>CM048818.1:40331253-40676542 GCA_026586065.1 Dioscorea zingiberensis
TAACAAAATTTTTAATGCGAGGGGCTTTTAAAACTGGGACATCCGACATGATGATACAAGAATGGTGTAAAGTATGAACATAGAAACATATCATGAATTTATTCCAAACACACAAAATCTAACTAAAAGAATATTGCACAAAGAAAAACAAATTTTTCAAAGAACTTAGGTTGCCTCCAGAAAAGCAGCTTGTTTTACTTATTGACACTAAACAGCGTACTTGCGATTTACCTCATGGGGAGTTCAAATAACTTGCAAGTTCTCATTGGCTCTTCCCATGAAACAGAATTGTCCCAAAAATAACATGCACCCAAATTAGTGTAGATAAGAGCAAGTATTCCCTTCCATACATACAGGCCTTCCTCCAAAAGGGTGAAAAGGTGGCCGAGAAACAGCGGTGTTTACCCCTTTCTCCCGATTTACCTTTTTCACGGCTTTTCGGGGAAAGATGAATCTACGCTTCTTCTTGGCTTTTCTCTATCTTGGCCATGGGATTGATCTTTGGTGAAGCCTGAGAATCCTTTTGAACCTCTTCCAAATCCTTTGCTCCTTGTCTCCCCAAACAGTTCGTCATAGTGGATCCACCATCAAGAGAGGGTCTTCTAGCATATGCATTGAGAGGGTTATACGTGTCAACATCATGACAACCTTATATGAAATGTCATATGCTGAGCAATGAGTATATGCATGGCATCGAATAAGCTTGAATCACCACTTATTCATTTCCACTCTCAGCGCTACGTCATTCCATTACGTGCATGATCTTCAAGTGCTTAGCGATTTGCTAAGAAGGGGCGTCCAAGGATGATCCGGGACATCCCGGCGATCAGTCATCTACATTGAGAAGTATATAAAATCGGCCAGGGAAAGACGACAAATTGATTGATTTTGGATAAACACATCTTATTCGACTAGCCCCATCGGGAATTGCGTCTAAGCATAGAGCGATCGGCAAGATTGCAATGTCATTCTGCGTGAGGCTTCAGTTCCTCAGAGGAGCCAAGCTTATTGTACAACTTATCACGATTATTACATTGATTCTTCGCCGCGAATTAGGCCAATGCTTTATTTGTAATCCCTTCACCAAGTACATAAGGGATAACAAACTATCTAGATCTTACAACTTCTTGGGCATAGTTTGTTTGCAAACGCATTTTGATAGAATTGGGCATTTAATGTGACAACGATTGCATCTTCAATTTCCTTTTATTAGATAGAAGATCCTTCATGAATTTTGCATACTTGGGCATTTGACACAAAACTTCTACCAATGGCAAATTTATGTGCAATTGCTTCAACATGCTTGTAAACTTTGAGAATTGAGCATCTTCCTTATCTTTCTTCAACCTTGCGGATATGGTACTTTTCGTTGGTAAGGGGATATAGATAGTGCTTCCACTACTTTTCTTGTTTCTTTCCTTTGTCCTGAGTAGCAATGGGTTAACAGATCTTCAACTTCAATGGGATTCTTATCTTGAGGTTTCTCCACGGGCAAGTCTACCTCTTTCCCACTCCTCAGTGTGATGACCTTGAGTTTTCCCATGGGTTCTCTTCCGTATTACCCGGTAAGCTTCCTTGAGGACTCTCAGATACCCACTTGGTTCTCCAAGTTCTAAAGCATGGCTTGTAAGTTCGATTGTGGTGTTATTGTTTGCATATACTTCAATATGAGTTCCTCCATGTTGGGTTTTCTCTCTTAAACTACGAGATTATTTGGAAACCATGAGGATATTGCCCACTTGTGGATTCCCATAAGAGAGTGCGGATGGTTCCATTTAGGGTAATATGCTCTTTATTGACCATCTTATTGCCTTTGTGCATTTCCCATGTATTTCACTTCCTCTATAAGAACTATTTACATTGCTTGTAATAGGGCAATTAGATACTTCATATCCCCCCTCCACATGTAGTGCAAAACATAAGTGTAGCCATTCTTGAACTATTGTTGGATGTAAGTAGCTCGATTTTTCTTGTCAACACATCCTAGCTTTTCTCTAAGAGCGGCCGGTAATTGTGGGTTCATCTAATAGCCCAACCACTTTAATTTGTTTTCCCCTTGTGCACCAATGAGCTTCATTTGCCAGCCATATCTTCAAAAATTTGCTCGGCATCCTCAAGGTACTTGTTTCCTAATGACCCGTTGGCGGCATCAACTAGTTGCGTCGTGGTGTTGTCTTGCCATTTTAATTTGTTTGGATTTTTTCACAAAGATCTAGACCATATAGGGCAATGCGAAACAAGTCTTTTTATCTCTCATATGCTTCAAGAATGTTTCGATTGCACCTTGCACGAATGCGTAGATATCTAATCTAGGCTTTCTTGGCGTTAGCAGTGGGAAATATCGGCCAAGGAACTTATCAAGCATCTCCATCCAAGTCACGATAGACCCGGAAGGAAGTGAAGTGAGCCACCTATAAGCTCCTTCTCTCAAACTGAATGGGAAAAGTCTCAATCTAATAACATCATGAAAACTCTATTGATCTTGAACATGTTTTTGCAAATTTGAACAAACTTTTGCTATATGAGCATGGGGTCTTCATCCGACCTCCCATCCAAATTGAGCCAAATTTTGTATCATGTTCATTATTCTAGCATTGATCTCAAAATTGTTCATGTTGACATTTGAAGGATGAATACTAAATTCCTCCTCGGTGTAGTAGAGATATCTCATATTAGGATAATGTTTGTCTTCTTTACTTGCCATGATGGGTACTTCTCTAATCTCAACACTATCTTAGGTAGGTGTGGAATTTTTACGCTTCTAAAGAAAATCATAAAATTGATCCTTCCACTTCTCTCAACCTTGACATAAGCGTCTTTTCTATCTTACTATCCGCTTCAATAAGACCTTTGGTGTTTTTTGCGGGTCATGCATCAACACCTTGCAATGAAGTATAGTAAGAAAGATTAGTATCAAAAATCAATTGAACAAAAATTAAAGCAAATAAAAAATAAAATGACTAAATTAATAAACTCATAAGCTTTTCCTAGTAGTCCTAATCTCCCAAACAGCGCCAAAAACTTGATGCACAGAATCCCCAAGTGTACGGGTGGTATCAAGTAATAAAGTGGACTATGAAGTGGGGAATCGATCCTCGAGAGAGAAGGGAAGTATTAGTACCCACTATTTGTCTATTATCTAGTAGATCCAAAGGTGAGTGATTGTATTCTAAACCTAAAATTAAGAAATTGAAAACACAAGCAATAGGATCAAATCAACCTTGATGGCAATTAATTATGAAAAAAAGGGATTCTTAGGTAATGAATCCCCCTTGGATTTATATTCTAAGGATAGATGAAGCTCTCTCTATGTTGGTACTTGGTGGAATCTTAGCCAAAGGGTTTTAAGGTGCTTTCACTCCCTCTTTCAAGGTGAATTACTAATCCTAATGCCCTTACCGAAGTGATGTTCTAGGGAAGCTAATTCTTGGAAGGATTGTGGGAATAAGACATCTTAAGGATTTGCCACTCCTTAGTACCGGGTTCTCGGTATACTCACAATCCACTCTATTGGAGATGGTTTTACACATGGGGAGGCGTTAAGCTTCTTCCCCATATGCACTAGGAAAATCTCTCGAGCTTTTACTTAGCGTAGAGGGATTAACATACATTAAAACATCTAATAGAATCAATACAATCAACCAAGCATTTAACATAAAAGACAACATTAATTAAACCATAATCCAAGGGTTCATTACACCCAAGTATCTACAAAATTAGCTCTCCATAAAAGGAGAGCAACAATCAATGTCTAAAGATAAAAGGAAATTAAAAGATTCATGATTAGAAAGGATATTACATATACCATTGGTGGACCTCTTGATTCCTCCTCTAAGTTTTTGCCCCTTCTCTTCCTCCTAGGGTTGGTGATGAAAATTCCCAAGCCTTAATCAAGGTTCTTTCTCTCCAAATCTAGCTCTCCCTCTAAAGCCCCAATTAGTGAGGATTATATACCCTCTTTTAGGGTTTTGAGCGTAATTTACCATTCTACCCTTGCTTGCGTCCTTGATTGTTGAAAGCTTACGACATACGGGCCCGTATCTGAGTCATTATATGGGCCCATATAAATTGAAGATAGACCTATCACGCCTTTATATAAGGCCGTATGAGTGTGCGTATAGCCTCATACGAGGTAGTATCTGACCACAGGAGATTATTTGCAAAGACCCCATTCTCCGAGGTCCATACGGGCCGTAGCGGCCCGTATGCCTTGGTACTTTCTCCAGAAATGCTCCATTTTGGCCTCAATTTCCCTTGAAAAGCTTCCTTTCTCCGAGTCTTAATATTTTGCCTTATTTATAAAAATAAACACTTTTTAAAAGTACCGGCGGGCCATAATTCCTTAAAATCACATGAAAAACATACATGACTATGGTATAAAATTATGCTCAAATGAACACTTATCAACACCCCTTATTTGGTAGTACCGGCCCAGGATATACATGAGTTTCAATCAGCTTACGGCGACATATGATGGCCGATAAGCACCATTTAGGTGTACTAGCTACTCAAAGGTTGTAGAAGCGAGACCAAGTACCGCGGATATGCGTCTTGCGAGAGGAAACCCGAGAGGTTACGATCGACCATATAGCACATGGGCGTTTTGGGGGTAGTGATGTCATAAAGGGGCGATTTGGGAAGTTGAAGTCATTACACGAAACAACCCTATGGTATAACATCATCATCATCACGGGTCACAGGCGAGAGAGGATCATGTCCGAACAGCAGAGAGGGGCGACGGCAAGTCAGAATTACTATCGGTGTGGAGGGCCACACATATGAAAGAAATTACCCTTAGCTCTACACTGGTTGTTGTTTTAGGTGTGTGGCGACCTAGAGCATCGAGAAGGCTTAGTGCCCTATTTGTCGACAAAGGACAAACTAGAAGCTCACCCATGTCATATGTATCTACTGAGAGCCTCAAGGCATTTTGGAGAGTCGGGCCGTGGATAGCACTCAAGACAAAGGGGCAAGAAATGAAAGGCAAGCGAGTAAACCTATAACCGGTAGCGTGTACTCAATGACACGGGGAGGATGCTCAGGGCCTCCCACGGGTGAAGTAGGTATCCATAAACTCATTCTATGCTTGCACATTGTTTGATCATTGGAAATCCATTTTTTTTTTCCGCCTTGTTTGCTCCGAGGAAATATGCATTGGCTCTTGTAGAGTTACCTTATGATTTATATAGCCGATACCCCGGTTAGGCGGCGAGATTAGATTAGTAGGTTGGCACCTACTTGCTTTCGGTGTCCATTAAGGGATGTGGTGATTGCCAACCTACTTTACATGGAGATGAAAGACTACGTCATCCTGAGGGATTGATTTGCTTTCCTTAGCTTGCACGTGGTGGATTGCGAGACAAAGAAGGTACAGCGGATTCCGGTTTTGAGAAGTTTGTCTTTATTTGCGATAAAAGGCTATGCTTTGGTTAGGGAGGTCTAGAAATACATGCTCGAAGGTGATAGGCGGTGGATGCATCATCGATTTACGGCCTCAAGCATGTGGAGAGCTAATCGAGCGTACTCACAATTCGCGACATTCCAATAGTGGATGAGTTCCCGGATGTATTCGGGAGGAACTACGGGTCTCCTCACGAGAGAGGTAGAGTTTGCCATAAAGTTGGCTCCAAGTACTTCACCAGTATCCAGGGCGCCGTATCGGATGGTGCCTGTCGAATTTAAGGAGCTAAAGAAACAACTAGAGGAACTTCTAAAGAAAGGCTACATTCGGCCCAGTGTGTCACCTTGGGGAGCCCCAGTGTTGTTTGTCAAGAAGAAAGATGGGTCCCTCCGGACTGCATCGACTACGGAAGCTTAATAAGGTGCGATCAAGAACAAATATCCCCTCCCTAGGATTGATGACTTAATGGATCATCTACAAGGTGCCCAAGTGTTCGCCTAGATCTGCTTGAGATTTGGCAATCATCGGGTGAGGATCAGGGGTGAGGACATCCCATAGAGTGCTTTCCACACGCAGTATAGGCATTACGAGTTCATGGTGATATCGTTTGGGCTTACCAATGCCCCAACTGTATTCATGGACTTGATGAATAGGGTGTTCCGACCCTACTTGGACAAATTTGTAGTCGTCTTTATCAACGACATACTGATATAGTCCTGCAACAAGAAGTTGCACTTGAAGCACTTGAGGAGAGTATTTGAGGTTACGAGGTAACATGAGTTGTATGCCAAATTCTCTAAGTGCAACCACTTAAGCTTTACCTAGTGGCTTTCTTGGGACCGTCATGTGGCGGAGTCTCGGTGGACCCAAAGAAAATTGAAGCAAATGTAGACTAGAGGAGACCTACTACAATCGAGAGATCGGGGAGCTTTCTTAGACTAGCGGGGCTACTACAAAGAGATTTGTGGAGGGGTTTCCACGGTGGCGGTACCCTAACCGGGTTTACTTTCGGAAGAGTTTCATTCACTTTGGATTGATGCTTGTGGCGGAGTTTCCTAGAGTTGAAGCAAAGACTATTCTAGCCTTACGGAAGGCGGATGTGGGTATCACGAGTCTTGTTGTGTGGAGCAATTTATAGGATGTGTCTTGATGCGAGAATGGGCGGTGATAACATATGCTTCTGGCGATTGAAGCCTTATGATGAGAACTATCCTACCCATGACTTGGTGGCGGTGATCTTTGCTTTGAAGATTTTACGCCACTTTTATATAGTTTACCATGTGAAGTGTATATAGACCATAAAAGTACGATAATCATCTTCACCTAGAAGAACTCAACATGAGGCGAAGATGGTGGCTAGAGTTGATCAAGGACTATGAGCATAGCATTCATTACCGCACAGGCAGAGCTAATGTGGTGGATGACGCATTGAGTCATAAGGTCAACTATGGAGCCATTCAGAGCTTACTAACAAAGAAGTCTCTTTTTGGATGACATGAGGGAGGCTGGAACTAGAGGTCGTCTTGCAGGGCGTAGAGGTGAGTTGATAAGTGCATTATTATATATATTATCCTTATCATATTTATATGCACTTATCCGTTCCTAGGCATCAATTCTCTATTTTTGTATACGTGGGTATTCCTTTGTGGTTGGACATGAACAAGCAACTGGGGCAAAAGGAACAGAAAAGAACAAAAAGAAGGAAAAAGAGGTAAAGACCACACTTATATAGAAGTCTGGCGGCCATGCTCTCACTTAGAGCGACCCGTGTTTATCAAGCACGGGATGCCCAAGACCGTGGAACTCTCGATTGTAAACACGCTTGAGGCATAACTTGATTATGAAGAACAGGCGTGCTCTAGATTAAACAACATTGGGTGCTCAAGCCAACATGGGCATGTTCGGATCAATATGGCCGTCTTCCACAGATTGAAAATCTATAAATAGCGCCACATAACCATAACAAATCAACTTTTTGGCGGAGGCGGTCTCGGAAGCGATTCTACATTGCGGCGGCTAGGAGTTCTAGAGAAGTTGAAGGCGGTAGAGACAATTAGGGAAGACTTCTATGCCTACTTTTATAATCTCCTCTTGTATACGTAGTTATGGTAGTCCATAGCATAAGAGGTTAAATTATTTGTGGTGCCTTAGACACATGATCTCTAAGATAAACTTGTTGATTGATTTCTTAATATGTTCGGTTTTAATTTATTAATAATTATTGTTAGCATCTTGATTATGCAGTGTTTCCAACTCTGCATGGGTTCACTTGCATAAGCCCGATCATCTATCTCCCTCCTCCCATTAGCATGTTAGTGTTGGTGTTGGGTGGTGATGTGGTTAGCTTTGCTTTAGCCAGGAGTTGTTACTTTTCACATATCCTTGTGTGGTTTTTTACGTGCATAAGCCTTGAGTCATCTACTTTAGTAGGATAGAGCATCTAATTTACCTTTAGTATTTGTGAGGTGACTCGAGCGGTTAGAATATTGCATTAGCCTAGGGATTCATCTCGGTGAAATTTTGGCGGACTTATAGGTGTTACCGGTGTGCATGAATATCACGCGAGAGATGAGGGTGTTATGCTTGAGAATTACAATTGCTACATCGTCCAAAGGGTTATTAGTAATTATCCCATAATAGAGAATCAATCATTAGCAAAGGGAATCCTAGGAGAATTGTAATCTAAGGTGCCACATTTCATCTACGATTTACCCCGATCCTCCAAGCCCATTCTCATTAATCTTTTTAATTAAGATATTCAATCACACCAATCATCATACATAGTTTAGTTCAGGCTAGGTAATAAAGGATAACTAGTACTAAGATCTAGTTCCTATGGATTCGACTACCCTATCTTTGGGTATTTTACTACTTGATGACCCATTATAGTTCTTCGGGGAGAGTGTTGTGCATATTTGTGTGTGCATCATGAGTCTAGTGAACTGTGCATATGACCTACCTTCTTTGGGCGGGGATCAAAGGAAACCGGGTACAAGATGATGATCCGATAAAGATTTGGAACAAAATCCGGACAAGGAATGCCACCCGGACTAATGAGTAGATAAAGATAGTACCACGAGGTATGGAGATGGGGTCCTATCGCCCAGCGACACGGATCTAAAGAGCGACATCATAGAGGGCGCTCACTACTCGAGTTAAACTATCCACCACGGAGGCACCAAAATATACAAAGACTTAAAGAACCATTACGGTGGGGTAATATGAAACCTGAAATGCCCAGGAGTTAAGTAGCACAACGACTTCGCTTGTCGGGTGAAAGGCGAGGGCACAAAGAAGGCAAGTAGGACCTCTACATCCCACTTACCAATACGGAATGGAGGTAGGAACACATCCCAATGGATTTCGTGGCCGGTTTGCCTCGAGACTCAACAAAAATATGAGTTTATACTGGATGATTGCTAATCAGTGACCAAGTTAGCTCATTTCTTGCCTTTAAGAATTTGGCATGGGCCTAGGCGGTTAGCAAGGTTATACTTGAAGGAGATTGTTTGACTACCACGACATACTAGCATCGAACACATATGATTGAGACTCTAGATTAGATCTCGAGATTCTAGAGGAGTCTACATGACATTGGGCACTGGCCCGGCCGAATTTCTGCGTTTCATCCTCAGACGGATTGTCATTAGGAGAGGATGATCAGATTTTGTAGGACATCTTTGCTGAGCATATGCCCTCGATTTCACTGACTCCTGGAATAATTGTCTATTCTTGGCGGAGATCGCCTATAACAATAGTTACCAGGTGAGCATCCAAATGGCGCCATACAAGGCTCTGTATGGGCGCAAGTGCAAATCCCCTATCCATTGGTTTGATATGGGGAAGAAGTTTACAGGTTCATAAACCTTCTGGCGAACATGGAGAAGGTCAAGATAATCAGGGAAAGGTTGAAGATAGCTCAGAGCCGTCAGAAGAACTATGTTGACAAACGTTGCTCGAAGGCAACCGAGTATTCCTGAGAATGTTGCCTCTGAAGGGGTGTGATAAAGGTTTGGGAAGTGTGGCAAGCATGGAAGCTTCATTACATGCTATGTTGGGCCGTCTGAGATATTGGAGGCGAGTTGGGTACGTGGCGTCTTGATTAGCCCTACCTCCATGCACAGCCTTGAGCGGGTCCTGGCGTATTTCATTCCTTTATCTTTGAGGAAATCGTGCATGATACATCTCACATCCTAGAGTATGAACCGATTGGAGCTTCCGTGAGAACATATCTTATGAAGAGCAGCCAGTAGAGATCTAAGGAACAACAAGCTGAGGGTAGAAGCGATTCCTTTGAGTCAAGGTTAGATGGAACAATCACTGCGGCCCGGTGAGGGCCACCTAGGAGCTTGAAGAGAGGATATAAGGCGTGTTACCTAGAACTTTTAGTAATTCACGAAATGAGTTTAGGGGACTAAACTCTTATAAAGAGGGAGATTGTAAAAAGCCACACCTTAGAGTCTTTACCTATTTGAATTTTGGTTTTAAATAAAGACTTGAAGTTGATTTGGTATCAATATGAGGGGTTTATGTGATAAATCAGGAATAATTAAATCATAATGGGAAATATGATTTAATAAAATTTATTATAAGGGCTTAATTGCAAAATTGGGAGTCTCTTATTAATATAAGCGTAAGAGAGGAGCTGAATTGTAATTTGCTAAAATACATGGATTAGTGATTAACTCATGTGGCTTTTGAGAATAAAATAAAAGCTGGTTGAACTTAACCCTTGAAGACAAAAGGGGCCAAAGACTTAGATAGAGAACTTCGTGAATCCGAGATTTGTAGATCTCGGTCGGGAATGAGGCTCCCAAGTGAACTACAGGGCTGAATTCCTCCATCTCATGACCCAAGCATCCACTGGAACCTCCCTTCATAAAGAGCACCGTAGACACGACACCACGTCTCCCTCCCTTGTCATACGATTTATTGTGAAATTTTGATAAGCTTTGTTGCCCTTTGGCGGTAGGAGAAAAGAAACTTCGGCCCAGTGCGGTGATGACAACTTGGGGCTTAGGAGAGGCATGGATTGATTAAACTAGAATCAAAGGTAAAGTAGAGGTGAATGTGATTAATTCAATAATTGATTGGGGAACACCGGTAATTTCCATTTCCTTTTATAGGTAGAAGGCAAAGAGCAAAGTGATCCTGCGTCGGTTGGCATGATAGAGACTTGCGTTGGACCAAAAGGCACTACAGGCCCTCAATCATGTGTAGCGATTCCGTTAATTTTTATGCACAAGTGCATGCTCACATTAATAATTAAGTATTTGAATCCTCGTTGGTGCATTATAATAAAGCTTAGTGTTATCGTTAGATCCTCCATGAAGCTAATAATGTAAGTGGTTGATTATAATTGTTAAAGAATGAAAGCTAATGGATTGGAAGGATGCACACAAGATGCTCGATAAAATGCTTCAAAGAACACAGAAATGCATGCATTCAAAGCATATCCAGTTTTCCCTTTTGTCCAAAGTGTTAGGATTCCTTGAATCCATGTTAGTTAGAGACCATGATTTGAAAAACTACTTGTTTCTAATGTGAGCATATTAGGAAAAGTGTATTTCCTTTTAAGTAGAGGGTTGGTAATGTGCATTAGCTTGAGTTTAACTCTAGAGTTAGGCATCTTTGCGGATCCTGAAAATGTTCAAAACATAATTAAGCATGCCTTAGTGATGATTAATGCTAAGTAATTAGCTTGATTTGGAAGTGAATATTAAAGTGTGTCCAAGACTTTTAATTGATTGTATGTTTGTATAAGAAGTTAGCCCTCACAAATAGAGGAGGTCTTTGTCAAGAAATTTCATTAAATACAATTTTAGTCTATCCGTTTGAGGGGCATTTTATTTTCTTATACATCTCGATCGGGATGTTTAATAGATCGTTAGAAAGTGTATGAAGATATCTTTCTAACAAATCCTTGATCAATGAAATCCAACTTGAGGATTAAGAAATATGAACATTCCTTTCGGACTGCGCTCAACATACTATAGAAGTTGTAGTTTTCCAGGTTGCCACTTTTGAGGGGCAGTTTGGTTATCTATAAATCTTTGATCATGATATATAATATATCGTTAAAAATTTTATAAAAATGACTTTCCAATGAATCCTAGATCAACAAAATAAGACAGGCAGATTTGAAGATATGGACAGTTCTTTCCGACTGTGCATAACTGACAAAAATTTTGATTTGTGTTTGGGATTTCAATTAATACATATAATGTATTTCAATTGTTATGAACATATAGATGCTTTGATGAATATATACTATATGTTATCTAGATCCGTGGATCATTAAAGGTAGCGTCGAGGACCTACTGCCGGGACTTTAGTTTCATGTGGGTAATCATATGAAAAACACCACGGTATGTGCTTTCTATAAACTTTGCATGGAAACTTTTACGTAATAAAGTGCGATTATCTTCATGTGTGTATGTATGGAAATATATTTTTTATTGTCTGGGTTTTATGTGCATATTCATGTTTTGAGGTTAGACTCAATATGGGGAGTGGATTTGCGATTGTATAGACTCTTTCCACCTAGATGTCGGGTTAGAGGGTTGACATGATGCGTAGTGAGGCCGGTAGGTCGGGTAGAGCTGACCTTAGCGGGGATGTCGAGTTAGGGCGATGTGATGGCTACGAAGTGCAGAATGCTCCATCCGACGGGGTGATTGACCGAGGAAGCATGAGGGAGCCTTGAGAGAAACAGGGGTATGAACCGGTGATTACTTTCGGGGATGGCGGTGTTTTATGATTTGGTCCAGCAGCTTTCGATTGCTTATAGATATTTTGGCCTTGGGCCCTGCGTAGATGTATATCTATCTTGATGATGTTTTTGGGTCATGGGCCCTATGTTCAAATTTCGCGGATTATTTCTTTGTATTTATATTTCTTGTATGCACATGTTTTTGTATTTAGTGCTCAGCGAAGCCAATTTAGTATGCTTTCGGTACCCCTTTGTCTTTGATTCCTTGCTATAGGTGACAAGGAGTAGAGGCCTTGGCCTTGGACTAGGAGAGAGAGTAGCGTTTGGGCTTAGGACTTTACTAACTTTATCCGTGAGGGTTTGTGATGCGTAGGAATTTATTTATCTTTCTTTGTGTGTGAGGTTTATGAACCTTGTATGATTGTCTTGTATTTAAGGTTGTATTTGAGGGCATGATATGTATAGAGTGGTTTTGTTGTAGGGTTATGTAGAACCTTTTTATGCTTTCAGCGTATTATATAATTGGTTATCAGTATTATTATTATACTGTGTGAATTGTACTAACGTTTATATACTTTTAGGCCTTGCATTCAGGTCTAGGCTTGTCCTTGGTCCGGGTGCATCCGATCTATCATGTGCTGCATTGGCGGTTCGAGTGACATATATATATATAGTCTTGCCTTAAGCTTGACACCTCACAACAACACAAACCCTAACTTTGTTGTCACTTACCTACTTAGGTTTGGACTTGATTAGTTTAACCATTAGAGAAGTGTTGATATTTTCTAGTTATTTTGATATAAAAAAAAGGAAAATATGTTAGGAATTGCTTGAATAACTTAGGAAAGCGGATCCATGAGGATGCTCTACCAAAAATAGTGAAAAGATGGTAGAAAGAGTTATCACCTTTGAAGAGTGAAGCGGCTCTTTAGTAGTGGATTTTAAGCATCACAAATGTTCACTTGATGACCTATCAAGGGAAAAACCTACCTCATTGGATGTATGAAGCTACTATTCCCAAATGGAAGAGTTAAGACAAATAGTTTTAGTAAATAAGATTGAGACTAGCTAGGCCGGGCTTTAGTTAGTAAGCGGCACAATAGGAAGGGTTCCACACACACACGTGGAGAGCTAAGTATAAGGTAAGACGTATTTTTTATAAAAACCTTCATAACACATAACACTATGTTCTCTCGGACACCAAAGGGACTCTCAACTATTTGGAGATCAGAGGTCATGCACACATCCTATTTGCTTGAGGACAAACAAATGTTTAAGTGTGGAGGAATTATGATGCGTGCATAAAAATAAATATTTCATATCACATTTACATGAACTTTGCATATCTTTTTTCTATGGTTTCTTCCATTTTGTGCTCTGTTGGGTTGTTTGTGTGGTTGGATAGATAATTAAGCGTCGGAGAAAAGAAGCAAATTCTAGAGCTATTGAACAAGATTAAGAAATTTGAAACAAAGAGTGACGCGATGCGTGCACACAGGCGTGTGAATTCAAAAGCCGATAAAATTAAAGATCAGCTTAATTTTTGAGACACGACCATGTGTTAGATGACATGGCCGTGTATCGGATGTCTGAGCTTGTGGCGGCGTGTACACATTGATACAGCGTGAAAGCGCTTCGAGAAGAACTCTAGAGATACGCTCACACACACACCCTCCTACCACGGGTGTGTTGCGTAAATCAAGTCTATAAAGGCCATCAGTTTTGTTTTGAAAGGAGGACTTTTAGCACATCTTCGACGGAAGGCTAGGGTTTTAGAGAGAGGCTGAAGGTAAAGGAGACATCGAGCCAGGAAGTTTATGATTATCATTATGTCTTCCTCTTTGATCTTTATGATGTTTGTTTTTTGCATGTGAGGCTAAACTTTTTGTGGTACCTCGGATCCTTGAACCTTAGGATCGACTTTTGATTCATTTCTATTTTAATACAAGGTTTTCCTTTTGATTATTCTTACCAAGTATCTATGTGTCTTTGAATTTTTGTGGTTTTGTTAGTGCGAAAGCTACCACATAATTAGAGTTACTTGATGCATGGAGAGAGATCAGCGGTCAAGCTAGATCCTAGCATAGATAATAGGGGAGGGCTGCATACTTGTAGAGATCACAGTGGTTACTTTCGAGGTTATTCACGTGGCAGTAAATCACTCTCAGGATTAGGGTAAAACCTAATAAGCGGGAACCACGAGAACCACGTTCATAGTAAGCATAATTCATATAGGCGAAGTAGCTATATGGGACTAGGGTTTGGTTGCCAAGAGATTGGGACCAAACTAATTTAGAGGTTCTCTCCAGTCTAGGAATATCAACTAGGTAAACTTTGTATTGGGAAATCAATCTCAAGGGATTCTTAGTGGATAGAAATCCGTGGTACCTACTCTCTCATTGATAACCCTAGATTGCCAATTGTAAAGCTTTAGTTTAGTTATTTTTAGACATTTAGTTAGGCTTGGATCACCGTCTATTTTTTAAGGCTAGATAATAGAGTTCTAGTGATGCTTTGTGCGGTCCTTGTGGATTAAACTACCCTATCCTTTGGATACTTTACTACTTGAGCGACTCCGTACACTTGCGGATAGCATTACACATCACATCATTACAACTTTGACCCAGGCGAGGTGGTGATTAACACTGCGGTGATTTGTAAATATGGGGATTGATAAAGAGCAAAAAAAAGGGAGGACAAACAGTGAAGAAAAGTCTCTGAAGCTTTAAAAGGAAAATATAACTCAATAATCAATGAATAAAATTCAACCCACAAGTCAGGTTTAAATAGCTAAAAAAAGCTAACCTAGATAACCTAGAAATTTTATCTTCTTATCCAAATTTGCCCAAATCGGCAAATTTTGGTCCAATAGAAAAACTTATCTAATTCTAAAATAACTAAACAAAACAGATAACTCCTAAAAATCCGAGTTCAAATCAGTTCATATCCTATCCTAAATTGGCATACGAAGTATTAAGGATAAAGGAAGGGTCCATCAAGCTTTGGACCCCACGTACACGTCGAGACGAGCTTTCCGAATTGGGGTGAGCTCACGAATCCGATATCGGTAGCCAAAGTTATGGCCAAAATACCGAAACGTGTCCAAAGTGTTCCTCAATTCCGGACTTGGCTCGATCCTTCCGCCTTCACGTCCGGTCCGTCAAGTGTCGTGGTATGCGAGAAGCTCTCATGGTGCAATCGGATAGTTGGCATGTCGACTTCGGGCTCTCTGCATCAAACTTCCATAAAGATTGGCATTTGAATGACTTGTCAACCTTTAGTCACGGCCTCGTCATATCTCTGAGAGCCGCGGGATCAGCACATTGTCCATCTCTTTGGTCCATCACTTGTTTTGCATTCCTTTGTGCTTGTGGCTTGCTAAACTAGAACTTGACATTGTATCCTTAACGTCATTGCGGAGAGCCAACATGTTTGCTATTACGTAACCAATTAAAAAGTTGATTAGTTCTAATGTGCAAACATATGAACTGCAAACCAGATATATTGAAATTTGTTAACAATATATTGAAATTTGTTATAATGCAACATGTCACATTCATGTATGATCCTCAACACATTATAAACCTGTCTTTACATGTTATCAATGGTAGATGGTCAAGTACCCAAATAAATCTTTAATTTTGCATACATATAGTTATAGTTTAACTAACAAAATTTAGCAAGACATAGTTAATGTTTTTCAGTTTTGCACACACATAGTTAAAATTCATAAAAGTACAAGTAGTGGAGCACAAGACACTATTAGAAATTTTATATTACCCAATGAATTATAATCCGCCATACATATTTTTAAGCTACATTGTCACGGATTTCTACTTGACATTGGCAAGTATCACCTTATTCAAGTGGCGTCCTCGGCCTCTCGTGTGTATCACCTTATATTTGTCAAGTGATTTCCTATACGACATTGGCAAGTATCAACTTATTGGGCTAGCAACATGTGGTCAGATCAATATCTTTTATAAAATTATGCAACATGCAACAGGCGAAGACAAGGTCCACTTATGTTCCAAAGGTGAAGACAAGGTCCACTAATGTCCCAAACTTATGTCAAGATTTGGCGTTTTGTGGTAGAGATGAAACTGAGTGTTCTCATAATCATGGAAATTTTCTTGAACATCTTAGATTTCTTGTCAATCACAATGAAACTATCAAAATTGATATCTTGGAAAATGCACCTGGATATTCAAAATTGATAGACACGATATTCAAAAAGATATTGTTCACGCTGTTGCAGTTGAGACAACCAATGCTATCATGAAGGATCTTGGTGATGGATTTTTTTTTCCATTTTACTTGATGAATCTCGTGATGTTTCAGTCAAAGAACAAGTATCTATTGCTTTGCGTAATGTGGATTCCAAGGGCATGTAATTGAACATTTTCTTAGTTTAGTACATGTTAGTGACACGACCACTTTATCCCTTAAAGCAACTATTAAGGCACTGTTCTCTAAGCATAATTTAAGTATGTCAAGGATGCGTGGGCAAGGCTATAGTGAACAAGTAACATGCAATGCGAATTTAATGGTCTTAAAACTTTAATAATGAAAGTGAATGCATGCACTTATTATGTTCATTGTTTTTGCTCATCAACTTCAATTGGCACTTGTAGTTGGGGCAAAAGAATCATGTTTAAATTGCATTGTTCTTTAACAACTTTATCACAAATGTAGTGAATATTGTTAGTGCTTCATGTAAACGTAGAGATGCTCTTCAAGAGAAATAACTTAATATGATTATGAAGGCATTACGAGTTTGTGAACTTTTGATGGGAAGAGGTTTAAATCATGAAACAAGTCTTCAACGAGCCGATGATACACAATGGGGTTCACACTATGGGTCTTTGAATAATTTGATCATTATGTTTGGTTCCGTTATTGATGTGCTTGAAATACATTTGGAGGAAGGTATTAGCTTGGAGCAAAGAGGTGAAGCTTACGCCTTACTAGATTTGGTACAATCTTTTGACTTTGTTTTCAATTTGCATTTAATGAAAAATGTTTTGGGGATTACAAATGAATTGTCAATATGCTACAAAGAAAAGATCAAGATGTTGTGAATGCAATGGCTTTAGTTAAGTAGCTAGGCAATGATTACAAACAATGAGAGTTGGATGAAAATCTTTATATGATGGGGTCACTTCATTTTGTGAAAGGAACAATTCTGTTGTCCCAAATATGGATGATATATTTGTAACTCAAGAGGGAAGGCTACAGCATAACACCCATAAAAAGACAAATTTGCATCATTATCGAGTTGAGTTATTTTACAATGTTGTTGATATGCACAACTTCAAGAACTCAATAATCAATTCAATGAGTTGAATATGGAGTTACTTCTTTGTGTGGCTTCTTTAAGTCCTTGTGATTCTTTTGCAGCTTTTGATAAGGGAAAACTAATTCGCCTTGCTCAATTTTATCCATACGAGTTTTTTGAGACGGAATTTCTTATTCTTGAGTCTTGGCAATCATCTTGAGACTTACACTATTGATTTAAGATCTCATGATGAGTTTGAAAGCCTAAAAGGTATCAATGACATTTTTTATAAAACTTGTTGAGACAAAGAAGCACATTGTGTACCCATTGGTGTACTTGTGAAATTAGTTTTGATATTGTCCATTTCTACTGCATTAGTTGAAAGAGATTTTTTGCCATGAAGATTGTAAAAATTACGGTGTCCTCCATTCATTCATAAGAGTGCGCCCTAATGGGTTGAAGACCATATCAGCGAGGTGTTCCATCTTGCAAATGGTAAGTTTGATATAGCATAGAAAAAGATAAGGTTTTGTTAACTTGAGTCAAGATATACTCAAACTAAGTAACCGATCTTTCGATTTATATAAACAACTATCGCCCATGCATACTATGATCACACTATGCATATCTGATCCCACATGATAGCTCTCGGATCCGTTTATGAATTAGGATCGGTTTGACCGACCGGTCATGGGTGGAACATGGCTTGCTTGACCCGATGTCAGATGGTAGTCAGACTGAGGAGGAGTCGGTCAAGTATGAATCTCATGGAGAGTTCGATCCTGGCTCGCCCCTTTGATCCTGCACTTTTTCCCCCCACCTTGATAGTCGATTGATACGGAGCCCCCCCATCCGGGGGCCTGGGGAAGAATATTTTCAAGACAAAAGGAATATGGGAAAGTTTGTCCTGTTTCAGTCTGTAGAATCCAATACCCTAAAAACCTAAGGGCTCCTCCACAAGGTTCGTACGTAATCCGATAGCACTTAGTCAATTAAGCAGTTGTTGCACCGCATTCGATCTCTCCATATAACTTCGCACTTAAAGTGTGAAATGGCTTTGAGTTCTCTACTAGTCGACTTGACCAACTTCCTCTTCATCTCCTAATTCCTTCCATTCTGCATGAGCAAAGCTTCCCTCTTGAGGTTTTCACGGAAAAAAAAACCAAAATAGAAGAGCTTGCCCCACCAATGAGTAAATATTTGAGGTAAGAGTTCTCCCGGATCATCCTATTACGGGAAACCTCAAAAGAATGATCATTGTTAGCTCTCGTCTATCTCAAATGCTTAGGGATTCCAGCGTAATAAGTTTTCATATTGACCTTCGGGTTAAAATAATCGTAGAAATCCAAGCATTTATCTATCCGACCATAAGGTAGAACCGATCACGAGGGTTTAGTGAAAGCCACGGAGAAAGCTATTACATTGATCGACCATACAAGGGAAAGTGAAGGCGAAAAGTCAAAAAACTTCCTATTTTTAAGGAGGTGGGAAGGCGTTGACCCATACTAATTCTTCAAAGGGATCGATTAAGCTTAAGATCTTTGGTCTTTACCAGGACAGTAAGAAAAATTGGATCCCTTCTTATGGACTCATTGTTTTGGGGATTTGTTTTATTGAATCATTAAATTTCCCGATACTAACTGTAAAATGCTTCTTAGTGCTTTCGTCATGAGATCGACTATTTCTTTATCTATTTATTTGCTTATACTTGTTCTTTTCTTTGGTAACCTCTAGTTTGATCAGGGAAACCATTGAAAATGAGTCTGAAATGCCGCCTCCTCTTACAATGAATCCACTATCAGGACAACTAGTTTATACCTCGACAGGGTGAGAGTAGTTTGGTTGAAATGAGCAACTCGTCTCCTTTGTGAGGAGGTAGCCTAAAAGTGTAGAGAGGCTCGAGGAAGGTTTCTAAAGAGTTCCATGGTAAGACAAACATGTGAGGATTTAAAGTGAGTTTTTGTTTATCAAAAGTATCAATTTCAGAAGTTAATGCGGTTGCAGGCTAGTTCTTAATTAAGTAAGGACTGTTCAACCACTCCAAGGGCCTTACAGGGCTAGTCCCTCACTGACTAGAACAGCCAGAGCATAAAAGTGGTTTCAGTGAGGGAGGCGGCAGCGACCAGCGCTAGTAGAGGATAGCCTTGGCATATATGCTTGGAACATATTCCATTTGGAGAGATTTGAAAAAGCAAGTGGAGTTCCTCGCCACCCAAAAATTTTGGAGCAATCCCTGATTCAGCCTACGTCAAGTTGTAAACACATTAACGAGTATCAAGTGTTCTCCATTCTTCAATTCCATTGTTAGCAGAATAGACTAGAAAAAGCTTAGCATTCAATAGAAGAAACAAGAGGACATATGCAAATACTTCTAAAGGAATTACCAACCTTATCCCCAAATTAGAGAAGGGAGGAGATCTTAAACAACCGTTTATTAATCTTAACTAGAAAAGAAACCAAATATTATTAATCTTTCCCTTTGCAAAATTTAGCCTCAAGGCTCTGCCCCGAACTCCCACCTTACAGGTAGGGGCACTGCCCCTGCTCCCATGAAGCTCAAAGTGAAGCTTCGGCCATTAAAACTGTGGTTGGATGTCGATATGATTAGGCTCCACACAACTCAACAATTCAAAACTACCAAAATAAAAATTTTGGCTCAATTAACACTGTCATGCATGTTTCAATACAAATGCCTGTACTCAAGCAAGAGCCATAAGTGCGTGTTGGCTCATAGTTTTAGACAAGCACATAGATAATATAAGGTAAAAGGTCTTTTAAATAGCAGGTGGATGCCTTTAACGCTATCACAGCAGATGCAGCGGTCTTATACACAATCCTTGGACTTACTAAGACAAGGTAAAACCACCTAATAGCACTAATCCGCTGAAGTAGAATGCATTGCAGGAATTATCTTAAGTACTTGAAAGCACAAGCACAATACAGTGGAGAATATCATTAAATCAAAGGATAAAAAGTACATGATTTGGTCAACTGCATGCCACTCTGAAGTTGGGCTTCCTGGGTTCTCACGCCCTAACACCAAAAGGTTAATAAAGAACTTCAGCTCTGAACTCCAGCCCTTGAAATTTTTTTCTTATTACTGTCTAGTAAATTGAACCACTTGGGATAATTTTTTTTTCACATAGTAGCAAGCACCATTTACAGTTTCTTCAACTCTAATGCAGGTAACTAAGGACAAGCCCTCTACTGCCAAAAAAATAGCGTTATTTGATTTCAGAAGACCACACATTACCTTATATACTATCATAGACTGCCAGAAAATCAAATTTGATTCAGTTTTGATCAACATGAGAAGTCATGGTTATCCACTAAATTGAGCATGAGTTCAGGATGAGGAGAATGCAACTCCAATATGACCTGTGAATGTCAGAGAAAATTGTTATCTAAGAGCTCAGGCCAATAAATTATGAAAAGTAAAAAACTGAAATACTAAGTTCGAAAAGCTTATCCATAATATGTATACTGCATCCTCCCAGCCCTCATGTAGAATATTCAGTGAAAGATTACATGGGGTGGTGGTTTAACAAAAGAACATGCAACCCAAGGAAATTCTTCCGCTACCTATAGAAAGAGTCAAACATACCACAATATTTTCACCATGTTGAAGGATTGGAGCAGGAACATAAAGAGTACACTGTGGGCCCATCAACTGCAAATTATTCCATTTTTTATGTAAAATAAGAAAACAAATAGGGCAAAAGAACACTTGTATGGAAAGAAAAAAAAAATCATAATAGGTGACGAAAGATGGAAATATACCGGCCAGAACCTTCCAATATTGAAGTTATTGACAAAAGCAATTCCTTTTGTCCATCCACGAAAAGAGATGTATGTATCTTTAACATGGTTCTTGTGATCAATAAAAAAAGAACCTTGATAAAATCTTGGTTCTTCTGTCATGTCCACTGTCAAAGGAACATAAGAGCAACCTTATTCAGTGGCAAAATAAAAACACAGAAGACATAAAAGCTATCTTAATATAAGCAAAAGGCGGAGGTGCCAACGTTCCATAATTTCACAATCAATCAGTGACAAAAATAAAAATCTGCCCTAAAACAACAATTAAAACCACTACATAGAATCACTTTCTTGTGTCTTCCTGTCCAACAATTATCTGCACCTCTGCTATCTGATAACCCATTGCGTGAAGTGCTTACTGAAGCTCCAGCACTTACTGTGTCCAGGGATGGATCCAGGATATTTCTTCAGAGGGGGCAAATTAATATTAAAGATAAAAAATATAATGAAATACAAATGCATCAAAAGTTCTTTTCATATGAAAGTAACATATTACAATTACTTTCTACGTGTTTTCATAGCTTGAAAACGTTGCAAGATTTTTTCATTATCAATACTACAAAATATATCTTTTTCTATATAGGTATTCAAATAATAATTCATCTAAGAATCTCCCATTCGGTTGCGCAAGCAATTTTTTTACAATCTTCATGGCAGAAAAACTCTTTCAACTAATGGAGAAGAAACATGCAATATCAAAGCTAATTTCACAAGTACACCAATAAGTACACAATATGCTCTGTCTCAACAAGTTTTATAGAAAGGTCATTAATATTAGATCTTAAATCAATAATGTAAGTCTCAAACTGATTGTCAAGAATAAGAAGTTCTGTCTTAAAAACTCAAATGGATAAAATTCTTTGGATTGAAGGAAGATCATCTATATTTAATTCAACGTGATCTTTCTTTGCATAAGGTTGAGTGTCACTAGTATTGACACTAGATGGTTTCCCCAAAATTGTTTTCCTCTTATAAGATATTTGTCTATATGATGTGAGGATGCTACCTTGGTAAGTGTCAAAGAAAACAATATTATGAAACAAAGAGGTAATTACGGCAAAGGAAACATTCAAAAATTCAGAAAAATCTGAGACTTACGAGGTTATAGCAATTTGAATGGCGAGGAAGCTCTCTGATTTGCACCTTTAGGCTCAAGAATCGGGTGAGGAATGATTTGAACAAATGAAGGAAATGATAAATGGGAAAGGGAATTAAACTTTTTAAAATAGATTTTTTTACATATAAGTCCTTAGATAATTCTTTAATTGCTTTTATATAGATTTTATTTCTTAGCTTCAGAGGGAGCAAATTGAAAAAGTTCAAAAAATTAAAACAATATCTAATAGATTTCTCAAATTTGAGTGGAGGCAGCTGCCCCCACTGCCCCCACTCTAGATCCGTCCATGACTGTGTCAGCAACTCTTACAAAATTAATTTAAAGGCATAGCATGTCATGAAGAAATCAATGGGAAAATTTAAAATTAAGCAGGATATGATTTGGTTCTAAAGAAAGAAATTTAGAACTTAAAGGCACAATTAAACAAGGTGTGATTTTGTTCAATGAACAAAGAAATTTGGAACAGACAGCATTAACAAATGGCATTCCTTTAAGTTGATTTTCAGAGTGAAAGATAGAAACCTAAATGAGTGAATTTTTGACTGGTAAACATCTCACCATTTTGAGGATCAGCAACTTGCATGATTGGATTGGATCTCAATATGCTGCTCAATTTGTTAAATGAAACAGGATACAACCTCCATCTATGGAGAATGGTTCCATCTAGGATAACGGCAGAAAGTAATCCCTGAACAAGAATAAATTTAAACCGAAATAAATTTCACAAAACTGGCAAATTAGGAGACAAAACAGGATGAGTAATAACTTAATAGTTTCTGACAAATTTAAAGAATTTTGTCATGGGTTATTTATTAAGTTGTACCTTCCTATCATACAGGTATGGTCCATAATTCAGGCGACCAAGGTTTTCAACCTGAATCAGAAAGATAAAGACAAAGGATTAGGAACTATATATAGAAATCTGAAAGAATATCCTGGTAAGAACTCCAAATTGCAAGAAATGAAGAGCATGATTATTTTTCTGCAAGTAGATACTGATGATTTGTTTGGATTGGTTAAGGTGCACCAGTTCCAAATGCCAGTTTAAATTGTAGCGTCCATTGGTTTGCTGCAGAGACAGGCACTTTGGGATTGATGTTGAACTTACTCACGATACCCATATGAACTAGTCTTCACAAATGCAAAGGAATTTTGTTATCTCAAGCCTTATATATATGCTAATCCTATGCTTTCTTGGCTAATGACTCGAAGGCACAAAAAATATAAAATTATCATGTGTATAAATATTCTGTGATAGTTGCCCAGGAGACAATGAACAGTTTTGATTTCTAGTAAAACCAAATGCTTTGGTATATGGAGAATGTTCTCCCATAAAATTTGCATTTTGTAGGTATCAACAACAAAGTTCACCCGAAAAGTTGTTACTTTGAAGGGTCTTTTTGCCTGTATACCCTTAAATTATATGCAAATGTTTATCTAACCTCCAAAAGCTTCTATTAAATTCAATAGCCTTGAAATCTCTGTTATTTCTATACCCTTATGTCCAATTCCTTAACCGTAGTTTTTTTACTTAACCATGGTTAGGACTTCATGGGATTATTTCCCTTGATCATCTTTTCCGCTTTTCTTAATCTCCCCTTAGTCCTTTCCATCATTCACAGGTAGAACTCTATCCAGTGACCTCATCTCTACTCACAAATAGAACATTAGGTGAAGCCCCTGAAGCTTTTTTTTCTCCATTGTTCTTCACTGATCTTCAATATTGATTAATATCACATACTATTAAAACTTCTCTTCTAAGACACTTGTAACCATGGATCAACCTTGAGAAACTCCCTTTTTTTTTCCTTACTTTCTTCTACTTCACATTCTTCTATGATGCAGTTTGAATTATTAATTAATAAAGTTCCAATGATGTAATTAGAGAATAATTGTATAGATGAATTTTTTATTAAGTAATTATAAATGATGTACTTGGAAATAATGGAATTGTTGAAATGTTGACAAGTCCAAAGGGTTGCAAATCATTTATACTAAATTTATCTAATTTAGAGGGGTTTGTTTGAAAAATATCCAAAAATATATAATTCTTAGGATTTATTTACAAAATACCAATTTTGCATTTGCACGGAAGAGGTTATTTATAAAATATAAAAATTAAAATCTCTTGGATTAGCTTCCAAAATATCCATTGTTGTATTTGTATATGCCCTAATATAATGTAGGGGTTCATTTAAAAAATCTAACAATGTGTAATTTGTACGGTGAATTTGTGAAATATCTACTAACATATATGTACATGTACTTCAAGTGTAATTTATAGGGCTTATTTGCAAGATACTCATCAATTGTCAAGCCATTATTCTATTTGGACATCATGATTTCAATTATAAATAAGGTTTTATTTACAAAATATATAAAAATGTAATTCTCAAGGAATTATTTGCAAAGTAACCACCATTTGTATTTTCTAAAATGGTTTGCAAAAATATACTATAATATGTAATTTTTAATACTTATCTACAAAAGCCATGTGAAAGGGTTTATTTGCAGATGTTCAAGGATCTTTTAGCAAAATCTAATGTAATTATCATAATTAAAAAATGCAACAACGGAGTAAAAATGAAATATAATAAATTTTAGGGGTCGCTGCATAAGATTAGAAGTAAATGGAAAGTAACTTTTAATTGTAATTTTAGGGCTATACAAGCAAATTATATGTTAAGGGTATTTTCAGTATTTAAATGTTTTTAGTTAAGATTGGGGGACCGTTAACCAAGACTTGATCCAAGTGCATATACACTAACTAGCGGAAGATCCGGGATATAGAAATAAATAAAAACTTTTGAAGGTCAGATAAACAAATAAGGCTATTTGTAGGGACATACGGGCAACAAATAAATAAATAAATGAATATATAAAACCTAATTTGATATATGGTGTACTAGGCTAAAATTGATTCTTAGTACTAAGCTTACACCTCAATATCTACTTCCTGTGTTATAGATCATAACATGGTGATAATCGACAGGATTTAGTTATACAATTGAGAACGCTCATTCTAGAGTATGTTTAAGTGTTTTTCTCCCATTACACAGGAAAAAGTTGATATGTTGTCAACAACGTTTTCTTCTCCTCGAAACAGTGAAGAAATACTGTTCTAGTGACCACATAGACAATGCAGAGTCACAAGGATGAATAAAATTAACAGAAAAACCGTCTACTCAAGGAAAGTTATCGATTTTCTAAGCATTAACCTATAACATACAGACCAGAAACGAAAGTTGTTAAAAGGAGCCAGGCTATGTTTACCAGAATAAATAAGCTAACATTTGAAGAACATTTGATGAATGGAACTGCAAACTCCCTATTTGACCATCTTTCTATGGTACCAATATATATCAGGCTTCTTTCGTTATCAGCTAGTGAACATCGAATAAAAACTTGAGCTCTATCATGCACCTGCATGAAAATGAAAACATATAAATAGCCCTACTCTCCCGACACAGTCAGTGGTTATTTGAATGGAATTGATAATTTATATTCAAAGGAACCTGAACTTCTTCCAATAGAAAACAAAATAGAGGCATGATTGTGGATTCAAACCTTTGGTATTGAGAGAATGCTTCCACTTTCCTTTTCAGGGTATTCTGAGGTGTAAAGCAAGAATCCATACATCTGAATTAGACCATTAATCCTTCAAACTCAGGAATAGTTTTCTTTTTTTATTCAAGAGATTAAAAGTTGAGAAAGTAAGATTAGATATCAAAACACATATGTAAGGGTATACCTGACCAATAGACTCCATTGAAACTGGCTGATCTGTTTCAATCACCTGTATAGGATCACACAAGGCATGGAGCACTTGAAACAAAGAGGCAACCTTGCTAACCTTAACAGGACCATATCTAGCTATCTCATTATTGGTGGGAAATGGGGGAAGGGATCCTCTGCTGTACTTCTGTATTACATTCCTCAATGCTGAAAACAAGATAATCTATATATATCAAGTCAACGAAAAGCTTTAAGATAAGCACACATTTTTGTGCACAAAGAAGTTGAAATGGCAGATAGCTATTCATCCTAGTGCTTTGTGTAATGCAATATAATATTATGCACAGAGACGTGAAACATCTTGGCTGGTACTCTTATACATCAAATTCATCACACAGAGAACAGAGTGCACCAGACACTTTAGCCAGGCACTTGAGAAAAAAAAGCAGAGTTTTCCTTCAGATTCAGTTCTTATTGATCTAACCTCCAAAAATTCCAATAAAATTCTTTGATCATAGGAAAATCCTGGGAAATCACTTCCATACAGAAGAACTGAAGGAAAGCTATTCTCACATGTGAGTCTCATATTGGCGCAAGTTCTCATAAGCACAAACAATGATGGATGCATGCAAATGTTAAAATCAAAAAGGTAATAGAACACACCTTTAAATTTTAAGTTCTGCACATCACCAGACTCTTTTATTGGTGCATCCTGAATGAAAAAATAATAGGATAAATGGGGCATCTCATGATAAACCAACTTGTAGTGTTGGTGAGACACTTGCAATACAAATGGTAGGCCCGGAGTTCAAGATGTGTCAGTGCTAAAATAAAAAGAGTGCATGGTCCATATTTCTGAAGAAAGCAGATCAATAAGAATTTCATTATAGAGACTCACATAATCATAAGAAGTGAGGTCAGCTTTGTAATCCTTCTCATTTTCACCGGTATTTGCTCCACTGAAAAATCCAAAATTGGTTCCACCATGTGCCATCTGGAATGGAAAATAGATGTTCAATTGCAATAGAGCACATGGAACAAACGTTAGAAAATTGAAGAACACAAGGACTATACGTAGAGCACAGCAGAAGCATTAAGAGATAAAATCTTTTGCAATGCAGCAGCTGTGGAATTGGCATCAGTCACTGCAATTTTCTCTCCCCAATGTGTAAGCCAACCAGTATAGAATTCTCTGTAAATAAGGGCTATCAGCATTTTGGAAAGATAGCATGGCTCCAATCAAAGGCAATGTTTTACTAACGCTGTCAGGGGAGGAGATTTTCCCGGTAAATTATATTTCTTTTGCAACTGAAATATAGGCCATGGATCCTCACCAGTAGAAAAATCAACAGCTGCATAGCATAGATGCACATTAAAAAAATTTGATATGCAGTAAGATAATCTATTGCAGTTTGTACTTTTTGTATTGTTTTTATCACAAAAAAGTAGATATATATTGGCATTTTACAACAGGAAAACCATTACGGTCATTAGAAAACTTAATAATGCAATTTGCATAAGTTATGAGCACATAACATGGAACATAAAACAAAACTATTCTGTCCGTCATCTAAATATAATATGCCAGAATCAGATGTGTGTGAATTTAGGAGAGAAAGTGGAAAGATGGAGCACTCAAAAGTCATCAGCAATAAAGCCCATATTGTGAATCACTGGTTGTGATTACCAAGAAAGAAATCCAGTTAGGTGACTTATTAACTTTTGTTGCAGTCTAATTGGTCGTCAAATTTTAGAGAATGAAAGATGAACTTCAACTCCGGTAAAACAATATATCATAGAACTTTGAATGGATAGATAGTTCCATATTAAAAAAAAGGATGCTTGATTAAAGATTGTTTGGAAGCACCGAGAAGATGGCACAAGAACATAAATTACAACTTCCAAATATATGAAAGAATTAATTTTTGTGGTAAAAAGAAGAGAAAAGATACTAAAAGGTTTATTTAATAGGCAGAGACAAGTAAAAAAAACTAAAAATCAGAGTAATAAACTTTGTAACTTAGCAATTAGTGAAGAGTTAAGTATGCAAGTCACACAGCCAATCTATAAACATTATCACCTGAATAGACTTCTTCCCCTGGAATGGTGCCCTTATCCAGAGTGTTTTTGGAGCCCCCATCTGTTGTATACCTGCAAAGCACTATCAATATCACTGAATCATAACAAAAGAAAAAGTGTTGCACCATGTTGCACCATAAATGCCATATAGAAAGTTACAGCTAGAGTAGTCTACAGTGGAAGAGGTTTTCGACTTCTCTTGAACAATCACTTTGTACATGAAACCACGCATCTAAGTATGCAATAATAAAAGTAGTCCCTGAACTAAGGGTTTCTGGACTGAACTAAAAAATGGGTCAATTCACTCTCACTGAACTATAAGCATTGGTTACAAGACCTTCCTCGCTGTACAATAATAATTTTTACGCTTACATGAATGTTGAACATATGTGGCATATGATGTGACATGTACACATCATCCTCCATATTTCATCTAATTTTATTTTTTATTTCTTTATTTTGAATTTGTAAATTGTTGATGTGGCAACATAATGACATGTCTATAGGTTAAAAATTGCTGACATGATAGGTTATGCCCTATCAACAATTTAAAAAAATAGTCAAATAATAAATAATAAATTAAAACTAAAAAAGATGTCACATGGCAGATGATGAGACACAGTGGCTGATGTGTCTAAGCCACATCATATAACACGGGCTACATTGACCATGACAGTGCTGGTGTAAAAATTAATATTTTATTTCATCCATTACAAAGGTGGATAATGAGAGACCTTTAATGACAAATGCCCTTAGTTCATGTCTGAATTGACTCATTTTTTTAATCAAAGACCCAATTGACTCAAGAACATTAATTTAGAGACAAATAAAGCAATTTACTCTTTAAAGGTGGGATGAAATGGCTTAATCTTAAAAACTCAATCTCTTGGAAGTGCCAATTGAGAGAAAAGGCTTTAGTGATGACTTTTAACATGTATGATATTAAATCTAACAGCAATTACCAAGCGAGGAATTCATCCCCGCCCAAAATGTTGATCTTTATAAACTATACATTGAAAGTTGCATTCCTTCAAGATATAACATGTCAATTTATTAGGTTTTCTTCATGCAAATATAAGTTATTGTGGTGACAGAGTCAAGCCAGTGAAGTACAAGCTGCAGCATTTACCCACATTATTGACCGCTCATCACCAGAAACTCGCAGGTACAAGTGAAATGCTGGTCATGAAAATCAAACATTTGTTCATTGAGAAAGCTTAATTAAGGTAAGTGCAAACCTAATGCATTTTCCATGAAAATACATCACCCATGAGTTAGTCTGCAGTACAGTGATTGGTTGTTGTTTGCTTATGAGAAAGTAAAGCGCAAGGAGGATACATACAAAATAATATTACTCCCGAGGTATCTTCTAGCCAAAGCCACAAGATGACGAAGATAAGGCTGATCATCACCATATGATCCAAACTCATTTTCCACCTAACAAAAATGCTGAGGCTATTTAAATCCAAATTTAGATTACATTTTATTATTATTATTATTATTATTATTATTATTATTATTATTATTATATATATTGAAAAAGGAGTCATGAGCATTATTAATAGACACCATAAAAAATTATTTAGCTACCTGAACCATAATGATAGGTCCTCCGTGACTGTACAACAGAGGAAGTATTTTAGGAAGCAGAATCCCCCACCATCTATCAACCTAAAAAAAAAAAACATGTAATATCAACCAGTAAACACTATCAACATTCAGATAAAGAGGAACCATACCAATTGAAGGAATGCAGGATCAGATGATCTTAGTTCAAGAGCTGGTTCTATGCCAAGTAACCAAGCAGGAAAACCGCCCAAGTCCCATTCTAACATGGAAATGTGAATTTCTAATGAATGCTCAATTAAATTCGGAATCCTCATTTATATGGGGATGGAGAGATGCACTTCCACCCACCTGCACATATGTAAGGCCCAGCACGGAGCATGACAAGAAATCCCAGCTCTTGAGCAATCTTCAGAAACGATTCGATGTCCGCCATGCCTTCAAAAACCCATTTCTCCGGCGAAGGTTCATGCAAATTCCACGGCACGTAGGTCTGGATAGTATTCAAACCGAGTGCCTTCGCTCGTAGAAGCCTGTCCTTCCAGTACTGGGTCATAAAGAAGTTCCCAGTAAGCAACTAAATCACCAGGATTATTGCCAATAAGAACGATCACAAATCTTAGTAGGAACAGAAGAACAGCACCTGGGGAACAACGCGGAAGTAGTGCAGATCGCCGCCGATGATCTGAAAAGGCTCGCCGTCCTTCCAGAACTTGTCGTCCGCAATCCAAAACCTACGATCGCCACCCTAATCCATGAAGATAAGTTTAGTCCAGAGAAATCCTCAGTACGACCCGACCTAGGGTTTCCAAACGAGTGATTGGAATCGACCAGGGAGTGAGGCGAGGAGAATGAAGGCTGACCTTGGGATTCGAGTGAAGGCGATGAGGCGAGGAGAGGGGCAGGGGAGCGCAGGGGAGAAGGGAGGCAGGAGAGACAATGGCGAGGAGGGATGAGGAGAAGCTTGAATCTCCGGCTCGAGGCCATGGCGCTCGCGCATGCGCTTGCGCTTCCGACCCTTCGGCGCTTGCTCATTTTCCAAAGACGTCGCAAAGTTGGAGTGAGTTAACAGTTGAACCACTGTCCGTATGATTTAAATGAAATCATGATTAATTTAGGCCAAAAGCCATTTTTATTCCTAAATTATATTATATTGTTTATTTTAATACTTATATTAAAAATGTTGATATAGTCTACTGAGCTATCTTAACTGGTATATATAAATTAAATATATCTATTTTTATATGAGGTGGCTGCTTAAGTGGATAGCCTTTGCTGATGTGACGTAATAATGGGGCACTAAAAAAAATAAAAATATGTCAAAAAATCGCTCGGCATATATACATTAACGTCTTGATGTGGCGCTAAAAAATAAAAAATAAAAATATGTAAAAAAATAAAATTTTATTTTTATGGATTTTTTTCATTTGCCACGTCATCATGTTGATGTGGTACTAAAAAATTTAAAAAAATTGAAAATAAAATTCTAATTTTTTAAGGAATTTTTTATTTTTTGGGATTTTTTCATATTTTTTATTTTTATTTTTTGTATTTTTTTCATATTTTTTTATTTTTTTAGTGCCACATCAACATGATGTGGCACTAAAAAATTAAAAAAAAAAACCTTTTTTTAAGAAAATTTTTATTTTTCCTGATTTTTTCATTTTTTTATTTTTTAGTGCCACATCATCATGCTGACTTGGCATGCCACGTCAACAATACACATCAACAATAAGGATTAATATACAAAAATTCCATTTTATGTCACGTCATCATGCCACGTTAGCAAAGACCAGCCATCTATGTTGCCACATCATAATTAAAAAATGGTTATATTTAACCCATATATCAGCTGGCTGCCACATCAGCAGCAGGGATTATAATTGCCAAAACCCAATAGTTTAGGAACCGTATTGAACATTTTGATAGATGCAGTGCAAAATGAACAATAGGCCAATGGATTCGAGGACTAAAATTGCTTTTGCCCTGAATTTTATTTGACTATAGTTATCATCTTCTATTTTCTTGATATTTTAAAGTGTATATATATATATATATATATATATATATATATATATATATGAATTTTAAAATAAAAAAATAAAATTATAAATGATTCTGTCTCAAAACTATTTTGAAAAAATAAAAATAATGGGCGTTTGTTTGCTTATAAATACGTATAAATACTCATCCTTTGGATAAGGACATCTAGAGATGTGAATTTACATGGATGTAGAGAATGTGAAAATTTTTAATATTTAGTATTTGTGATTTTTTAAATAAAATAAATGGGGAAATTGGTTATATACCCCCTCAAAAATTTCATAATTGCATATTTACCCCCGAAAAAATCATAATTGCTTGTATACCCCTGAAAAACTGGTTGAATTGTGGATATACCCCTACTATTAGGATCCGTTGACAGAAGTTAACCAAGTAATCTTAACCATGGTTACAACTTAGGTTAAGGGTTGGAAAATGTCCAAAATAGCCCTCTTTATATATATATTTTTTAACTATTTTAAATTTCAGATTTTTAAAGGGGTATTTTTAAATCTACAATCAAACAAATTTTTTAGGGGTATATATGTAAAGGGTATAATTGTCATTTTGCATGTCTACCGTTTGTTAACTTGACGGTTTTTCATCTGATTTTAATCCCAGGGGTATATACGCAATTATACCTATTATTCAGGGGTATGTATGCAATTATGTTTTATTCAGGGGTAAATACGCAATTTCAAAATTATTCAGGAGTACACCTACAAAAAGCCCAAAATAAATTATATTAATTATAATAATATCATAGTTAAAAATATATATTGATAAAGCCAAATCCCGCCGCACATGTGTTAGAACGTCCATACCCTCTGAAAGGTGGCCTAGATCCCAAGAGTTGTCATATCATCCCCACGGTAGGATAAGGTCATTCTCACCTCAGAGATAGAAAGGAGGTCTGTACGGAATGGGTCATGATGATGAGTATAGTGGCTCAAGGTGATGGGATAGGGACCATACTCCAAGGCATACAAGGAGAACAAAAAGGAGGAGACCTTGGTAAAGAGAAGGTAAGCTCTCCTTCTAGAATCAAGACTCTTCACTCTCTAGTCCACTTTCTTCTCCGGCGAATCCCCCCCCCCCCTGCTAACTTGTTAAAGTGGCCATATGTACAAAAGGTCGCCTCTTTTATTGCTATGTTTGTCTCCCTTTTTGAGGGTAAGTTTTTCACAGTATGCAGCTTTGCAAATGTACCGGTCGTATCAAGCAATAAAGTGGACTCCGAAGAATCAAATGTCGAACACACAAAGACCAAGAAGTACTAGTACTAACTATCTATCTATTATCTAGTCTAATCACAATTGGGTAGTGTCTCAAACTAATATAATTACTAATACTAAGTAAAACTAAGAATAAGAATTCGTGAAAGACAGGGTGAAATAGTGAGGGAAATCAATCATAAAAAGGAGGTATTAAAATGATGAATCCACCTCAAGCTCTCATAAAGATATTGACAAAGATCTCAAGGTTAATAGTTACTTGATTTTTAACCAAAGGTTCCTATGGTGTATTCGATCCTCTCTTGAGGTGACTAATACCTAGTACCCTCACTGCGTTAGCATTCTAGGGAACCTAAATCTTGGAAAGGTTTTGGGAATAAGACGTATGAAGGACTTGCTCTCCTTATTACCTGATCTCTTGGCGTACTTATAACCCTTATTATTGAGGTAGGTCTAAACACGGGGGGGCGTTCTCTTTTTCCCCAGATGAATCAGATCGGAAATCTGGGTTGTCGCAATGTAGAAATCTAATACAGGGAATAACACTCAATAGATCTCAAAATAAAAGCAACTAAATAAACATTAAGAATCAATATAAAAAAAAAAATCAATGACCCGAGAGTTCATCATGCCCAAATACCTAACAAGTTAGTTCCTCATGGAAGGGGAACACAAATCCAATACATAGTAATAGGAGAAGGAAATAAACATAATGAAATATGCTCTTCCCTCCTCTATTATGAATTAATCTTCCTCCAAGCCTCTTTATCGGAGAGTGTTTGATGATGATGCTCAATGCCAAGATGATAGAAGATATGATGATAGCCTCTTATTCAAGATGATAGTTGATGGAAGATATGATAGATGATCCCTTGCAAACCCTAAAACGCTGCTATTTATATGGCTCCAGGCTTCTAGAGAGTATTAGACATGTTTTCACTTCTCGTGGTCCTAACTTGTGTAAAGAAATTGGGTTCGGGTTCGGTGTAGACGAGGCCACACGGGCTCATGGCGCGCCCATGTGGCCTTCTGGGGGACTCAGAGCGCCCTCTAATCTTTATTCTAGGGAGCAAACAGGGGCTACACTAGTGCGCGGGGCGCCCGTATAGCCCCTTGACTGCCTTTTGAAATCCTCCTAGAAAGCATATAGGGGAAGCACATGACCGCGTTCATGCCCCTGTACTCCCTTGAAGGTTGGCTCTTAGCTTCAAATGCTCCAGACGGGCACATGGTTCCTTTACGCGCCCGTGTGAATCCTCAGGTGATGTTGGTTGCTTCTTTCAACCGCTGGGGGCCTGCTCGAATGCTCTTTATCTCCTAGATTCCATACTTTAGCCTTGAAACAACCTCAAATATTCCTTTTGCTTGCAAAATGCCCTTGATATGTCTTGTTAAACAAAATTATAACAAATTAAGTACCGGTGGGCTATATTTCTTCCAAATAACTTGTAAAATGTAGATGAAACTGATAGAAAATTATGAACACTTAAACACTTATCAAACATCTCCACACTTAAGAGTTTGCTTGTCGGTCGAGGTCGTTCCTCCGAGGCCAACGCCATTCCTCTATGTTCAATAGGGAGGAAGAAGATGTCAGTCGAGGAAAATTTGGGGAAGAGGGTGGTCGAGGAGTCGAGCTGCCCGAAGAAAAGGGCTCAGGAGTCCCCTCCGGTCTCTAGAAGGAACGATTCTCCTTTGGTAGAGGTGGAGGAGCCGGTGTCAGATTTGTTTCCCCGACCTCGGCGTTCCAGCCCCACGGTTGTCGAGGTCGGCAAGACGAAGACTTGATCTTAATAAGCTTGCCACACGAGCTGCAAACCTCCGAGATCCCAAGCTCTAAGCTGATATAGGATGAGGCTTTCAATGCCAAGATGGCTCAAGTCGATCAACTGGTTCGAAGGTTGGCGTAGACCGAGGTTGGCAGTCCTCAAGGGGCAGAAGATGAGAAGGGGGACTCACGGGGAGTTAATGATGTGGCCCTGACCCGGGCGGGTGTAGCTTCTCAAAAGCAACGAGGATGCATCTCAGAGATGGCCATTGGCGCGGCGATGCCGTCTATAGCCTTCGAGGCGACTTGGCTCAATGATATTGAGGCAAAGATGAGGGGCCTCGGGAAGGGTGAGCTGGCTAACCAACTTTCCTCGCTAGGCTTAACTGTACTCCTCGATGAGCTTTGTAGTACGTTTCCTTTATTATGGGGCTGATGGTACTGGTCGTTCTTTATTGCAAGCCAGGCTTTTTCGAGATCATACTACTCAGCATCTTCGTGAGAAGGAGGCTATGGTGAATCCGGTTAGAGAGCTCTTAGAGAAGCTCGAAGCTGAGGTCGCCCAACTAAGGCCTTGTTTGGATTGACATTTTTTTGCCCCTGAAGCGCTTCAAGAGTATGTTAAGCGGTTATGGGACAAACTATTATTATAACACCCCGAATTTTCTAAGTAAATAAATAAGAAAATTCTCGACCATTAATGAGATTAATTAACATGGAAAATAAATTAATTATTTAAAAACCTAATTAAAGGAAAATCGAGGAATAATAAATTAAATCCAGCCTCGCAACTAATGGGCTTAGGGTAGGCCTAATTGGGCAAGACCGCTTACACTTGGAATAGTTGGAGATGAATGGTTGAGATAACATCGGTTAATTAATTGGGAGATTTCATAAGTGTTAATTAATCAAGATTAATTAAGTAGAGGAACTAGACAAATGTTAGAGTTCTGATAAAGAGTAGATCCGAGGCTGATTCAAAGCTTCGAAATCACGGATGCAGGTGGGAGAAGAGGCGACGTGACACTACAATCGGCTTTCGTGTCGATGGAGTCGTTTTGACCACGGATTCCGGATCTGGATCGAGGAGATGAGAGGCAGAGCTAGATAACATTATTAGTTGTCCTCGTAACGACACAGTAACAAGATAAGATCAAAGAAAAGTTGTTTGGCCTTTAGTAGGGGTATTTTTAGAAGATATAATTAATTAATCAAAATTATTTTAATAGATAAGTTAAAGTAATTGATTTAATTATTAAATTATAATAAAAACAAAATATCTGATTAAAATACTTTATAAGTAAAGTGAGAGGGGGAGAGAGAGAACTCAATCCCTCTCTCTCGATCCTCAGAGTTGCGAGCCTTCTCCTCTCTTACCCAGCATGGCCCAGGCTTTGAACCCGCCGCTGCTTGCCCGATGTGGCCTTGAGCCCAGCCTCGCATCTCCGTTGTTGGAGTTCCTCTCCGTTGAGCGAGTTGCTTGTAGCGACTCTACGCCGACCCTTGACCTCCCCTGTCATGGCATTCGACTTCAGGTGGCAGCAGCCCTCCTCGCCCGGTGCCCTTTCGTGATAATGGCAGAACCCGGCCCGACCCTTTTCTCCTTGCCGTGCCACCCAACTCAGCCACATCGCCGCTCTCCTTCTCCGGGCTTCCGGTTGTAGGTGTCATCCCCCCTCCACTGTCAGCGCCCGGCTGCGGCTACATTTTGCTTTCAAGTCCTTGGCAAACCCGACTCAGTAGCGCACCCACTCCGTGTCTCCCTACCCCCCTTTGCTCGTTCGCTAGGTATTGGCTGCCAGCCGTCCGGCCGGCCAGTGGCGACTCCGGCAACTAACCTTTTCCTTTGCTTTGCCCGCCCTCTATTGTTTTTCGGCGAGCTTCTGTGGAGCACCAACGACCTTTGACGGACTCCAAGTTAAGGACAACAGGCTCAGTTCGTTCGAATGTCAATGAGCTTGTGCGTAATCACGGTTAATGTGACAGAGAGGGGTTAAATAGAGATTTATGGGTAATTGAAGATTAATTGATGAAAATGCCATGATATAGTTGCTAAGTGCTTATTAGATCAACTAACTAACAGTGGAGATAGATCTTAGAAAGAATGATTGTCATGGAGTGCGAATTGTATGAATTAGTTGTATTAATTTGTGCATGGTTGTATTAATTTGAGTAGCTCCAAATAAAGGAGGTGTTGCCGAATTTTCGTAGAAATTTTAAGTAAATTATTGTTGATTAAATCTCAATAATCCTGCTTAGCACTTAATTACCCTTAAGGAGCATATTAGAAACTCTTAAATTGAGTTTATGATGAAGAAAGGTTAAATCATGTAATTAAACCACTTCATATTTTAACTCCTTAGAAATAGAAGTCCATGCTGAAAGGAATTATGCTTTATGTAAATAGATGTTGTTATCGTACTCTAAGGATTTTTTATTAGAGTATACTTTAAGAATATGGTTTTCGTATTCTTGAAATTTCTGTATTTGTTTATTAGGACAAAGCAAAGGCAAGGACAAAGCATTTGCTTAGAAGGACGAGCGAAACTTAGAAACTACTAGACTTCGAGGTGAGGGGACTTAGTAGTAAATATAGATTTTATTCTTGCATTTATCATGATTTCGGTTTCTCGTATTCTTATGAGTTTTATATCGGTTTGTGGATGTCGAAGGATTTTATCGCTATAGTTACATAGTGATTTCATGCTTGTTAAATTGATTAAATGTTAAAGAGCACGAGAAATGGTAAAGGAAACCCAAAGGGGTAGATAAAAATTATTTCATGTATCATAGGCTGCACCTTAGTTAGTTATGTATGGGGGACCCAGCAGGGGCTCAGGTTAGAGCTCAGATATTTAAGTAGATAAGACTGGGTTAAGGAAGGGGATTTGTTTTCACTCGTTTTTCTTAAAACCAAAAATGTTTGCGAAAGTCATTCTTTTTATAAAAACCCCCTTCCCGTCTCTTGTGAGAACCCATATCGGATATGAGATACACGCTTGACATACACATGTAGATGTATGCCTCTGGTCGTCAGGCGCCGGGTTCATGCAGATGTATGCCTCTGTTCCCGGATATCAAGATTATGTAGATGTATGCTTCTGTTCCTTGATGGTAGTTTGAGTCCTTACGGAGACATTTTAACTAAGGGTGCACGCTTGTATGATACGAGGCCATCGCATATACATGTTTACTATATGCTTGATATGATATGAGATTGCTTGTATATTTTCTTCGGATTTCTGATCGAGTTAGCATACTTATCAGGGTTTAAGATAATTATGCTGACCTTCATGATTTATACTTGCATTGTTTATGTACTAGTATTTTAGTACAGTTGACGGGTATATATAATACCTGGCGGAGCTGTCTTTACTCACTGAGCTTGTATAGCTCAGTTCTTTCGATATTGTTTTTCTGATACAGGATCTAGATTTGGATCGAGATAGTAGCTCGGGTCTCGAGCAGGGATCGAAGTCTAGCTGGCTCTGGAGTACCTATCTTGTATTTAATGTTGTTGGGTTGTACTAGACTTTAATTATGTTTTCCTTCCGCTGTATTTGGGGTCGTAGTTGCCCATGACTCTGAGTGTTGTACCTTATTATGACTTTTATTTGAATATGACTCCCGGTGTGTAATAAGTTATGTTATATCATGTGGATTTTTGTTTAGAGTATTTCATTGATTTCAGGTTTAAATTGCACAGCTTATGGGTTGGGTGCAATAGCCCAGCTAGTGTGACATCTGTCTCAATAAAGAGATGGGTATTAAAATTATATTTTGATAGACTTTTATAGAAAAGCAGAAGCTGTAAAAAGCTGAAAACAACTTTTTTTAGAAGCTAGTGATTTGTAGCTTCTGAAAAAAGCTGTTCTGTAGAAGTTGTTTTAAAAAGTGTCAATTACCAAAACACCCCTCCCAAACCTTTTCAAGGCTATTTTGAAAAGTATCAATTACCAAAATACCCTTTATTATTATTATAATTATTTATTTTTATTTATTATTATTATTATAAAACTTCTTCTGGATTAACCTAGCTAAACATAAAAATAATAGAAGCGCTTAACTTACTCTGAGAAGCACTTTTTCCAGAAGTCATTCTAGAAAACTAAAAAAACACTTTTTAAAAGCCAATCCAAACAAGCCCTAAAGGAGGAACTTGATCTCCAGATAACGGTAACGACCACAGAGCTAGACAAGGCCCACTTCAGGCGTGAGTGGGAAAAATACTGTAACACCCATTTCGCTAATGAAACAGATGTCACATCAGCTGGGCCGGGAGTGCACCCAGCCCATAAGCTGTGTAATTTAAACCTGAAATCGATGATCATGTACTCTAAATAAGATTCATATGACATAAAGATAACCGGTTACACACCGGGAATCATATTCAAACCAAGTTATAATAAAGTACACACTCAGAGTCATGGGCAACTACGACCCCAAATACAGCGGAAGGAAGTCATCATTAAAGTCTAATATAACCCAACAACAAGAAACATAGGACAGGTACGCTAGAGCCAGCTAGACTTGATCCACCTCGCCGAGACCCAAGTTACTATCCCGATCCAAGTCTAGATCCCATATGAAAAATATAATCGAAAGGGGTTGAGCTATACAAGCTCAATGAGTAAGGACTACTCCACCAGGTATTATACATACCTGTCATCTATACTGAAATACTAGAACATAAACAATGCAAGTATAAATCATGAAGGTCAGCACAGTTATCTTAAATCTTGACAAGAATGCTAACACGATCAGAAGTCCGAGAATAGCACACAAGCAATCTCATATCATATCAAGCATATAGTAAACATGTATATGCGATGGCCTCGTATCATACAAGCATGCACCCCTAGTTAAAATTTCTCCATAAGGACTCCAACTCCCATTAGGAACAGCGGTATACATCTACATGATCCTGATAACCGAAAACAGCTGTATACATCTACATGAGTCCGGTACTTGACGACCAGTGGTATACATCTACATGTGTACGTCAAGTATCAATCTCGTTTCCGATATGGACCCTCACAAGAGACATGAAGGGGGTTTTTATAAAAATAACGACTTTCACAAACATTTTTAGTTTTAAGAAAAAACAATTGAAAACAAATCCCCTTCCTTAGACCGGTTCGTCTACTAAATATCTGGGCTCTATCCCGAGCCCCTGTTGGGTCCCCCATACATAACTAACTATGGTGCAGCTTATGATATATACAATAATCTTTAACTACCCCTTAGGGTTTCCGTAATCATATCTCATGCTTTTTAAAGTTAAATCAATTATGCAAGCATGAAAACACAATGGAAGTATAGCAATAAATCCTTCGGCATCCACAAACCGAAATAAAACTCATAAGAATACGATAAAGCCGAAATCCCGATAAATACACGAATTAAATCTAGATCTATGGTGAAGTCCCCTCACCTGAGTCTAGTAAGTCTCTAGGATTGGCTTGGCTCTTCGACAGCTCCCGATGCGCCTTTGCCTTTCTCCTTCCCAGTGATGGAAAATATGAATATTTAGGAATACGGAAATCGTATTCTTTCTAAATTCTAACTTAGCCTCATTAGTGTACGATAAGGACATTAATCAACTTAAGCATACCTTTACATAGCATGCATAACATGTTTCTAAAGAGCGAGGAGAGAAAATACGGGATTTACTCCTAATCGAAGATTAACTATCTTCATGAATAGCAAAAATTGGAGACTAAAGCAAGATCTTAAAAAATAATCTCTTGCTACTCCTAAGCATGACATTAATCAAGTTTAAATTCCAAGATAATCGGGCAGCATCTCCTCTGTTTCTAATGCCCCGAAATTATACAACCATACACTCATTAACATGATTTCCACATATATCACATACATGAATTTTAGAACCTTCATAACCCCTACATGCGTACATTCATCCTCTGCCTGCCCCCACTATATATCATCTAATTGAGTCCCCAATTCCATCCATTCATCCAAATCTAGGTTTTAATTAGATTTAATCATCAATTAGCAGTTTAGAGTAAGGTTTCCCCCATTCAATAAACTTAGGGATTTACTTGAAAAATGGGATTGCTTGTCGGGCGAGGGCCGCAGTGTGAGAAGCCGGGCCGTCAGCGGCGGCCGCAGCGGCCTGGAACACTAGGCGGGCTGACGCCAGTCCGCAGTAGTCGCTACAAGGTGACAATCGCGAGTAACGCGCACGCCTGCATCGGAGGGGCGGTGGTTGCTGTGGTGGCGTGGACGCGGGGCGAATCGGGTAGGGCGAACCGGGCAGGGTGAGGACTCCGGCGACGGCGACGGCGAGCAAGGGCGACGGGCGCTCGTAAGGCGCGAGCAAAGTCGCTAGAGAGAGAGAGGAGGAAGGGAGAGGCACGATGAAGCTTCCCCAAATTCAAATTGATTTCTTTCCCAACTTAGGGCTGCCAACCTTGTTATATATATAAAATATTATTCTATTAATTTATTCCATTACCTTCACTTATTATGAGGCCTTTAATCAATTAAGTAGCTCATCCTCTAAATTATTTCTCCCACTAACACCACATAACTTATTTAATATCATCTCTCTACTTTATGTTATATCAATTAAATTTATATTATCTTTTGAATAATTCACCGACCCAGATCCGAAAATCCTGGATCAATGATTCCAGTCATCACGGGCGTACTGTAGCCTCAAGGGGTCTGTCTCTCGTCAGACCAGATCTGCGAATACCGGCTTTTGACTCACCCTATCTACTTTATCGGGACTCTAACATTTGTCCGATCCTCCTACTTAATTAATCTTGGTTAATTAACAATTATGAAATCTCCCGATTAATTAATCGAGGTTATCTTTACCGTCCACCTCCAACTATTCCAAGTGTAAGCGGCCTGGCCCAATAAGGCCTTCCCTAAGCCCATTAGCTGCGAGACTGGATTTAAATTTATTTAACCTCAATTTTCCTTTAATTGGGTTTTAAAATACTTAATTTATTTTTAGTGTTAATTAATCTCATTAATTACGAAAAAATTTCTGATTATTCGCTTAGAAAATTCGGGGCGTTACAAATTCTCCGAGGCGTTGACCTCCTCATGGAATCATGCCAATGAGCTTTTTTGGAAAATAAAACTTCTCGAGAATTAGAAGATGAAGGTCGGCAAAGACTCAAGGCGAACCGTGACTTTCTGAAAACTATGCAAAAGGCATTCGACGACTCGGAGGCTCAACGGGAGGAGATCATCGGTGAAAAGATAAAGGTCGGGATCAAGGAATATGACGAGAAATACAGGGGGGTCCGTTGACTGGGATCAATACTTGAAGCAGGTGATAGAGAAATACGTTGACTCCATGGAGTTCCATGCCCATCTCCGTGATGAGCAGTGATGCATAAGCAGGATGCACGTGTCAACTACCCACAAGTGTATGGAGTCGATCAAGTAATAAAGTACCCAAAGGTAGGGTTATCATATCCATAGTTACTGGAATACTAGTACTGACTATACTTGCTATCTAGTATGAAACTAAGAAAAGTGGTTGTGTTTGGTTGTTTTGATCCTAACGGAAGCTAATGCGAACAATTGGTTGTAGAAATTAGAGGAGAAGCGTGGCACCTCGGATCTCAATCCCCCTAGGATACTTCTATTGATAATCAAATTCTAAATATTAGTTCTCTATTGGTGGATTTTTGGGAGTTTGACAATTGCACGATCTAGATGTGACATTCGATTTCTCTGTATGCAGATCGAACTCATTACTTATGCCTAGTTCTAACCTAACTAAGACAGACATGAATTTATGCATAGAAAAGGCATGCAATGAAAACCCTAAGCATGAACATGCTTTGCTAAACCTAGAAAGGTAGATGACCATGACGCATACACAACATAATCATATCAATCAAGCACAGAATCACAATATCCATCCGTAAAAGAAAACTAATAAATAATGAATTCGATTAATAAAATATCCTAGGGTTCATGTGTCTGAGGCACCACCGAAGGGGTTTAGCCTCTCATACTAATAGATACACGAATAGAGAAAATAGGAGAGGACACAATTAAAAATAGGGCTTCCCTTACTTGATGTCTTCTCCGCCTTCAATATCTTCTGCTACTCTGACCAACATTTGGATCTCGAGCTCCCAACCAAAGATGATCGATCTGCTCCCCCCCCAACCCAAAGATAAATCTATTCTCTTGCTCCATAGGGTTTATATAGGATAAAAATATGAGACATGATCATTCTCCCAATTTTGGATAACTTCTTATTTCAGTTGGAGTAGGTCCAGATAATCTTGAGATAAATTCGGGATAAATCAGATTGAAATTCCAAGTTTGTGCAATCTTCATCAAGTGATTGATCGGGTAACCAAATCAACTTGGATCAACCTAAAATTTTAACCGGATGTTCTTAACCCCTTCTTATTCAATCTGAAAAGTAGAGATTGGATTTGGAGTCCTAGATCTCTTGGAATAAATTCCGGAACGTTGCAGCTCGTTCACAGGCTGTGACTGTGGGGTGTACGAGCGTGCCAAGCATCTACACACCCGTGCCAAATGTTTTTGACAAGTTTTGAGTACATACATGTGCACGGGCTTATGCACGGGAGTGCCACATTATACTATGGCCGTGCATATCTCTGTTAAGGCCCTTTTTCACTTGTTTCGCCCTGGTTTGCCCCATTTCTCGTTCCTTTTGCTTCGGGTACCTATTTTACTTGCTCAATTATAAAACAAACCCAGAGAAGCACAAAAATAAAGGAGTTGACGTGAAATATTGAGATAAGTGCATGCAAATATGATGGAAATACATGTACAATTGTGCTTTATCAAGAAGGATAAGGCAACAAAGAAAGCCGTGACAGACTTTCGAGTCAAAGAGGAGTTTGCCGGGACTATCAAGGATGGAGCAAAGAACGGATTTGCAGTCTTTCAATTCGTCGCATATTCCCTACTCGAGCTCGACCTCGCCAACCTTGATAATGTGGAGGGATTGAAGCTCTTCGCGGCGATTAGGGATGCAGCCAAGGCCTCAAGCAAGGGCGTTCCTGCTGTAGTTGAGGAGGCCCCAGAGAGGGGCGAGGACAGTCGAGAGGGTGATCTTACCTCGGGTGGACCTTAGACTTAGGCCACCTTATACTTCTTTCTAACTTGATTCATTTTGTGAACTTATGTAATTGTTGCCATAAGACATTTATCTAATGAAATACTCTTGTTACCTGATGTTTGTTGTTTATCTACCGAGCATGGTTTGAGCCTCATCTCATGGTGAAATTATTTCATTGAAAATTTGATCTTATCTTGCGATTACTTCTCATTCCAAGACATTTGGACGAGATTTCCTTAACCGAGGCCACACTCAGTGTCACCGAGATGTCTGGGACGTACCCACGGAAGGGATGTAGAAGTAAGGTCGATCCCATAGTAGGGATGCAGAGTCAAGGCCACTCCGGTAGAAGGGATAGAGAGTCGAGGTGGATCCCGTAGAAGGGTTGTGAGTCGAGGCCAATCCTGTACAAGGGATGCTGAGTCGATGTTGAGACCGAGTGTTCGGGATCTCGGCCCTTGGAATGAAGGAACTTTTAGAAGAGAACGAGCTTATGAGAAAAAGAAGTGACAAGGAGGTAAATTGATTTATAATACCGTCTGAAGTGTTCATAGTAGAAGGGCCTTGGAAGCCTTTGCCATGTCGGCAAGAAAGTAGGTTCCCGACTGGATGACTTCTTTTACAATATATGGTCCGTCCCAATTTGGAGTGAACTTCTCGACTCTGCTTCTGTTCTCATGGAAGATATTATTTCATAACACCATGTCTCTAGTCTGAAAGATGACCTCTTTGACCATGGCATTATAGAATCTTCTGACCTTTTACCGGTAGGCAGCGGCTCGGATAGAGGCGACATCTCTCTTCTCCTCTAGAAGATCAAGCTCGGCCCAGAGTCTTTTATCGTTTACCTCCTGGTTGAACTCCAAAGTTCGGGGAGTCGGCAACCTTATCTCAACCATGATAACAACATCGACTCTGAATGTTAAGTTAAAGGATGTCTCACTTGTGGGGGTTCGGCTGGTGGTACGGTACGCCCATAAAGTGTTATGGTGCTCGTCCATCTAACTAGATCCAGCCTGCATAACTTGGGTTAGCCCTTATAAAATAGTCTGATTGGTGAATTCTATTTAGTCGTTAGCTTGGGGGGTGTGTTATTGATGTTTGTCTAGCCTCAATCCTCAATTTCAAGCAAAAGTTTTTGAAACCTTGGCTATCGAATTGACGTCTGTTGTCGGTAAAAAGGGCGAAAGGGATTCTGAATCTGGACATGATTGAACTCCATACAAAATACTGGCATGCCCTCTAGGAAATCGTGGTTAGTGGTTTGGCCCCCACCCACTTGGCGAAATAATCGATGGCGATAATTTGGAACTTTTGCTGCTGGATCGCCATGGGGAAAGGGCCTAAGATTTTCTAAACCCCATATTGCAAAAGGCTTCGAGCTGACAATGGGCGTGAGTTGGGTGGTCGATTGTCATTGGATTTTGGAGTGTCTTTGAAAGACCTCACACTTTTCGGTCAGTGGCATGGTATCCTAGGTCAGGATGGGCCAGTAGTATCCCTTCCTTATGATCTTGTAGCTCAAGGCTCTCCCCTTGATATGATCTCCGCGAATTTCTTCATGTATCTCCCAGAGGGAGTATTTTGCTTCAAATGGGTGAAGGCATTTCAGATATATCGAAGTGTATGACCTCTTGTACAGGTCTTCACCCAAGATGACATAACATGTCAACTTGCTAACCACTTTCCGGGCTTCCTTAGAGTCAGCCGGTAATATTTCGTCTTGAAGGTATTGCTAGCTAGGCTCCATGCAACAAGGTTCACCTTGAATCTCCTACACTTCTTACTTTTTGGGGCCTCGATGCTCTTGGCACTCAAATATTGCAGGTTAAAGGGTTGATCGTCACAATGGTCTAAAGAGAATGCAAGCTTCGCCAAGGAATTCGCCTCTTTATTGTTTGAGTCGGGGATTTTCACAATGGAAAAATGTCAGAACCCTGACGCCAACCTTTCCACTTTAGTCTTGTATCTAGCCATGTTTTCTTCCTGGGCTTCGAACTCTCCTTTTAAATTCCCTACCACTAGCTAGGAGTCCGTATGAGCTTTGTGGCCTTGCACTTCAAGACCTCGGGCTGATAAGTGTACAAATATACATATATTTCTATCATATTTGTGTGCACTTATCCCGTTGTTTCGCATCAATTCCTCTATTTTTTGTGCTTCTCTGGGTTTGTTTTGTAATTGAGCAGGTAAAATAGGTACCCAAAGTGAAAGAAACAAGAAACGAGACAAACCAGGATGAAGCAAGCTAAAAGAGCCCTTCACATAGATATGTATGGCCTTAGTGGAATTGTGCATGGCCATGCACATTGCCCATGAAACTCATTGATTTAAAAATTGCATAAAGATCAAGCCGTGGGAGCCTGCACGGGCGTGCATTAGATGCACATGCTCGTGCCAAAACAGATAAAATTCTATATAAACTCGCCGAAGGCACAGATTTCGAGGACTTTGGGCATTAGTCTTCGCTAGTGTTCCGTGGCGCTTAGGGTTTCAGAGAAGATCGAAGGCGGAGTAGACATCGAGCAAGGGAGTCCCCAAGTTTTCAATTATGTTTTCCTTTGGTATCTTTGTTAGTGTTTCCATTAACATAAGAGGCTAAACCCTTTATGTGGAACCTCGGACACATGAACCCTAGGATTGTTTATTCTTTTATTTATTGGTTTCTCCTTTATTGGTGAATCTTGTGAGTTTGTGCTTGGATTATATGATTAAATTTGCATGAGCCATGGTCATAGACATTGCCATATCCTAGCAGGGCATATATGTGCTTAGGGTTGTGACTTGCATGCCTTCTTATGCATTGGTCTATATTTCTCTTAGTTAATTATAACTAGGCATAGATAATGAGTTTGATTCGCATACCGAGAGATCGGATGTGGAATTTAGATGGTGCAATTGTCGAATTCCAAAGAATTAATCAATGGACAACTAATACTTAAAATTTAGTTATTAATAAAGGAATCTTAGGGGGTTTGAGATCCAAGGTGCCACGTTTCATCTTTGATTACTCACAGTCTACCAATTATTCGCGTTAGTTTTTTTTTAGGATAATCAATCAATCACAACTCCTTCTATAGTTTTAGACTAGATAATCAATCAATCACAATTCTATAGTTTTAGACTAGGATAGTTAGTTAGTACTAGTATTCTGTAGATTCAATAACCCTACCTTTGGGTACTTTATTACTTGATCTACCGTGCACACTTGCTAGTAGTTTGTCGCTTACCTTGTGTCTGCATCACGGGCCAGCCGCATTATAGCTATAAGGGCTTCATAATCAGCCTCGTTATTTGCAGCTTTAAAGCCAAATATGAGTGCGGTTAAGGCCTTCCAACCCTACGGTGACTGCAATACGAAACCAGCTATGAAACCCTTCTTGGTTGCCGGGCCATCTGTATATAGGGTCCATAGGTCAAGAGAAGGATTGTCTTCCTCGACCCTTTCGGCTTACTTATTGGTATGGTTCCCGTGATCTATCATTTCTACAATGAAATTGGCTAGGGCCTTGGGTTTTACTACTGTTTGAGGTCTATAGTCAATATTATCATACTCCCCGAGCTAGATGACCCATTTGACGAGCCTTCCTGATATCTCGGGCCGCGACACAATCTATTTTAGAGGCTAGTTGGTAAGGATTGTGACCTTGTGCGCCTGGAGGTATAGCCTCAAGCGGCGAGCTGAGGTGACGAGAAGATAGGCCAACTTCTCGATGTGTAGATATCGGGACTCGGGGTCGGTTAGGACCTTACTGGTATAGCACATGGGCTTCTGTACCCCACCGTCTTATCGTAATTAAGAGTACCGAGCTAATCGCTAGAGGGGTTGCCACAAAATACATGTAAAGCTCGTCCCCAGGCTGAGGCTTGACTAAGAGTATGGGCGAGCTAAGGTGTTACTTAAATTATTGAAATGCCTTTTCGCATTCCTCGGTCGACTACATCTTTAGCGCTTTTCGAAGTAAATGGAAGAATGGTAGTTTCTTTTCTCCATACATCGATATAAATCGCCCGAGGGTGGCTAGCCATCAATTCAAAATCTGGATTTATGTGATGGTCCTCTGGGAGCTCATCTATCGTATCACCTTGATCTTCTTGTGGTTGGCCTCAATACTGCAGTCGATAACGATAAACCCTTTAAATTTGTTGGACCGGACCCCAAAGGTGTATTTCTCGGGGTTGAGGCACATCCAATGAGCTCGGAGTGTTTGGAAAGTCTCTTGTAGATTAGGTATATGTTGATTGGCCCTTTTGATTTTCATGAGGATGTCATCAACATATGCTTCAACATTCATTCCGAGCTGCCCCTCGAAGACTAGGGTCACCAATCTCTAAAAAGTGGCGCCTACATTTTTAAGCCTTTTCCTCGTCAGACTTCGTGATTTTTTACTTGGTTTTACCCGGAGAAGGCATTCAAGAAACTCAGCATTTCGTGACCCGAGGTGGCATTGATAAGCCCATCGATCAAGGGGAGGGGGTAGTAGTCCTTAGGGCAAGCTTTATTCAAGTTGGTAAAGTCGATACACATTTGTTGTTTTCCTAAGGGCTTCTTTACAAGAACAACATTTGAGAGCCATTCGGGATAACGAACTTCTCTGATAAAACATACCCTAAGGAGCTTCTCAACTTCTTCTTATAGGCTTGTAGATGTTCTGGAGCAAAGTATCACTGCTTCTAAATCATGGGCCTAACTCTGGGGTCCGTGTTGAGATGATGTTCAATGACATCTCAGCCTACACCGGGCATGTCTTCGGGTGGGCAGGAAAAGATATCCATATTGTTGCGCAAGCAACGCCTCATTTCTCCCCGAGGCTTAGTTTGCAACTTTGAGCCTATGTGTACTATCTTCTCGGGGTCATTTTTGGTCAATGGGATCTCCACTAGGTCTTCGACCAGTGTCGCCCACTCTGTCAGCTTCTCAGCTTCTAGTTGGGCATCTACTGTTAGCATCTTCGAGGTCTTGCTTTTAAGGAGAGTGACATAACATTGGTGAGCCATGGACGATCTTCCCTTATAGCTTGAGACAACTGCCTTCAGGGCATTCAGCGTTGGACTCCCTAGGATGTCATTATAGCTTAGGGGTTATTGGACTACTAGAAAATTGGTTGTGATCGTCGTCCAACACAGGAGGCTTCCACCTGTGAGAGGAAGAGTCATTACAAGAAAACTGGAAAATAGCTACGAAAAAATCCCTCGCCAAATCATGAATTTCCATCGCTAAAATAATTCAGTGAGGGAATAGCAATGGACAATTTTCCGTCGCTATATAGATCCTAGCAATTATTTTACGAGGGAAGCGTCCGTCGCTGAAAATTAGCGACGGATTAGCGAGGGCGTCTATCCCTAGCTATTTAGCGAAGGAACAAGATCCCTTGCTATTCCTTAGCTATATTCCCTCACCGAATTTTTACTTTGGTGAGTACATAGCGTCGGAGTTTCTGTAGCTATTTAGTGAGGGAACATATTTCCTTACTATTCAGTAGCTATATTATCTCGCCAAACCAACTTTTGGTTTGGCGAGGACGTAGCGACGGATCCTTGTAGCTATTTAGTGAGGGAACATCACTACAAGAAAACTGGAAAATAGCTAGGGAACAGTCCCTAGCTAAATCATGAATTTCCCTTGCTAATTTAAATTAGCTAGGAAATAGCGAGGGAAACTTTCCGTCGCCATTTTGATCCAAGCAAATATTTAGCAAGGAAAGTGTCCCTCGCTGAAGTTCCTTGAGGGATTTGTGACACCAACTCTCCCTAGCTAGTTAGCAAGGGAACATAATTCCCTCGCTATCCCTTGCTAAACTCTCCTCACCATATCAATCTTTTTCAATAATTTGCTAGGGTGTAGAGAGGGATTTTGTTGTAGCTATATAGCGAGAGAAAACAATTCCTCGCTATTCACTAGCTATATTCTCTTGCTGAATTTTCCTATTGGTGAGGACTTAGCTAGGGTGTTTCCCTAGCTATTTAGCTAGGGCTACTTGTTCATAGCTATTTTTTTTTTAAATAATTGCCTCGTTGTTCCCTAGCTATTCTAGATTTTCACTAGCTATTTAGCTAGAGATTATTTGTCGTTGCTAATTTTTTAAACATTATTCCCTCGCTATTTCCTAGCTATTCCCTCGCTAATAATTACATTTACCACAAATATATATTTTTATTTAATGATCCCCTGTAGTACAATTTTAAATACCACTTGTAAATTCATAATAGAGAAAATTATCACTCCATTGTAATACAAGCATATATATTTACCACATTGATCTACTAAGATGTTATAAGATGGACATTGTAATATATGGATAATATATATATATATATATATATATATATATATATATATATATATATATATATATATATCTGATACAAATATCTATCATGCGGTACGTAGGATCATCAGATCGCGCCCATTTTGGCCCCTAGAGCATGTTTGAAAGACTTCCAACAGTACGGATGGGAAGATCATCGAAAAATAAGCTAGCCGGTCAATGTTCATACAATTTGGTGACCGTTTGGTCCTCCCACTTAATGGTTGAATTTCTGAACCGTTAAAATTTCCCTAAAATAAGAACCGTTAAGTGGGAGGACCAAACAATCACCAAATTGTATGAAAATTGACAGACTTGCTTATTTTTCAGTGATCTTTCCATCCGTACGGTTGGAAATCCTTCAAACATGCTCCAGGTACCGAAATGGGAGGTTGGGCGGATCTGCACAATGTTCGGCCGACCTGATAGTAGAATGGTCGTGTATATATATATATATATATATATATATATATATATATATATATAATTTGTTATAAGATGCATATCACAATAGCCAATACAAAATATGAATATCAACATGACACGCTCTCCTCAAGTCCTATCAGATGGTGAATGGACCTAGCAGTCAGAAGATTGGCGGCTCTCTAGCATCTTCTGCATTTGCTCCTGAAACTTCCATTTGTATCTCCAATCGCCGCCTCCATCTCCTGAAGTCGTCCCTCAAACTCCACTCTGACAGATGCATGAATCTCTACCTCTCGTTGTTACATCCTCTCATCAACCATCTCATCTACCCTTTGCTCTATAGATGAGATAGCAACTTTTACCTGGTGGCTGACATCTCTAGCATTGTGCAAGTTTGATGCATGACATGCTGAAGAGGATGCATCTTGATAGTAGTAACTGGCCATTCCTCCCAAACCAAAGACATTCTTCTTCTTTATCCCACCTGCGGCCTCATAATATAAGCTATTTTCGTTCATTGTCCCCCTGAATTGTTTCTCTCCTCTACCAAAGCGAGGTATCGATCCTAAGAAAAGAATGTAATAATTCAATTAATATGGTGTTAATGTGCACTGTAAAAGTAAGAAAAACTAATTACAACATGTTATGTGGTATATTAAATCACAAGTATTCTATATCAAATCACAAGTAATTATGATTGGTTTTTCTGAAAGCTAATTCTTCAAACTATTGCATTCAAGTAAATTACTTACAACAACCAAAATCTATAGAACAAAACCAACAATTACTAAAACATGTTTGACAAAAGTAATTAAAAATCAAGGCTAACAACTAATTTTAGTTCCATTAGAACAAGGTTGCTATAAGACAATCGGAGAAAAAAAAAGCATTAATATTAAACATCAAATGATCCCTCTTATTCCTCATATCACAATCAATAAAGACCTGATTGATAGATAATAAGCAAACTCAAGTCAACAATCTATAAATTTACAATTCTAAGTAATCATATAACAACAATATTTCATACTTAAAAAAAAGATAAAATGCTAAAAGGTTACAATCATATAACATGCTAAAGATAACATCGTGACAAACTCTTAACATAAACACATTTACACAAAATCTCCTTCAAAAATAACACATACAAAACAAAAGAAATAATGACTCACAAGAACAATGCGTGCTTTATTACTCGTAAATGTTTCACCATCCCCCTTCTTCGTGTGTGTGCGCCTAAAGATCTCAAAGGGTGTCAGGGGACGGCTATATTGTTGCTCCTACAAAACAACACTTATATAGTTCAAATGAAGAAAATATACTCAAATAACAAGTATACACAACTAAAGATGCATTTATACAAATTTAACCCATATAAAAAAAACCTTACCAATCTCTTCCCATGCTCAGAATGGGAGATGGAGCCTTTATTGTGGGTAGAGGAACACGGGCTATCATCAAGTCCACCACGTCTATTTTTTTGCCTTTTGCTGGGACATGCGGACAATTTCGGGTGTCCTCCACACCTCTTTCCACTTGGTCCACACAGACTCAGGAACATATACCGGTCGGTTAGTCTTCATCTTCAATTTACAAATCATATCTCCATACCGTGTAGATGTCTTTGTCAACAAAGCCTCCTTGACAAAGTTGTCAATTTGTGCATCCCAGAAAAAATATTTCTGCATCAAAGTAAATAATGTTTAATGATACATTACAAGTTTACACACAAGACAATAATAATTTGATAATAGAAACTTAGGCTTACCTTGAACTCCTCAAAGTAAAATTCTTTAGTCTCATTTGAGACTAAGACCCACCTAGCCCCCTCGTCATCAAATCTCTCCTGAAATATGGATCAAATTCGGTACGATCATTCAGAGGATGGAATCAATCTGCGAAATGAAAAAATAATGTTCATTAATAAATAATCAAAACCAGACTGGTAAAAACAATATATACCAACAAAGAAATAGTTGAAGTTTTGTATACTCACATCCCACGATCAACTGTGATCCGCCTATGATTTCTGCCTAAAGGGTCACCTGAGTTAGTAGAGTCAGCAGGTGTTAGATGTTCTTCTACATTTACACTTGCTTGTGCTTGAGAATCACCCTGGTGAGATAATCCAATAATCGGTGCATCCTCAGACGGTAAAGGTACATTCCCTGAAGCAAGTGATAGAACCGATACCTGACGCATCACCTCTGGTGGTGTAATAGTGGGAAGACACGGTGATGCATTCGGAATGGGTGGTAATGGATCATGTCCTGAACCTCGTCCCCTCCCTCCAACACTACGACTAGCTCCACCCCTAATGTCCCGCCCTCACGCTATATTAACTAAAATGAAATGCAAAATGAATGTTATTAACAATATTAACTGTTTTTTAACACCTACAAAAAATATCAATGTATCAACAATTTAAAACTATGATTATTACAAGAAGTATGACAAATAGATTTTAGAAGAATATTTAAAGAAGTTTAAAAAAATGTTGATTCTCTTGTAAGTCGTGGCAAGAAAATCTACTTACTGTATTTTTTTTTTAACATTATTCGCCCTTATACAAAGAAGAGCCCTCAATATGATTATAAGCATAAATTTGTTCCAATTCACTGTGGTAATCAAAGTAATGAATCAAAAATTATATTAAGGCAACAACAACAACAACTAAGCCTTAATCCCATACTAGATGGGGCCGGCTATATGGATTCTCTGTTTTCATGTCACCCTCAAATATGAAATAAAAATAAAATAAAATGAAATGAAATAAAATTAAAAATAAAAATACATAAATAAATAATTATAACAACAAATAATTTCTATGAGAGATTGGGATGTTAGAAGTAGAACAGTATCCCTACAAACAAAGCTAAACTAATGAAGGAAAACCTTTTAGCCGACTTATCGGTAATCCTATACTAGGCGGGGTCGACTATATGAATTCTTTGTCTCCATGTCGCTCTGTCAAAAGCAAGATCCGGCTCAATATCTAACATACATAGGTCCTTAGACACCACTTCTCTCCACGTAATCCTAGGTCTACCTCTACCCCTCTTCTTACCTTCTACAACTAAACTATCACATTTTTGAACTGGAGCACCTGGGGGTCTCCGGCGTAAGTGGCCAAACCATCTTAAACACCCTTCTCGTATTTTATCTTCAATTAGTGCACATGCACCTCCTGTCGGATGTGTTCATTTCTAATCTTGTCCAATCTTGTATGACCACTCATCCATCTTAACATCCTCATTTCGGCCACATTCATCTTATACATATGTTGAACTTTAGTTGCCCAACATTAGCTCCTGTATAGCATGGCCGGTCTAACTACCGTCCTATAAAATTTTTCCTTTATTTTGTTAGGCATCTTTTTATCACATAACACCCCCGTGGCACTTCTCCATTTCAACCATCCAGCTTTGATTCTATGGGTTACATCTTCATCTATCATCCCATCATCCTGGAAAATGGAACCTAAATACCTAAAATTGTTAACCTTAGGCACTACCACCCCCCTAGTTTCACTTCTCCTTCATCTCTCCTACTTATACTAAAATTACAGTGCATATATTCTGTCTTCTACTTAACCTGAAGCCTTTACTTTCTAAAGTGTTTCTCTATAATTCTAGCTTTTGATTTACTTCATCTCTAGTCTCATCCACTAGGACAACATCATCCGCAAACAACATACACTATGGGATATCATCTTGGATATAACTAGTTAATTCATCCATTATTAAGGTAAACAAGTATGGGCTTAAGGCCGATCCCTGATGTAGACCCACTGTTATAGGAAACTCCTCCGTATCGCCTCCTACTGTTCTCACACTTGTAACCGCTCGCTCATACATATCCTTAATAATATTTATATATTTTACATGAATGTTTTTCCTCTCCAATACCGACTAAAGGACTTGCCTTGGTACCCTATCATATGCTTTCTCCAGGTCAATAAAAACCATATGGAGATCCTTCTTCTTTTCTCTGTAGATCTCCATCAAGTTTTTTAATAGGAAAATGGCTTTTGTTGTAGATCTACCTGGCATAAAACCAAATTGGTTCACAAATTGGCAACATTGCCTTTAATATGGAACGTCTTAACACTCAACATACTTTGAGTTATCTTTTTCAAGTACACAAAAAAGAAAACAAACATACATACTAAGAAATAACAGAAGTATAATGTAAGCCTATTCACTATCACTTCTTTCCTCATGATCTTCATCATCATCTTCATCAGTTTCGTCTCCTGACGAGGATTCCCAATCCGGTTCTTCTGATATTTCACTATTTTTATCTTCCTCAAGTTCTATATTTTCACCACTTTGATGATGGAGGTTTTGAACTTCCTCATTCATAAGACTAACATCAATTTCATGTGATTAAACCACATCTTTTTGAAATGCCACTTTTAAATTTTTGGCCTCTTTAGGTGACTCGAACATCGATCTCGGACCTACCTTGCAAACCGCTAACCAATCGTTATTGCCCCTTCTCATGCATGGATATGATACATACTATACCTGTGTTGCTTGCATTGCTAACACAAATGACTCATACTTGGTGTACTTTCGGCGTATTTTGACATCAACCAACTTGTATTGCGGATGTACTTTAGTCTCAGTATTCGCATTGGGATCACACTATTTACAGTTGAATAATGTAACACTCTTGATTGGTAATCCCGGGTACTCTAACAACAATATTTCTTCTAAACGTCCATAGAAGTCACCACTGTTGTCACTATAGTTTGTTCCTTTAATGCACACACTACTATTCATTGAGGAAGATCTAGAGGCATGAGATTCTGTATGGAATTTGTAGCCGTTCACAAAATATACACTGTATGATTTCACCGATCTTAACTGCCCTTTCTGACCTGATCCTCGATTTCATCATTGAGCGGCCGGGACTCCTCGGTGTCGTGGCCGTGATCGGAGTAGAAAGATCAATATCCGTCATTGTCTTTCCATCCTGAGGAGCCCTTGATCTTAGTGGGCCACTTCAGGATCTTCTGGCTTTGCACTTGTATGAGCATGGCCCTGGTATTGTTGAGGGGGGAAAGTTTCATTATCTCATCAGCTCTCCTGCCTTGGAGGCCTCTTGAGGTCGAGAGGACCCTCGGTACTATGCTGGTCTGGGGCTTGCCTCAGGGGTTCCATTGGTGCTTTCTCCTCCTTGGAAAGTCACTCCTTCTTATTCTCCTTCTATCCTTCCTGGATCTCTTCCTCGTTAATATATTTGTTGGCAAGAGTGAGAAGCTTGGACAGGTCTTCTGGCTGCTTCTTGGCAAGGAAGAACTTGAATGCTGACCTGCACAATCCTTCTATGAGCATAGTAACAACAATGGGCTAATTAAGGTTTAGGATACTGTGTGTCTCAAGGTTGAACCTGTATACGTAACTGCAAAGGCTCTCCTCCTTCTGTTGCTTGATGCCTATTAAGGTAGCCAAGGTCTTCTTCCGCCCTTTCTGCTAACGAAGTTGTTAACGAAGAAATCAACTAACTCCTCAAAAGATGCGATGGTGTTAGGGAGGAGGTTGTTAAACCAAATGAGCGCTGCCTCACGCAATGTTGTCATAAAGAGGTGACACATAACGGCATCCGAGGATGAGTGAATGAGTATCATGGTTTGGAAGGCCCCCAAGTAGTTGATTGGGTCAGCAATGTCATCATATATGTCTATTAAGGAACTCAGATGTTTTGGGGGAGGGGTACCTCCATGATTTCCTGGGTGAAATGAGAAGGTCACCAATAGCTGGCTCTCGAACTTCCCTTTTTGCCCGGCAGAGTGTGTTGTGGTGGGGTGGCGGTAACCCTGAACTGCTTGCCATTGGGGTCGTCTTATCCTTCCCTTTTCCGGATCTCCTCCCAAACCTAATTGTGTGTGAATATGATCTATGTCTCCCCCTTGTAGAATCCTAAGGGAGGTTCTGAGGCGAAGGGGCTTGGAAGACCTGCTTCTCGATTCTCAAAAAGGCTTGTGTCAGTACTTCTATCTTGTGCTCCAAGGCCAGATTAACGGTCGTCCTGGACATCTCCTTCAAGGTGGTGATCTTTGCCAGGATTCTCCGACTCCTGAGCACAGGAATCTCCCACCTGGTCGTCATTCATCTCTTGGACCTGATTTCACTTAGTTCTCTTTATAGTGGGCACAACTTCTTGTTCAAAGAGGTCCCTTGGGCTATAAGGCTCTTAAAATTGTGGTCATGGTTTCGAGTCCCATAGTAAGTGCCAAACTGTTGATGTGAAAACTGGCTTGCCCTTGAGAGGAGCTCCGATCCTAGTCAACTGTGAGAGTGTGGTTGAGGATGAAGGCCGGAATGTGATCTCTAATGGTGGCGGAGACGGAGAGTTGATGGAACGACTATGAGGAGTCCAACCTAGAAAAAACAAATACAAACCGAAAGTGAGGGGGCAGGCCTGCTGCCCTAATCTCTCTCTGATGATCAAATCAATGGTATGTTCACCGAAGAAGAAGATAAAGTGGATCTAGGAGCTTAAAGTTGTGCTTACCCTCTCAGGCAAGGTTACCTCCTATTTGTTTTTCGGGGGTGCCTCGGGGTCTGGGCCCTATCACATCAATCTCTGCTACCTTACCGATCATCATTGCTTTTTTCCATAGAGATCTTTAATTTTTGTCTGTGAAGTGACAGAAGCTATGCCTCATTATGAGGGTATGGTAGTGATCCTCGAAATCTGAGTAGGCTTCTCTGAGATCGACCCGACTATGAGTGAATAGAAAATCTAAGCTGACACTTGGACATTTGTATTTGACTTTATTATTTAGTATTGTCCATACTTCATAATAAACTATTTATTTTGTTCACCAAACTCTTTATTAGTAATTGTTGTAAAACTGTTTTCGTCATGACGTGGGATGACAAAATCCTAGCCGTTGGATAGACTAAATCAATTTGTTGTTCAAAAATTGAGTTTGAAACTTTGGATATTTTATATATATTTTTAACAAAAACATATATTTTTACACATGAATCCTAAATAAGCTCAAAAGTTGCATAGTTTGTTGTTCTTCACTTCAACAATTTAACCAAAGAAGCATAGTTATTTAAGTGGTTAATCTGGTTGTGTAACAATGAAGCCAATGGTGACTGAGTCAAACCCAAACTTAACTAATATAGTTAACATTGTAATATTAATGAATAGCTTTGCAATTTGAGATTTTTTTTTTTTGATATAGGCCATAAAGACTTCCCTAGAGGGCTTGTCAATGGACATGGCCCTAAGTGATGAGCACCCATGAGCCTTCACCATGCGCATATAGAGATGGGGACTAGAACTTGGTGAGCAATGAATTCCCTAAAATGCTCCTTCCGTTAAGGAGGCAGGGACTCGAACCTGTAAGCTTTGCTCGCCAAGTGAATTACCTAACACACAAAACCCGAGATACCACTAGACCAATGGTCCTTTGGTACTTTGAGTTTATTTCATTCACCAAATACTTTAATTTAACTTCAACATTGTAACGCCCCGAATTTTCAAAGAAAACAAATAAAAAAATTCTCGATAATTAATGAGATTAATTAGCAAGGAAATTAAATTAATTACTTTAAAGCCCAATTAAAGTAAAATCGAGGATTAATAAATTTAAATCCGGCCTCACAACTAATGGGCCTAGGGAAGGCCTTATTGGGCCTGGCCGCTTACACTTGGAATAGTTAGAGGTGGACGGTAAAGGTAACCTCGGTTAATTAATTAGGAGATTTCGTAAGTGTTAATTAATCAAGATTAATTAAGTAGGGGAACCATACAAATGTTAGAGTTCCGATAAAGTAGATCGGGCAAGTAAAAGCCAGTATTCATGAATGCAGTGCGATGAGAGGCCCGACCTCGTGAGGTTACTGATTACTGTGATGACTGGAATCATTGACCCGGGGTTTCCGGATCTAGGTCGGTGAATTATTTAAAAGATAATATTAATAAAGGGTGATGTGACGTAAAGGGGAAATTATTTAGATGATAAGTTGATTAAATAATTTAAACCATGTGACATTATTGAAATGACAAATTAATTTAATTAAAAGATTAAAGATAAGTTCAATCATGGGAAATAAATAATATAGATTAAAATTAAAATATACATATATGAAGGTATATAGAAGGGAACTTAGGTTTTTAATTTCAATTAGATTCAATTGAAATCAGAGAGGGATCGTGCCCTCTTTCTCATCTCTCTCCCTTCTCCCTTCTCCCTCGCCTCGACCTACGGCCGTCGCCGCTCGAACCTACTGATGTTCGCTCTGTCAGAGCTAGCCGCCCGCCCGTTTGTTCCCCACCGACCGCCTTACTGCCTCTCTCCTTCTGCGCGAGCTGGCTATTCTCCCGACGCTGCTCAACCCTCAGCCACGCCCGACCACCTTGAAGTGCACGCGACCAGCGGTCGCCCTCCCCTTCTCTTCTTTCGACGAGCAACCTCTTCCTTGTCCGCCCTTCTTCCCATAGTCTCCGGAGAGCTTTGCTGAGATCCGACATTAGCGACCTCGCCAGCATCATAAGGGATTTTGACTATCATCGGAGAGGCCTTGTATAGCCGGCGAGTCTTGACCACCTACTGATTTTGCCGAAGGCTTGGGTTCTGAAATTGGGATTTCGACTGACGATTACTCACTTCGGTAAGCCTAATCGTGGTGATAGAAGATCAAACAAGAATTGTTTATTGAAGGGACTAATTAGCTTTGGGAGGAACAAATAATCTGAAGTTATAAATTATTGGAGGGAGATCTAAAATTTGGTTTCAGTAATTAGGTTATAACCTTGTTTATTGAATGGTAATTAGGACAAGGATTTCCATGAGTGGTAAGTTATGGAAATTATGTATAATGGGGGCACGTTTGTATTAGATCTAAAGCCCTATAAATAGAGGAGACTCGGCCGTTGATTAAAGATGCTTAGTTCTCCATGATTTGTATCGCATGTGATTAAATATAAAGAATATGATAGGGCCTTCAATTAATTATTTTTAAAGGGCATGCTAGTAGTCTCCTAATTATGCTAATGATCGAGATAATTCCATCTCTTAAGAAGAGTAACTACTGTATTTTATTCTATCGAGTTAACTTAGAGTTAACATAAGAATACGATTTCCGTATTCTTAAATTCCGTATTCTAAAGCTATAGAACTAAGTTATGGAAAATACAAACTTCATATTTACTTAGTTACTATTATTGATTCTAGGAAAGGGTAAAGGTCCCGCGGGAGCTTCAGCAGGACCGAGCCAGACCTAGGAAAGTTGCGAAGGACTTCAGGTGAGGGGACTTTGCCGTAAATATAGATTTTATTCTAGCATTTATCGTGATTTCGGTTTCTCGTATTCTTATGAGTTTTATATCAATTTGTGGATGCCGATGGATTTTATCGTTGTAGTTACATAGTGATTTCATGCGTGTTAAATTGATTAAATGTTAAAGAGCATGAGAAATGGTAAAGGAAATCCTAAGGGGTATATAAAGATTATTTCATGTATTATAGGCTCCACCTAAGTTAGTTATGTATGGGGGACCTAGCAGGGGCTTAGGATAGAGCCCAGATATTTAAGTAGACGAGACCGGGTTAAGGAGGGGGATTTGTTTTCAATCGTTTTTCTTAAAACCAAAAATGTTTGAGAAAGTCGTTCTATTTATAAAAACCCCCTTCCTGTCTCTTGTGAGAGCCCGTATCAGATACGAGATGCACGCTTGATGTACACATGTAGATGTATGCCTCTGGTCGTCAGGCGTACGGCTCATGTAGATGTATGCCTATGTTCCCGGACATCAGGATTATATAGATGTATGCCTCTATTCCTTGATGGTAGTTAGTCCTTACAGAGACATTTTAACTAGGGGTGTATGCTTGTATGATACGAGGCCATCGCATATACATATTTACTATATGCTTAATATGATATGAGATTGCTTGTGTGCTTTCTTTGAATTTCTGATCGTGTTAGCATACTTATTAGGATTTAAGATAATTGTGCTGACCTTCATGATTTATACTTGCATTGTTTATGTACTAGTATTTTAGTACAATTGACAGGTATGTATAATACCTGGCAGAGCTGTCTTTACTCACCGAGCTTGTATAGCTCAGTCCTTTTCAATTACTGTTTTTTTTTCTATTGCAAGATCTAGACATGCATCTCGGTAGTAGCTCGTGTCTCGAGCAGGGATCGAAGTCTAGCTAGCTCTGGCATACCTGTTCTTATGTTTAGTCTTGATGTGTTGTACTGGACATTAATTATGTTTTTCTTCCGCTATATTTGGGTTCGTAGTTACCCATGACTTTGAGTATTGTACCTTATTATGACTTTTGTTTGAATATGACTCCCGGTGTGTAACCGGTTATATTATATCATATGGATTTTTGATTAGAGTACTTCAATGATTTGAGGTTTAAATTGCACAATTTATGGGTTGGGTATACTCCCAGTCCAGCTAGTGTGACATCTGTCTCAGTAAAGAGATGGGTGTTACAAACACTTTACAATAAGAAAAAAAACAAATTGTACCATAAATTAAAAAAAAACCTTGACTTGGGATAGTGTGAAGTGTGAACAAAGACATGGTCAAGGTACTAATAGGTCCAAAGTATTAATAACAAACGGAGTGTATTAATGACATTAATTAGTCATTAAAGAGTCAATAAGAATATTAATCTATAATGAAAATATTACCCGCGGCTCAAGTGACATGTGAGGGCCAACACCAATCAAATCTCATACAACTTCTCTATCTTTCAATGGAGGGAAAAGGCATAGATGTAAATGTCCACATCACTTATTTCATTGGTTAGTTGGTTTATACTTGCTAAAATCTCTCAAGAAAAAGAAACTAAAATAGTTTAGGTTTGTCAAAAAATAGAATTTAATATAAATAAATGTTCATGCTTTTATGGTATCTCACCATTGAATTAAGTGAATTAACATAGTTTGCAAGCATTATAACTCAAACAAATTTGCTATTTATTTTATTTAAATATAATGTTTTAGATATGTTTTCCAAAATATTTTTTCTCCAAAAATGATGTAAATGAGACCCGAAACTCTAAATATAAAAGATATTTGTATATATAAAAGATATTTATATATAACCCTTACATCACTACCCCAAGCTCCTAAACCCAAGTTCCGGACTAACCCTAACCCTTAAAACTCCCTCTGACTGACATGCACAATAAGAAAAAAATCCTTTATCCCCACTTGCTCTATAACACATCCTCCATCGGGCAAGCAACCACAATACTAGAGCAAGTTCCCTCATTTGCACCTCTCTCTCTCTCTCTCTCTCTCTCTCTCTCTCGCTCTCTCTCCAACTCATCTCCACCTCCATCTTCATCTTTATCTCCAACGCTCCATCGATCCATTGCCTATGGGTCGACATAGAGAGCTCCCACTGAAGAGGATTGCAGACGAGTCGAAGTTGCACGTGATCCACTCCAAGCGCAAGCATGGCTTCATCAAAAAAGCTTATGAGCTCTCCGTTCTCTGCGATGTCGATATTGCTTTCATCTCCATTTCGGGCGTCGGCCGCGTCACCTCCTTCTCACCAACGGCTAGGTTCCAATCTTAATAACATCACCGTTTAGATAGATCATCAGATCCATCGGAAAACTAATCCTCCGATCTCAATCTCATTTCTCCTTTGATCGTTTCCTTTCACAGCGTTGAAGATTTGTTCCAGAAATACATGAATGGCCATGATCCGGGCCACGATTCTTATCTTCTTTTCCCCTTTAGATTCTTAGTTTATCCAAAGCTTTGCTTTTTCCCTAACTGACTTTTTTATTTTTCTTTTTTCATTTTTTGGGTTTGGTTTGCAGTTCTGATGTTGAAAGAGAGGTATGTAGAAGAGATCACTATTTTTTAATTTTCTTTTATTATAAGTTTCTTATATATTTTTGCATGTCTTTTTTTTCCAGCTGATTTCGAGGACTCTTAGCAACATAAAAATGAGAAACTCCCACTACAATCCTGACAATGACGAGTCCTCTCTCCCTCTCATTTCCTTTGTCTTTAAATCTTTCTCACGTGTGCTTATCAAGTTTTTCCTTTTATAATTTTTTAATTTAAAAGAAAATCTTGCTGATTTTTAATGACTGTGATTTGTTTCCTTTTTTCTTTAAGTAGTTTTTAATTGGCTTGATATTGTCAATTGACAAATGGTAGATTATAAATATTGTATTACTATAGGAAATAAAAGAGTCATCCTTTAGTTTTGTTCCAATTTTATTTCCAGTTAAAAATATCTTTTTTCTTTTTATCATTAGCTTCTTCTTTTTCACAAGAAATTTATGTATCTAAATTGTGAAAATAGCTTAGAAGTGTTATTTTTGGTAGTCATACAAAGAAAAGTGTAGACTAGGTTTAATTAAATTACGTTTTTTTCATGCACGACGTGAACTGCCGATACACGACAAAAGTATAAGAAAACAAAATAAATCTATGAGAGAATAGGGACCGACAAAAACTAAAAACTAAATATAAACCAAATTCTTTTTGTCTTTTTCAAGATGATCTTTACTCGATATCCTTATTTGATTTCTCATCATTTATTAACATTACTCTAGACCATTTTGGAATTTTTCCCATTATGTTCATATACAATTACATATCTTGTATTATTGCTATTGTTGTTAGTTTATTAATTTTCTAATAATTTCTGCATTTCATGTAATCTAGTTTACATGTACTCTTTGTAAGTTCAACTAGTATATTATAGAAAGTTTTAATTTTCATATAAATATTTTTATGGTTCATTTATTCACATTACTTCGACATTTAACTAATAATTTTCTCTTCTTTGATGGATCATTGATTTCAGTTCTTGGGGACATTGCATATTCGGAATACTGGTAAATATGCGTTTTGAAAGCATTAATACTATCTATATATTTTGGATGTGTGTTTTTTATTTATTTTAATTCCTACTAATTTTCATAATTCTTTATCTCAGGTCTTCAACAAGAACTTAGGGCAAAGCGAGAAGAGTTGTCATCTCTTAAGTACCAACTAAGTTTAATTAATATTATTAATAATTCCATTATTTTTTGCTCTTTGATGCATCATAGTCAATGATCTTAACTCTGAGTTTTGATTTAATAAAGCCTTATCTTTGTCAATTTTAGTGCTTGACTTCGTATTTTATTTGATCGGTTACTTCTAGAAATTCAAAATTTATTTTTTAATTTTCACTTTAGTCCTTTTATAAGATAATATTGAATTGAAACACCACCATTTCTCCATAAAGTCTCTGTGCACCCTATTTGATGAAATTAGAATAATAAGTTCATGATCCTTCACTTTAGTTTGGTTTTGTTGAAAATACTACAAGTTTACCATATTCTTAACAATCCTAGAATATATTGAGTTTTCTTTTAAAGATTTAAAATTAACCCTAAAATTTTCACATAAGTGAAAAAAATTAGAGTTAATATTTTATTTATTTGTTTTGTTATTCATTCATTGATGTTATTGTATTGGCAAATATCAACGAAATGAGAATTTTTTATTCTTTTCTTTCTCATGTTTTTCATTATTTGTTTAACATAATTTCTTAGCTCTGATACCATATGTGTTTTTCATGTGAACTCTTTTAGCTTTGAAAACCATCCCTTCTCCTTCTCTTTCCTTTAGAATTCATTGGTCATTATTAACTGTTTATTACATTTGCATATTAATTTTGAGATCAATTGCTATGATTAGACAAATCATTGGCAAAAGAGAGACTTACATAATTCATCTTCAAGTTAATGATACATTTACTTTAATTTGGTTTTGTGACAAATATCATAAATTTGCCCAAAAGTTTCCACAAAAATGAATAGAATTTAGAGTAAATATTTTACTTATTTTTTATTCATTGATTGATTGGTGTTATTGTATTAGCAAATATTAACAGAAAGAGAATGAAGTGATCCGCTCAGCGCATGGGCACTTAGTACGTGAGCGCTTGTTGCCCCAAACCCTTGAGCGTGTTCAACAAAGACTGGTGCAAAAATAATCCAAAAACTTTTTTTGATCTTATTTTATATTTTCTCAAGAAACCTCAACATTAATAGTTTGTGCATAAGTTAACTGCTAATATTTGCATTGTTTTCTCTTTCTCTAGAGTTTTTTTGTATCAGAATGAGAATTCACTTGAAGACTCCTCCCAACAGGTACGGAGATTAAAATCAAAGAACAAGTTTGAATTTAAATTTTTTATTTCACTTATATTTTTCAAGCAAAGATTCATGAGATAGGAATTCTCTAAAATTATGTGCTAATTGTTTTCATTATGCATGTGTATTATTATCTTAAGCCTGTTGTTCATAATTATCATATGGCACTTCCTGATCAAATGTGCAACCAAGGGCTATTGGAGAACTGGAACCATGTAGTCTGAGTAACCTAAAATTTAATAAGATTATTTGGTTTATTTAAGTATTAATTGAAATTGTTTTCTTCCAGAGTCAATTAATGTTGATGCCCACTCAAGAAGAAAGTTCATCAAACTACCAGGTGAGAAAAAAATTGGGTTTTTTTTTCATACTTATGATCATGATACATTATTTCTACATATCATCTATACCTGCTTACATTTTATCAAACGACAAAGCAAGCAAAAGAATTTTAAAAAGCATTCTACTTGGTCTTTTTCCTTTCAATACATTTTTGAAAAAGTGGATATACCACATTCATTTATTTGTCAATACAATTTCACTTCTAGATGTTCAATTTGAATTTTCAGAGCTTACATTTCATAGAATATAAACATTAAATACAACTTCAATGTGGCATTAGTTAACTTGGTATCAAGAATGATAATTTTTTCCTGTATTTACAATTTCACTTTTGGGTGTTCAAACTGATTTTTCAGAGATTATATTTCATAGAAATTAAATATGAAATACAACTTGGATGAGACATTAGTTAACTTAGTATTAAGAATGACAAATTACACATGGTTATATTTTCTGTACCAGATATTACTTATTATGGTATCAAGAATTCTCAATACAATTCATGACCTATTAGGCAATTCGGGACATGTACTCTAAAATGAAATCCATATGACATAACATAACCGGTTACACACCGGAAATCATATTCAAACCAAGATAGAAATAGAGTACAACACGCTGAGTTATTGGCAACTACAACCCCAAATACAGCGGAAGACAAGACATAATTAAGGTCTAGTACAACTCAACATAATAAAATACAAAGTACCTCGCCAGAGCCAGCTAGACTTCGATCCCTGCTCGAGACACGAGCTACCATCCCGATCCAAGTCTAGGTCCTGTAACAGAAAGACAATAATCGAGAGGGCTGAGCTATACAAGCTGAGTGAGTAAAAACTTCTCCACCAAGTATTATACATACATGTCATCGGTACTAAAATACTAGTACAAGAACAACACACATATAAATCATGAAGATTAGTAGAATTATCTTAAATCTTGATAAGCATGTTATACAATCAGGAATCTGAAGAATCACATAATTAGTCTCATATCATATCCTGCCAATAGAAAACATAAATATATATATAAATGCAAAAGTCTCGTATCGTAATCAACATGCAACCCTAGTTCAATACTCTGAAAGAAACCCGGTACGCCATCGGTAGAATAACTTGGGATCACGATGATGGAGAGTGGAAATAATCCGATCCAGTACTTAAGGCTTGACGACCAGTGGTATGATCAACCAAGCTGTATTAATCGTCACGCGTATATCTCGTATCTGATTATTCCGATCCTGTACCCGAGGCCTGACGACCAGTGATATAATCAACCAACTGTATCAATCGCCACACATCTTATATCCGAGACCTGACGACCAGTGGTATAATCAACCAGGCTGTATCAATCGTCACGCATATATCCGCGTATTTGATTTGGGCACCCAAAAGAGTTCGGAAGGGGGGTTTTATATAGAAAAAAATTTCGCAAATAGTTTTGTTAAAAAGAACAGACAAAAACAAATCGCTTCCATAACCTGAGATCATCAACAATTCCTTATGGGCTCTACCCTGAGCCTCGCTGGATCCATCTTCTATGTCTATCTAGGGAGCAGTCACGATACGGTGAATATCAATCTTTACCGGTTGGAGTTTCATCTTTTAATTAATCATGCTGATTCAGTTCATAGCATATAACAAGTATTGAAATCATTATGCAACTATAGTGGTAAAATCTATCGGCAAATCACAAACCGATATAAATCTCATAAGAATATGAGAAACCAAGATCACGGTAAATACTTGAAATAAATCTGGATTCACGGTGAAGTCCCCTCACCTTAAGTCCTTGCAAATTCCTAGGAATTGCTCGGTTCTTCAGCAGCTCCCGCGGGATCTTTTCCCTTTCCTAGAATCAGAATAATAACTACTAAAAACACGATAATTGTATTTCCTTTGCTTAACTTTACTTAACTCGACCAAATGAAATACGACAGTTACTCTTCTTCTTAAGAGCTAGAATTATCCCGCACTTTAGCATAATTAAGAAACTACTAGCATCCCCTTTCAAACAATTTGTCAAAGGCCCTATCATGCTCTTTATAATTAATCCCATGCTATGCAATTTCAAGAGAATTAAAGGTGTTAAATCGATGAAATTTCGGCAGAGTCTCCTCTGTTTATAGGGCTTTAGATCTAATACAAACACTCTCCAATTGTCTAATTCATACATACAAACATATTCCAAGTAAAACACATATAAGTTCCCTTCCACCATCTCACATTCCTTAGCATCTAACTCCACCCGATCACAACCCTAACCTTTACTATTTTATAGTTCTAATTTCCATTAAAGTTGAGAATTCTCACTGTGAAACCCCAAATTGGTTGAAGGGGAATTTAGTTGGCACTTGGCAGCGAGGAGAAGAAAGGAGAAGAGGTGTCAGACTGTCACTTCGCCGGCCTGTCACCTCGCCGGAGTTGGGCTGAGAAAGAGAGGTCAAGGGCGGTGTAGAGGCTCAACTGTACGCGTGTGCAGGTGGCGGCCGGAGCAAGGCCGACAGTCAAGAGCAGCCGGAGGTGAGGCGTGGCGGCGCGACTGACTGGGGGCGCGGCGACACGTGGGCGGCTTTGGCCCAGGCCGGGCGGCGGTCCTTAGCGACTCCGGGTGGCGGTGCGCGCGGGTAGTGGTGGAGACAAGCGGTCAGCTCCGACGGCGACCCTCGTCGGTGAGCAGCGGCGCAAGGAAGAGAGATCGCCGGCGTAGTTAGGCACGAGCAAGGGAGACGAAGGAGAGAACGAGAAAAGAGGATTTCACTGTACTCACTTTGCTTTCTCCTCATCCCTCAGACCTAAGTCTGAGCTCATATAAAGATTTGATTTGTCACACTTTATTTTATTATTTGATCTGTACTTTATCATCTCTTTTACTTTAAGTTAATTTAATTTATCTTTTAAATTCTTTTAATTAATTTAATTCATCCCTCCCCTTTACGTCACATCAATTAAATTATATTATCTTTTTAATCATTTTCTGACCCAGATCCGAAAATCCCGAGTCAATGATCCTGGCCATCAAAAGGGTACTGTAGCCTCATGGGGTCCGTCTGCAGTCGGACGGATCCATGAATCTGAAGCTTTGACTCGCCCGATCTACTTTATCGGGACTCTAACATTTGTCCGATTCTCCTACTTAATTAATCTTGATTAATTAACAGTTACGTAATCTCCGAATTAATTAATCGAGGTTATTTTTACCGTCTACTTCCAACTGTTCCAAGTGTAAGCGACCTGGCCCAATAAGGCCTTCTCTAGACCTATTAGTTGCGAGGCTGGATTTAAATTCATTATTCCTCGATTTTTCCTTAACTAGGCTTTAAAATAATTAATTTATACTTTTCGTGTTAATTAATCTCATTAATTATCGAAAAGTTTCTGATTTATTTACTTCGAAAATACGGGGTGTTACAGTTCTCCCACCCTTAAGAAATTTCATCCCCGAAATTTTATACATATATATCTAAAATAGGTAAGGGTACTGTTCTCTCATCTGGTTTTCTCTATCCCAAGTGGCCTCCTCCACCTGGTGATGACTCCACAATACCTTTACCAAAGGTATTATCTTGTTCCGCACAGCTTGCTCCCTCCTGTCAAGAATACGTACTGGTCCTTCTACGCATGTCAGATCTTGAGCCAGTTCTACAGTTGGTCCTAACAGAATCTGATGTTGATCTCTGAGATATTTCCGTAGAACTGATATATGGAACACGTTGTGTATCCTCGACAGCTCCTCCGGTAGGTTAAGTTGATAAGCTATCGGGCCTACTCTGTCCACTATCTAGTAAGGCCCGATATACCTTGGGTTCAGCTTCCCACGCTTGCGGAACCTAAACACTCCTTTCCATGGGGATACTTTCAAAAACACCCTATCTCCCACTTTAAATTTCAGAAATCGACGGCGGTTATTAGCATAACCCCGTTGTCTGTCTTCGGCCTTCTTCAACCGCTCCCTAATGAGCTTTACCTTCTCCGAAGTTTGTTGCACCAACTCGGGGCCCAATATCTTTCATTCGCCCTCCTCGTCCCAACATAAGGGAGTCCTACATCTTCGATAGTATAATGCTTCATACGGTGGCATACCAATACTGCTCTAGTAGCTGTTGTTGTAGGCGAACTCTAGAAGTCCCAAATTTTCATCCCAGCAACCAGGAAGTTCCATAATGCTAGCCCGAAGCAGGTCTTCAAGTATCTAGATTGTCCTTTCGGACTGCCCATCAGACTCTGGATGGAACGCCGAGCTAAGGTCCAGTCCTATGCCTGGAGCTTTATGCAGGCTTTTCCAAAAATGAGAAGTAAATCTTGGGTCCCTGTCAGATACAATTGATACGGGTACTCCATGTAACCTCACTATCTGTTCCACGTACAACCGTGCCAATTTACCCTGAGAATAAGTCATCTTGATTGGAATAAAGTGGGCCGACTTGGTCAGTCTATCGATGATCACCCAGATAGCATCTTTACCCTGACTGGTTCGTGGTAAACCGGTCACAAAGTCCATAGTTATCTTCTCCCACTTCCATTCCGGGATCTCTGAGGGTACCAACAACCCCGGTAGCTTGTGTTCAGCTTTGATTTGCTGACAAATCATGCACCTAGCCACGTACTCCGCAATATCCTTCTTCATCCTTCTCCAGACATAGTTCTCCTTGATATTCCGATACATCTTGGTGCTCCCTGGATACATAGTATATGCTGAGTTATGTGCCTCCTCCATTATCTGTAACTTGAGAGCCGTCTCGTTGCGTGGCACATAGATCCGAGGACCTACCATCACTGTTCCATCTGGAGATAGGGAGTAGTTACACTGGCCATTCTTTCGCCCCCAAAGTCTTCCACTTTGTAGTGTACCAGCTAGCTTTATTAACTTTGGGTCTCGTAGTTGAGCTTCCTTGATTTGCGTAATCAACAGCGGTCGAAGGTGGAAGTTCGCCAATAGCACTCCCAACTCATCCACCGAAAGTTGCGCTCCTATGGATCTCAGATCATGGTGTTGGGTAAGCCTGGTGGTCCCTAATCGCGCTATCGTCTTCCGACTCAAAGCATCGGCCACCACATTCGCCTTCCCAGGGTGGTACTCCACTGAGCAGTCGTAATCTTTCAATAACTCTATCCATCTTCACTGACGCATGTTGAGCTCCCTTTGGGTCCTCAGGTACTTTAAGCTTTTGTGGTGGGTGAAGATTTTACAGGCTTCACCATAGAGATAGTGTCGCCATATCTTCAATGCAAAGACCACCGCAGCTAACTCCAAATCATGCACTGGATGGTTCACCTCATGGGTTTTGAGTTGTCTGGAAGCATAGGCAATAACTCTGCCCTGTTGCATGAAGACACACCCCAAACCCTTGTATGAAGCATCACTATATATATCAAAACCTACTCCGGGTGCAGGTAAGGTTAGAATAGGAGCAGACACTAATCGGTTCTTCAGCTCCTGGAAGCTTTGTTCGCAATCTTCAGTCCATTCGATCCTTGCATTCTTCCTCAGCAGCTTCGTCATAGGTAAGGCGATCGTAGAAAAGCCCTCCACAAATCTACTGTATTAACCAGCTAACCCCAGAAAACTTCCAATCTCTTTAACATTGGTGGGAGCTTGCCAGTTCACTACTGCTTCGATCTTCTGGGGATCCACATATATTCCTGCCTCTGAGACGACATGCCCCAAGAAGTTGACTTGCTCTAGCCAAAACTCACATGTACTGAGTTTAGCATACAACTGCTGCTCTCGTAGAGTTTGTAGAACTATTCTCAATTGATTGATATACTCCTCCACGTTCCGCGAGTACACCAGAATGTCGTCAATGAAGACCACAACAAACCAATCTAAGTAGGGTGCGAACACTCTTTTCATCATTCCCATGAACGCAGCTGGTCTATTCGTCAACCCGAACGGCATTACTAAAAATTCGTAATGTCCATATCGAGTGCGAAACGCCGTCTTTGGCACATCCTCCTCCCGCACCCGTAGTTGATGATAGCCCGACTTCAAATCAATCTTGGAGAACACACAGGCTCCCCGCAATTGGTCAAACAGGTCATCAATGCGTGGTAGCGGGTACTGGTTCCGGATGGTCACCTCGTTTAATTGTTTATAGTCGACGCACAACCGCATGGAGCCGACTTTCTTCTTTATGAATAGTACAGGCGCACCCCAAGGGGAGACACTAGGTCTAATAAACCCCTTCTCCAGCAGCTCATCTATCTTGGTCTTAAGTTCTTCTAACTCCACTGGAGTCATCCGATAGGGCGCCTTGGAAATCGGAGTTGTTCCTAGAACCAGCTCAATCGAAAACTCCACGCCTCGGTGCGGTGGTAATCCGGGTAAGTCTTGAAACACATGGGGATACTCGCACGCCATGGCTATATCCTGAACTTGTCTTTGGAGCTTCCACTTCTGCCACATTTGCCAAATAGGCTTCCTCCGTCTCGGGTCGTCTCTCATAGAAAAGTATCTCCGCCTCTCCCGAACGCTGGAAACGCACCATCTTCCAGTAGCAGTCAACGTGGGCATCGTGGAAAGCTAACCAATCTATCCCTAGGATCGTATCAAAGTCCAGGATCCTCATCGGGATTAAATCAGCTATCAGCTCCTGTTCTCCTATCCTTACATCACATCCCTCATAGACTAACTTAACAATCATAGAACTACCTATGGGGGATGCTACACTCATAGGTTCTGCTAATATAGTTGCATACACATTTTTAGGTACAAGAAAAGTAACAGTAATGTACAAATCTGTAGAACTATGATCAATCAATACGCAGGCATCGGTATTAAAGATTTGCACAGTACCTGCTATCACGTCAGGGGTGTTCGCAGCTTGCTGCTGTGTCATTGCAAAAGCCTGGGCTGCAGCTGAGATGGTGCCCAACAGCCTCCTCCACGAGACCCGTCCACCAGTTGACCCTCCTCGGCTGCCTCCAACACCTCCCATAACAGAAAATCCGTGCGTTTGCTGCATAGTATGATCTCCAACAGTAGCTTGTGGAGCAACTCCGCTCCCCTGGGTCAGCAGCGGGCATTGTTTCTTATAATGCCCTGGTTGTTTACAGTAAAAGCAAGCATCACCACCACAAGTCCCGCAATGGAATTTACCGCAGACAGTACACTGCGGTTTTCCCTTGTTGTTTCCACTTGTCGAAGAACCACCGCTGCTGCTACTGTTGCTCTCCTTTGTGGGCCTGGTATCTCCTCCTCCTTGGGAGCTTGGGCTACTCCTCTTATTCCACCTATCAAGTCGCTGTTTTTGCTTGTTTAGGCCCCATTCAACTCGAAGTGCAGACTCGACCACTCCACGAAAATCTTTGAAACCGTGAGCCATAAACGGGATCTTGATCTCATCCCGTAGTCCATCTTCAAACCTCCTGCAACGGTTATAGGGGTCTTTTACCATCTCTGGTGCATAATGACTCAAGGTAGTGAACTTGGCCCGATACTCGGCCACAGTTGAATTTCCTTGAGTCAGATAAATGAACTCGACCCTCTCCGATGTATTCAGGGTGAATACTCCTCCTCGAATGCTCTCTTGAATTCTAGCCAGGTCCAGACACCCGACCTGGGAAGGCACATCTGAGCCGACTCCCACCACATCAAGGCATCATGTCCGAACAATAGTTGTACTGTTATGACCTTTTCATCTTCAGGGATCCTCATAGCATCGAACACCATCTCCAGTTGTCGGATCCACGCATCTGCCTCGGTCGGATCCTGTGTCCCGAGGAAGTGGCTAAGCCCCATTTGCCGGGCTCGAGTTACATAATCCTGGCCCCTGGGTTGTTGTTGTTGTTGCTGTTGGTACTGTTGTTGTTGTTGTTGCTGGTACTGCTGCTGTTGTTGTTGAAAGTTTGGGAAGGTAGCAAACGACTGTGCCATCTGCTCGAAAAATTGCTGCATCCCTGGAAACTGGTGCACACCCGGGTTGTATCTCGGGACAGGATGCGCATGTGATGCATCTCCATACTCTTCAGGTGTAGGGGCATCCACGTGCGGTTCCTCTTGGGGCTCCTCACGTGGCACTCTCGGTGGTCTCCCACGTCCTCTTTTTGGCGGTATTCTGCAACATCCAACAAGCGTTATTAAACAATATAAATCCACTTAACAAGCTAACAGCTAATTCCTTATGTTAACTAACTTGGACTCCCACCCTAAGGCTTTGACTACCTCTAAACTCTAAGGTCAAGGAGCAAACCGCTGTGATACCACTAAATGTAACACCCATCTTGCTAATGAGACAGATGTCACACCAGTTGGGTCGGGAGTGCACCCAGCCCATAAGCTGTGTACTTTAAACCTGAAAATGATCATGTACTCTAAAATGAAATCCATATGACATAACATAACCGGTTACACACCGGAAGTCGTATTCAAACCAAGACAGAAATAGAGTACAATACGCAGAGTTATGGGCAACTACGGCCCCAAATACAGCGGAAGACAAGACATAATTAAGGTCTAGTACAACTCAACATAATAATGTAAAATCCAAGGATTTTATGGAAATAAAACGAGATAAATGTTCTTTAATTAAATGATTAATTAAGGAAATTCCCTAAGTAATTAAATGATTTAATTAAGTGGGAGAAAATGGAAATTAAAGGACTAAAACCCTAATAGTGTTAATGGAGGGTCAGAAGGACCTTGATGTAATTTTGAAAAGTATTGAGGACCTAAGATGAATTGACATCTCTCTCAGAGAAAGGACTTATTTGTAAATTAATAAGGACTAGGGAGTTCTGGGAAATTATCCTAGATAAAACCCTTATTGATGTAAATGGACAGTTGTGATTAGAGGTTGTAGGAGTGGAGCTGATCTTGAAGCAAAAGTAGAGGATCTTTGAAGCCATGTGGCGTGTTGAGATACGCTCACCCAGATCGCGGATGATCGTGAGGGATTCGTAGATGATCCAGGGAGGCCACGTGGCAGACCACGGTGCGCCCATCTGAGAGAGTCCTAGATGCGAGGCAGATACGGAGGATCGGATCGTTGAGATGGAGTCGATCTCGACCGTTGATCTGGGGTGCGTACAGATACGAGGTATTGGATTGAGATCTGGCCGTTTAATGGTTTTAAATCCCAACTTTTCATCTAAGGGTTTCTAGATACGAGGCAAGAGAGGAAATGTTGGGCCGTTGGATTTAATCCAACTGATCTCTACCCTTCATTCGCGAATGCCGATCGCGAGGCATCACCACCTTCTCCCTCAGCCACCTGAAACCGTCGCATGCGCGCCCAGTCCCCTTCTCTGGCCGTTACGCGCGTGGAGGCTGGCCGTCAGCAGCCAACCTCTCCAGGATGTTCGCTAACTCTCGCGTCTCCCCTCGCCTATAAGAACAGAGGACCCCACGACCTGCAGGAGACAGGAAGAGCAAGGAGGGAGCTCTCGAGTGGTGATCGTCTCTGGCGCCGGTGATCTAAAGGAGAGAAGAGCCTGTCTTCTGTAGTCCTCAAGCTCACGCTATCCCTGTGGTGCTCATTGAAGGAAGAGGAAGCCAGGAAGAGAGGGACTGTAGCTCGTCTATGACCCCACCAAGCTCACCAAAAAATCAGAGAAACCTCACCCGACACCGGGGAGCTTCCTGAGAACGTTGCTAGTCGACCACAGCTTTTCCGGTGAGTGCTACTTCTTTTTCCGCTAAGGCTAGTATAGGGTGTTTGCGTGTAGTCAACGTGGGAGCTCGCCGGAGTTGTTAGTTGCACCGGCCGAGACCTTGGAGCTTTAACGGAGGTGCTGGAGAGGAAGCGCGCTCTGCTGGAGAAGGAGCCATCCTCATTTGGGGTAGTGGGCTCCCGTTCACTACCATTCCGGTGAACTGAGAGCTCGCCGGCGACCTCCCCAAGCTCCAGTGACGCTCGGCCGAGGAGAAGGAGAAGACAGTGAGAGAAGAATAAAATAATTAGTAAAAAAGGGAAAATAATTAATTAATTGAATTAATTAATAGATTAATGTTTAATTACTGGTTTTAATAGTTAAAGTGTGACAGATAATAATAGAATTCATGTTATGTCACCATTCATTTTAAGTTTTGCTATAATCGTAACTTTTAATCATAGAATTCATGTTATGCAGTATTCTTGGCATACAGAGCCAGAAGTTCTTTCTGCCTTGTTTTTACCAAGAGTACTGCTCATCCAACACATTGTATTTTAAGAATACCTTCAAATTAACTTGAATCATTTTTAAGTTTCAATACTATTGAAAAGTGCATTCATTTATAATCGAAATAGCAAATTAACCATTCCAGTACACATACTTTTCTACAACTCATCTTACGCAGGATTGATTAAAAATAATAGATTAAGAAAATGGGAAAATAGAATATACTCTTTCTGTTTGCTCATCATATTCTCTAGAAACTAATTGATAAAGATGATATTTCTGCTGGTTCCAGGTAAGAACAAGCAATAACTTCTATCCAATAAACTAAATCCAATTCTTAATTTATATAACCTACCCATACAAGTTTTCTAATACATCTTTAAGACTCATAAATTGCAGAAGAATCAAAGCTTTCAGATGATTCCCTTATGAACTAAGTAATAAGTTCATAACTGTAAAATCTAAGAAATTTTAAGGGAATAAATATGATGAAATTTTTCCCACAAATTATTGCTTGTTAAATAATTTTCCCTAGAAAGTTAAATGAGGAAAACTAAGTTAAAAAGGGATTTAAAACCCTAACTAGGGTTTTAGTGACCAGAAGGACTTGATGGTAATTTCTAAAAGTCTGGGAGACTAAAAGATAATTGTTCCCTCTCACAGTCTTGGACCTGCATGTAACTTTGAAAATATCAGGGACCTCTGGTAAATTTTTCACGAGAAAATCCTATAAAGAGTGGATGAACGGCTGAGATTAAATCATCTCGTGCCGTGCTATATCTCGAGGCGTTATAACGGCTGTGGAGGAGCCACGTGGCAAGCTCAGATTGAATCTATCTGATGGTGGATCAGATACGAGGCTAGGTGTTATGGTTTTGTGGGTTTGACCCCACGGTGCGGGCCCATAAGAACCACTCATCTTAAGATGAGTTGGGATCTCGAGGTATAAAGCGAGAATCCAACCTTTGAGCGAAATGCATCTCCGCCGTTAATGGCCGTGTTAGATCCGAGGCTTAGAGGTTGAATCTCTGCCGTAGAGACAGATCAGGGGATCCTCGCCTCACATCCGAGAGATCCAATCTTGAGACATCATCACCGTTACCCAGCCACCTGAAACCAGCCGTGCTCGAGCCTCGCCGGATCGCCCGTGCATTACGAGCGAGGATACCGGTCGTCGGTCGGCAGGGAATGGCGAGACGTTAGCGACGCTTGGACTGGCCTCCCGAGCCCTATAAAAGGGGCACTCCATCCATCGTCTCGGCACATAGCAAGCTGAGCTTCTCCACGCTCCGGTGAGGTGACAGTGGAGACGAGAGGAGCTACTGTGAGCTCGCGTTTGGCCTCCGAGCTCGCGGACTCGGGATTTGACGACGGACAGAGAGGTAGAAGAGTTTGAGGCAGAGGAGCAGTGGAGTTTCACAAGCGGCCAAGCTCGTCGGAGAGGAAAGAGCTTCCGCCGGACGTTGGAGCCATCGCTTGAAGTGCTGGCCTGACTTCCACTGTTTTTCGATAAGTCCTCGTCTCTATACTGCATTGGTAGGGAGGGTAGCATGCATGTGTAGCTAGCCCATGCTCGCCGGAGTCAAAACGAGATTCCGGCCGAGACTTTGTAGGAGGAGAAGGGAAGAGAGGGAGTGACTACCAGCTTAGTGGGCGCTGATGGCCGGGAAGACAGGGTGTTGGTGCGCGTCAGAGCCGAGAATCACCAAACGCCCCAGTGTCAGGGAGGTTGGCCCTCGGTCGCGCGCGAGAGAGAGAGGAGTAAAGCGATGAAGAAGAAGAGGGAAAATAAAAAATAATAATAATAATAATAAAAATAAAATAATATTAAATTAAATTAATTAATTAAAGATTAACTAACTTACCTAAGTATAGTGTTACATAATATTACCAATTAGTTGCTATTTTGTTTTCTCATTGATTAGTGAAAAAAAAATATTTTTTTTTTTTAAATTCATTCGGTAGTAATTAATTAGTTGAAATAATCTTTGGAAACTTTAGAAATACGACAAATAATTGACTAATTGTTTTGTATAGTTAAAATAGCTTGATGAGACTTTAGCAATGTGACAAGGAAAATTTAGTCGATTTTGATTTGTTAAGATACTATGTTCGAATTGATAAATACTAATTTGATGGACTTGGGTTAGCCAACAATCCAGGAATTGGGCCCAATGGCTTTGAGGCCTAATGGGCTGGGCCCAAATAAACTAAATTATATTCTTAAGCCAAGAAGGATAAGGAACAGGGGCACTAAGGGAAGGAAACTAAACCTTAAGTAGGGTAGGACCCTAAGGGCCATAAATTACTCATAATGACTAAAATGCCCTTCCTTAACTAAGAAGGACTAATGACAATCTTGAATGTGTAGTGGGTTTGGCAGTGGGCTCAATATGAGCAGAATGGTTAGGGATAACCAAGTAGGTTTGAACTCAACAAATGAATGCAAAGTTGACTTGGTTTGACCAAGAAAGGGACTTAGTCAACCATAGGACATGAAAACGAGAGATAAGGGCTGGTAACCCGAGAGATGATCCTTAGGACCTGTTAGTGGGCTTAGGCCCAACAGAGACGATAGACATGCATATGTAACTAGAGACTCGATGAAATCTTGACTCTAATAGAGCCTATGTATTCCAGATACTCTCGAGGAGACGTAAGGCATTCCAAGGAATTCTAGGAAGACTTTTAGTCTCACCAGGAGGTAAGTTACTTCTGCCTACTATCCACTCTACGGAGTGTTTATTGGACTTGTTGTTACCACGTTCATTTTGTACGTACACTTGCCTCGTTCCCACCCGGTTTCGGGTTTTTCTTTGGACTTGTTTATGCCTTGTTCAATTATGCTCATTGATATCATACATGCTAATTGTATCTGTTTAGATTCCTGTTGAGCATGTATGTTTTTTTCGGGACGTTGGTGTCCCTGTTTGTATGGTCTACTGCCCGGACTCAGTGGAGCGTGGGGGCTCCGATAGGGGAATGTTCAGGGACTGGACCCCTTGTCATTTCTGCCTGCCTTGCCAGAGAGGCGAATATCTGGTGGTCTTACCTGTCAGTGGGCGTGGTACACTGACCGTGTTAACACGTATAAGCGGTAGTTATACCGTTTTGCGACCGGAGGGTCGAACGACCAGAAGGTCGTGCTTACAGCAAGTAGCTGGATATACTGGCCGGGAGTGATCCTTGAGTTCTCTTTGAAACTCATCACAGAGCCCGAGGGCTTCTGTAGCAGGGGTCATACCTTTAGATTGTTTCTGGTAGACTCCTAGGACTGTGTTTGTTGATGTTGTGACCTCATTGGTTGACATATTGCCTATTTATGTCTTTGTGACCCGCAGGGGTACTTACTGGGCTTTCCATTCGAAAGCTCATATGTTTTACTTTTCCTCTTTTACAGATTCCAAGGTTTAGGAGGGGGTGGAGCCTGAGGAGAGGTCACGAGGAGATCCGAGGTCTGGGGAACTCCTTTGTTTTTTATTTTGTGAGCATTACTATGTGTAGGACCCGTATAGGGACCAGACTATTATAGGGCCTATGGACCTTGATGACTCTATGTTCTTTTGAACACGAGTTTATTTTTATATTATGGATTATTATTTGCTTATCACCTTTTTAGGCCTTGTATTTGGGTTGAGTTTGTCTCATCTTAAATATGGCCGGTCTGTTGATGTGCTCGAGGTCCCGGAATCCGGGTCGGGGCGTGACAATAACAATATAGTAATGACCTAAGAAAATTTGAAACTGATGTCGTCAATCTAAGTTTTTATATGTTCACTTAATTTGCTGAAAAGATAGTCTTATTAGTATTAAATATTATCCACCAGATAATTATTAGTTGCAAGATGTTCATTTCTAACCTATTCTATTGTTTTTTTTTCTTTTAGGCAACTGCAGACTTCATTTTACAACCATAACAACCAACCATTTAGAAATCCTCCATGTACAAATACGCATACCAATGATGCTTTTCCAGTGTTGATTCCAACTGCTTCAGAAGCCGATGCATTAAATGGGTCTCAACAAATAGAAGTATGAAGATTATTTTTTTCAAAGCATTTGTTATAACACCGATATATTATAATCATAGCATGAACTTTGTTGAAATCATTCCACACACTTTTCTGATTTTAGGGAGGAATGATAGGAGTCAACATAACATCAAGAACACCAGGTGAAGATGAAGTTCTAGCTTATTTAGCCAACCTCGGTGATGATCAACTTTGATGACGATTTCAATTTCAAATAATGCATAAGGCCAAAAAGCTTCCTATATATTAACCTATCTTCTAGTTGGTTGTAGTTTAGACATTTTATGGTTACCCCCGGGAGAATAGACCATGAATGTTGCTTTAATTACTAAGATGTTTTTATGTGACAAACAATTCTAGGACTTGCAAAACCTTTGGTCATATATATGCTAGTTGGGCTCAATCTTTTTTTCTGCAAATGAAACTACATTCCTAAAAGGAAATTTTAAGTGATATGGGAAACTTTAGTTCAATTTTAAATTTTTGATTTTGGGTGTGACACTGCCAAGCTAACATGATTTTGTGGTGTGTGCATGGTTTTGGGATAATTTGTACTATCCTACCACTATCAAGCAAAGACCCAAATTGGAATAAGTTGGGTTAGAAATAGTTCTTTTCTACAAGGTTTGATTAATTAAATACACATAATTATTAACTAATATTCTAAAATATAATCCATTGTTAATAAACATTAAACATGAATTATAATTATATAATCTATAATATCTTGAGTCTTCTTTGAACTTCTTTTTTTTTCATGCTTGATGATCTTCTTTTCATGTCTTTGTAACTTAATTTTTTAGGTAGATGTACTTCTTTTCATGTCTCTGTAACTTAATTTCTTAGGTATTAGATGTACTTCTTTTAATGTTTATGTAACTTAATTTCTTAGCTCTGATACGGAATGTGCTTCTTTGTTTTTAAATTTGAATTCTTTTGGCTTTAAAACCATATCTTCTTTTTCTCGGGAATTTATTAGAGCCAAAATTTGAATTTTAAATAAATAAAAATATGCGACACAATTAATTACAAAAGGTGATTAATAACTATATTTAGAATATATTATCTTGATTTTACATCTAAAAAGATTACTACTACTAGTTATCCTTAACTATTTGTTGCATTTTCATATTGATTTTGAGATTGACTATTATGATTAGATAAATTTAATTATAAGGCTATTGATTATTGACAAATGAGATACTTACATAATTATAATTATGTATCCTAATTAGCATTAATTTTGTCAAACTCGAGTCAATTTGGTTCCCTCTAAAATGAATAAACAAAATTTAAAACCTCAAGTTAACCCTATTTATCCACCTATAACTGACAGACTCTATTTCAATATAATTTCTTCATACAGTTAATAGTTTTTAGATAAATTGGAAAATATACGGTGAAAACTGATGATAAGTGTAACTAGAGTTAGTTTTTTGCATGAGTGACATACAACAATACAGGATCCTTAATTTGATCTTCTACCTTTTTGAAGTATTACCAAGTCTATAGATAAACAACAACAAGAGTGTAATCATCCCAGTGGCAATAATGGAGATCCAAACACAAGATCCAACATGGGTCATAAACTGTCGTATTTGTAAGAACGGTTTTTATCATTATTCCAAACGAAAACCGCGCAATTTATGGAATTATTAATCCTTAATTAACCTTAATTATTTTGGGTTAATTAAATTCCCTTTCTCTAGTTAATATTAATGAAAAAGTCGGGCTTAGATGCAAAAGGGACATTTCATGGAATGTGGTTGAGGTGTACTTGCTTGTAAACTCAGAAGAACTTTGGGTTTTATTACATAAGAACCATTATTTCCTGCATGATTCCAAACTATGTCACTAGAATTATATATGGAAAGAAGATTGGAGATAATCTTGGACTTTACTGCAAAAAAGGGGCTGTGGATGAGATCGTAATTAGATAGATACTTGCATGTACGTTCAAAGTGAACTTTGGACCTATCTATAATATAAACATTCTCTCATACAAAGGAGAATGCCACTTGGAGGGTAATTTATAATCACGAAACTATAAAATTAATATATACTAATTCTTCTTTTTGTAGTTTGGTTTTTTGGACAACTTTAATTAATATATACTCTTCAATTCCTCTTTTTTGTTGTTTATTCATTAAAGGCTGCCAATTCTTTTTTCATATTTGGTTTTCTTCCTTGAATTTTCTATTTCTGAATGTAGTTGATGCTATGAAGCATCAAGTTCCAACAAGTAAACTATTCCAATCTTTATCTATTCAGGGCACTTAACCATTATAAGAATTTTTCATTTTTTTAATTAACTAGGTTTATTACCTTTGGATCTCTACATGATCTTCATTATAAATAGAGCTTCGTCTTTGGTTTTTGCTTTCTGGAGAGAGTGCAATAGACTCATAGGGCTCGCGATCGAGGCCGGTATTCTAACTCTTCTTAACTTTTAGATCCATGCATGTTATTGACTTTTCTTATTTTCTTTATAGATGATGAATACTTGGTTCACTAGTGGCAATCCCGACAGCAATATTGTTTATACTCTTTTAGAGATCTGTCGCGCCCTGACCCGGATTCCGGGACCCCGAGCACTTGAGCAGACCTGCCTTACCAAGTAAGGCGCACCTCACTCCTCTACAAGGCCTTAGAAAGTAACAACAGATAACAAATAATCAAAATAAACATCCCAAATAACTTAATTAAAAAGTCACAGCGGAAATAAAACAAAATAAGTGGGTCCCAAATGCCCTACAAAAACCAGGCCATAAGCGGGTCCTATAAATAAAATCTCTCACACAAAGAAATAAAAAGAGATCCTCGGACCTTAACAAAACATCCCGTCCCTCGATCGGCTACCGAGCTCAAGACTCCTACTCCTCAGGATCTGAAAAATAAAGAACAAGTGCGTGAGCTTTCGAATGGAAAGCCCAGTAAGTATCCCTTGCGGGGTTCGAAAACCATGATATCAATAAAAAGTGATAATCAAGTCAAAACAACGGGGACTCGCCCCTCAAAACATATCCTAGGAGTCTACCACAGCAAACACAAAGGTACGACCCCTATCTACAGCAGCTCGCAAGCTCTGCAACGAGTTCCAAAAGAAAGCTCATCAAGACATCTCCCCCGGCCAGCATCATCAGCAACTTATTGGATCTCGACCCTCCAGTCGTGCGGTCCACAGATCGCATGTCTGTAGCGCTACCTCTCGTACGTGTCGACACGGGCAGTGAATCACCTCTACTGACGGGGAGGACAACCAGAGTATCGTTCATCTGGTATGGCAAGCTGAAATGTCAGGGTGTCCTATCCCTGATTGTTTCTCAAACGGATCCCCCACGCTCCACTGAATCCGGGCGGAAGACCAACCAACAAAACAGAGATACCAACATCCCGAAACAACCAAGCGCGCTCAAAAGAATTCCAAACAAATAAAGGAAGCATGTATGGTCTCAAGAAGCAATAATATCAAAAATATGATATAATCAAAGCCAAAGAAACTCCGAAGAGTGGGTACGAGGCATGTGTACTTACCTCAATAAAATCGACAGGGACTATTCAGCAGAATCCCCTCCTGTCACAACTCTATCTCACAACCTGATGATAGGACTTATATCAATATCAGCAATCATCGTAAAATTTCTAGTTAAACATGCATAATGCACCAATTAGGCCCGGCCCAGCTTAATGGGCCTTCCTTTTATTCACTATGTCACATTCCTTAATTACTTATACTTGACTACTTATACAGAATAAACTCAAGTAGCTTGGTAGTTAAGACCCACCACAACCTTTGGAGAGGTTTCTATTTCAACTCTCTCCACTTACCATTTATTCCCTGTTATTTCCTTTCTTAGCTTTATCTAACCAAACCTAGTTTGATTTATCACAAGTGAAAGAGGGCCTTGGTGGTTAAGGCGCACCAAGCTCACCCGAGGGGTCTAAAGTTCAAACCTCTCCTCTCACAACCTTTTTATACATTTTTATTTTTTTGTTAGTTGATTAGACCAAGACCCAATTCTCCTGACCCAACCAAATCATCTTAACCTGGCTCGAGTCTAAATCCATTCCAGATTGATCAAACCCAACCAAGTTAGCTAAATTAAAATTCTAGAGTAGGCCCCCAATGGATCAAACCTCTTTCTAATTAACTCAAGCTCAATTGCTCAAACCGGTTTAACTTTAATTCAATTTCGGGTCCAAATCATATTAGCTAATCAGTTAAAAATCAAAAATAAATTCAAGCAAACATTACTTGATCAAGCCCAACCCTTTTAATTGATTCAATCAATTGACTAGCCAAATCAGTTTGGACCCAACCACGATTTTAAAACACACATGACTAAACGCAACCGGTTACACCTTATTGATTCGTCTTCTTCCTTTGATCGCGCCTGTGCCCAGGCTGAGAGGAAATAATGGAAACCTGCGTGGTGGTCGCTGGAGATGCTCGGGTAGCAAGTATTGTCCTCGCCGCTGCTTCCTTTCAAGCCAAAGATGGGCAGTCCCCCACGAATTCGTTACTGGTGTGGCAGTAGCCCAGTCTGCATCTTCTTCCCTGCAGGTCTACCCCTCTCTCCAGGGCACAGGCTCTCGACAGAGAATGATGGAGAACCCCCCAGTATCTCCTCTTTATCCCTTCTTACGATGTAACTAAACTAAATATTTGCATGCATGACTGGAAAACAGAACCAGAAAACAGAAAGCTCACTGGAAAAGTCTTGTTTCCTGGTAGCTCTTCCCGCGGGGCTTGCCGTTCATCTACTGCATTCCGATCACCTTCCCTGGCCAAAACGAAGACACACTCGCATACTTGAGGAGCAGTCAAGGGTGTTGCCGTACAAATTACTCTGGCGAGGATTATCCTCTCCTTTGCCTGCTTCGAAACGAGAGAGAGATAGAAGATTACCTAGTGCTTATCTCTCGGCCTCCTTGTTTCTCTTCTCTGGCTTTGTCGGAGAAGAACAACTCCCTCCCCTCCCTGTCACCATCTACCTTAGTTCCCCACGACAGTGGTGGGATCGCCGCTGCTCAAAGATACTCTCTAGGGTTCGGCTCGACCTCCTTCTTATAGAACTCCTGGGGGAATCCCAGCGCGATCAATCTCGCTGACCAAGAAGATCGCGTGACAATCATCTCCTTCACTTTCCTTATTTGCAGATCTTAGTGATCACGGAGGAGCATGGCTTGCGGCGGAGCGCTGGCGTGATGGAGAAGCGAGGTGTGTTACCTCGGGATCGGTCTCTGATCAAACAAGCGACTGAGGTTAATCTATGGTAATCTAACGGTGAGGATTAGTTCGTGGGCTCTCGTATCCAACAACTGATCAGATGAAGGGTCGAGTTATCTTGGCGATGGACGGCCAGGATACTCCCCTTTGCTTAGAACTTATGACAATCCCTTGGATGAGCTGAAATGATTTGCCCGCATGGTGGGGCATTCGCACGCATAGTTCGATAGGCAATCGGACGATTGGATGATGCCTCGTGATCCATTATAATTTCGAGATCCTTTGATCTTGACCGTTTATTTTTTACTATTACGCCCTATACACGATTTTAACGTGGCAATTTGCAATTCACTCCTTGACCTTTTTATCTTTACATGCAGATCCTTCTCCTGAGAGAGGGATACAATTTCCATTAGGTCCTCGTATCTTCTTAAATTACTAAAAGTTCCCCTGCAGCCCAAATAACCCTAATTTAGGAATTTTAACTCAATTATTCCCTCTTTTCTCAATCCATTCCAAATAATTCTAAACTTAGAAATTTCCATTAATTAAACCAATTACCAATCTATTATTATAGACTTTTATTTCAAAAATTTACTTATTTATTTCCAAGTTTCTCAATCTCGCTTAATTATCAAAGCACCCTTGGTAATCATCATTAATTTCTTCAATCAAATCCAGGAAATTCCAAGCTTGGATATTTCCTTTAATTAAATCAATCAATTAACTAAATAAACAAATGTTTATTTACTTGTTCAATTCATGTTCTCCAAACATGCTAAATTCACCAAAATGCCCTTGGTTTTATTAACTAAACTCAACTAGGTTTTTAATTATTAATCCTTCCTTTTTCATAAATCATGTTTTGAGGAAATCATTTCATCTACTAAAATAATAAAAATCCATTTATTCTAAGTAAGAGAAATCTTGGATTTCACAATCCTCCCCCATTTCAAATATTTCGTCCCCGAAATTTAGAATTCACATCCTCTGGTCTCATCCAGTGGCAAATAAGTCCGGGTAACGCTTCTTCATGTCTTCTTCGCGTTCCCATGTTGACTCCTGATCAGAGTGATGGTTCCACCTCACCTTGAAAAAAGGAATGGCTCAGTTCCACAATTGTTGCTCCGTGCGGTCTAAGATTTCCACCGGGCGTTCCTCATAAGACATATCCTCTTAGACTTCCACTAGAATCTGAGGAATCACTTGAGACTGATCTCGAACATATTTCTTCAACACAGAGATGTGGAATACATCGTGAACTTGCGCCAAGTCTGGAGGTAGAGCCAATCTATAAGCCACAGCTCCCATCCACTCCAGGATCTCGAAGGGTCCAATATAGCGTGGAGCAAGCTTTCCACGCTTTCCAAATCTGACAACTCCCTTCATAGGTAACACTTTGAAGAATACCGCATCACCGACCTAGAACTCAAGCTCAGAATGCTTCAGAACTGCATAACTCTTTTAACAACTCTGAGCAACCTTCAGTCTTTCTCTAATCAACCGGACCTGCTCCATCATCTGTCGAACGAAATATGGCACCTCCAGCTTCCTCTCTCCCACATCTCCCCAACATATTGGCGTTTGGCACTTCCTTCCATAAAGTGCCTCATAAGGAGCCATCTGAATACTTGCCTGATAGCTGCTGTTGTAGGCGAACTCGGCCAAGCTCAGGCGTTTATCCCACGAACCAGAGAAATCCAAGGCACAAGCTCTCAACATATCCTCCAAGATCTTTATGGTCCTTTCCGAATGACTATCCGTCTGTGGGTGAAAAGTTATACTGAATGCCAGACGAGTGCCCAAGGCTGTGTGCAGACTCTCCCATAATCTCGAAACGAACCTAGTATCATGATCTAAAGTGATCGACACTGGTACTCCATGCAGCCTGATAATCTCGTCGATGCACAACTATGCTAACTGCTCTAACTTGGCCCCCGTCCTTATGGGTATGAAATGAGCCGACTTGGTCAGACGGTCCAGTATCACCCACACTGCTTCGTGCCCCTTCTGAGTCCGTAGTAATCCGATTACAAAGTCCATATTGATGTGCTCCTACTTCCATACCGGATCGGCAAAGGTTGCAGCTTCCTACTTGCTTTTGATGCTCTGCTTTTATTATCTGACAAGTGATACACTGCGCCATATACTCAGCGACCTCCCGTTTCATGCCTTTCCACCAGTAGTGGTCCTTCAATCCTCTGTACATCTTGGTGCTCCCGGGATGGATCGCGTAGCTCGAGTAGTGGGCTTCCTCCATAATTTCCTTCTTCAACTCTGGGACACTGGGAACACAAATTCGCTCATCAAATCTGAGAGTACAATCCTCATGAATATGAAACCGTGTCTGTGCATCCTGGTCCATCTGACCCCTGATCTCCTTCAGATACGGGTCCTTCATCTGGGAGTCTTGGATTCTTCCCAGCACCAAAGATCGAATTAGCAAGCTGGCCAAAGTGACATCCATCTTTGGCAGTACAACTTCGAATTCCAATCGCCTCATGTCCTCCAACAAGGGCCTCTATGAAGACAATAAAGCGGCTACCCCATAATTGGACATCCTGCTCAATGCATCGACCACCACGTTTGCCTTGCCAAGGTGGTAATGTATGCTTAGATCATAGTCCTTGATTAATTCCAACCATCGCCACTGCCTCATATTCAGTTCTTTCTGTGAGAAGATAAACTTGAGGCTTTTGTAGTCTGTGTAAATCTCACAAGGCATGCCATAAAGGAAATGTCGCCAAATCTTCAGTGCAAGCAAGATCGTAGCAAGTTCCAGATCTTGTGTGGGATAGTTCTCCTCATAAGGCTTCAATTGACGGGAAGCATAAGCAATGACTCGCCCTTCTTGCATCAGAACACATCCCAAGCCAGTCTTGCAAGCATCACTGTATACTGTATACCCCTGACCACTCTGTAGTAAAGCAAGTACTAGTGCTGACACCAACCTCTATTTCAGTTTCAGGAAACTCTTCTCACAAGATTCAGTCCAAACAAACTTGGTATCCTTTCTGGTCAATCTTGTCAACGGTGCCGCCAAACGCGAAAAGCCTTCAACAAATCTTCAGTAATAGCGGGCTAATCCCAAGAAACTCCTTATTTCTCTGACGGTGGTCGGTCTCCTCCAATTGATAACTGCCTCGATCTTCTTGGGGTCTACAGATACTTCAGCACCGCCGATAACATGCCCCAAGAAGGCTACACTGTCTAGCCAGAACTCACATTTGGAGAACTTTGCATAAAGCCGATGCTGTCTCAAAGTCTCCAGTATGATCCTTAGTTGCTCTATGTGTTCCTGTCGATTGGGAGAATAGATCAGTATGTCATCTATGAAGACTACCACAAACCGGTCTAAGTACTGTTGGAAGACCTGGTTCATCATATCCATGAATACTGCTGGGGCATTGGTAAGCCCAAACGGCATGACGAGGAATTCATAGTGCCCATATCTGATCCGGAACGCGCTCTTCGGGATGTCACCCTCCCTGATCCGCACTTGGTGATAACCGGACCTCAAATCAATCTTAGAAAACACCTGGGCTCTTTGTAATTAATCCAAAAGGTCATCAATCCTCGGTAACGGGTACTTATTCTTGACCGTTACCTTGTTCAGCTCTCTATAATTGATGTACAACCTCATCAATCCATCCTTCTTCTTGACGAATAGAACCGATGCTCCCTAGGGTGACATACTTGGTCTGATAAAGCCTTTCTCTAGCAACTCCTCCAACTGCGACTTCAGGTCCTTCAGCTCTGTGGGCGCCATCCTGTGTGGTGCCCTAGACACAGAAGCCGTGCATGGAACTAAGTCGATGGAGAACTCCAACTCCCTCTCCGGGGGTAATCTTGGTAAGTTATCTTAGAACACATCCGGGTACTCGTTCACTACTAGCACCTCTGCGATCACGGGTCCGCTCCCCTGCTTTACCTCTGAGATCGAGGCCAAATATCCTTTGCACCCTCCGTTAAATAGCCTCCGAGCTGAGAGAGTTGAGATCTCCCGAACTAGCGAACAATGCTGGCCGCCTTGAATGGTGAACTCCTCGTCGCTTGGCATCCTGAAATGCACTCTCTTCTCGCGGCAATCCACTACAGCATAAACTGAAGAGAGCCAATCCATCCCGAGGATCACATCGTAATCCTTCAGGTCCATCACGTAAAGATCGGTCGGTAACTCCCGACCCTTGATCAACACTAGGCATATCGAGACCATCTTGTTCACCAACCTGGTAGCTCCTATTGGGGTATCTATACTCAGCTCATAGGACAAGTCGACTATCGGTAGTGCATGTCTCCATGCAAACAGTAAAAAAATAAAAAGATGCGTGGCACCCGGATCAAACAATGTACAGGCATAGAATGAGCTAACAGTAATCGTACCTTCTACAACGTTTGTCGAAGCCTGTGCCTCCTATGTTGTCAAGTGATAGACGCGCCCGTGTGTCATGGGCCTCTGCTGTGACGACAGCTGTCCAGATGTGGAAGGCTGACCTGCCACTGCTGCCTTCCCTTTCTTGTCATCCCTAGTAACTTTGATACTGCCGCTGCAAACTGCTTGGTAGCTCATGTGCTCCTCCCTCTGAACTTTGTCCAGCTTGGCACTGCAGGCACTGCGCCTTCTTGTCATCCATACTATAGCATACAAAACATCCTCTAGTGAGCCTCGGACACTATGACTTCCTGTGGGGGCCCTTGTATTCATAGCACCTCACTGTCTGTGACCCCCCAACCGCAGCTCCTTTGCCTCCAAATGATGCTGATGACCCTGCTGGCCTGCTGTAAAGCTGGGACCTGTATTTTGACTCTGCCTTCTCGAGCTCTTACCAGATGTCTGCCCTTGTCCACTGTTCTGTCCTTTCACCTATTTTTCCTTCTTTGTCGGTCTTGAGCATCACTTTGACAAGATGCATCAATATACTTTGCTCTAGCAACCACATCAACATAACTGGTACACAAATGTCGGGATACAATCTTCTTTAATGATGCCTTTAGACCCATCTCAAACTTTCTGACCTTGCATTCCTCAATGGGAACCATATCTGGGAGGAATCGTGCAAGTCTGTCAAACTCTATTTTATATTGTTCCACTATCATGCCTCCTTGTACCATATTATTGAACTATTGCGCCATAAGGAGGAGCCTGCCCCTGGAGAAGTACTTTGCCAAGAATGCTTTCTTAAATTCGTCCCAGGTCTGGAAGGGCACAACCTTCCTCAAGCGTACCTCCCCGGGATACCAATCCTCAGTATAGCCCTGTATTAGGTATGCGGCTGTTCTGACTATCTCAGAATCCTTTGTCTGGTACATATAAAAAGTCCTCTCCAGCTCCCTGATCCAAAGCTCTACCCCCTCTAGGTCGACGGTAGCGTCAAACGGACGAGGAGATGGCCTCCAAATCTTTCCCAATTAGCCTCTACTGGTAGCAGCTGTGGTAGGTGGGGGCGGTGGTGGCATCTGCTGTTGTTGCCTTTGTTCCTGAATATACCCCATCATCTCCCTTATGAGATCCATTATGGAGATAAGGGGTACCTCCCCCCTCGGATCCGAGTTCACAGCCTGTGGCCGTGCATTCCCGGATTGAGCAGGCAGCTCCTGCTCGACCTCCATCTCAATTGGCGGTGGGGGACCTTTCCCACCGGTGGCTGGGGTACCTCCTCTATCGGAGGCTTGGGAACTGCTGTGCAGCGAGGCCGCCCGCGACCACCTCTAGCACTCATCCTAGAAGTTTTAGACAACCAGTAGAGTTAGCTTTATAAAACAATATCCAGACAAAAATCAATGATCAATAAGAGTCTCATTTATTCCGTAATGCAATTAAAGTACTTGTAGTTCATACAACTCGAATAGTTTGTAAGACTACAAAATTTATTTCCTAATAACAAAACAAACTAGACTCAATCCTCTCTATCAGGAGACAACGAAGTATAGCTAACATAAGGTCCATCATCTGGAGTCAACGGGGTGTAGGTAACATACTGTCCATCATCATCCGGTGGCAGAAACTCGTTCATGTTCACAGGCCTGCTGCTCGGTCCAGGACGGTCCTAAACCACTAGGCCTTCCCTCCTGATCATGTATGGGGCTGCAAGGCTCCTGCGATAATCCCTGGCTCTTCTCGCACACCGATGAACCCTCTTGCTCTCCATCATCCGATGCTGGACCAGAACCTCCACTACAGCCTGAATCCTGACAAGTCGCCGATTGGCGACCTCGACCGCCAACCTCCACTCAGCTAAGGCACTCCCAGGGTCCTCACCACGCTGAGGTGAGTATTCTGACGGACCGACTCCACCTCCTCAGATGACGACTGCCTCTCGAAATACTTACGTCCACGATACATGACTCGAGACATCTGCAAAAAGCAAAATCGTCAGTTCATTGTTCTCGCAGGTTGACTACCCAACCCAACACTTAGTTATACTATTTAACTAAGTCACTAGGGCAACTAGGGTGTCCGTTATCTAATCTTGTCTCTGATACCACCTTAATCTGTCACGCCTAGACCTAGATTTCGAGACCCCGAGCACGTGCGCAGACCGACCGTAACCAAGTAAAGCGCACCTCACTCGTCTACAAGGCCTCAGAAAGTAACAACAAATAACAAATAATCAAAATAAACATCCCAAGTAACTTAATTAAAAAGTCACAGCGGAAACGAAATAAAATAAGTGGGTCCCAAATGCCCTACAAATACCAGGCCCTAAACGGGCCTATAAATAAAATCTCTCACACAAAGAAATATAAAGAGATCCTCGGACCTTGGCAAAATACCCCGACCCTCGATCGTCTACCGAGCTCAAGACTCCTACTTCTCAGGATCTGAAAAATAAACAACAAGTGCGTGAGCTTTCGAATGGAAAGCTCGGTAAGTACCCCTTGTGGGTTCGAAAATCATGATATCAATAAAAAGTGAAAACAAGTCAAAACAACAGGGACACTCCCCTCAAAACATATCCTAGGAGTCTACCACAACAAACACAAAGGTACAACCCCTATCTACAGCAGCTTTCAAGCTCTGCAACGAGTTCCAAAGAAAAGCTCATCAAGACATCTCCCCTGGCCAGCATCATCAGCAACTTGCTGGATCTCGACCCTCTAGTCGTGCGGTCCTCAGATCGCATGTCTGCAGCGCCACCTCTCTTACCTGTCGATACGGCCAGCGAATCACCCCCACTAACGGGCAAAACAACCAGAGTATTATCTCTCTGGCATGGCAAGTCGAAATGCCAGGGTGTCCCATCCCTGATCGTTTCCCAAACAGAGCCCCCATGCTCCACTGAATCCGAGCGGAAGACCAACCAACAAAACAGGGATACCAACATCCTGAAACAACCAAGCATGTGCAAAAGAATTCCAAACAAATAAAGGAAGCATGTATGGTCTCAAGAAGAAATAATATCAAAAATATGATATAATCAAAGCCATAAAAACTTCGAAGAGTGGGTACGAGGCAAGTATACTTACCTCAATAAAATCGACTGGGATTATTCTGCAGAATCCCCGCATATCACAACTCTGTCTGACAACCTGATAAAATCGACTGGGATTATTCAGTGTCGGTAATCATTTTAAAATTTCTAGTTAAATATGCATGATGCACCAATTGGGCCCGACCCAGTTTAATGGACCTTCCTTTTATTTACTATGTCACAGTCCTTAATTACTTAATTATACTTGACTACTTATACAGAATAAACCCAAGTAGCTTGGTAGTTAAGGCCCAAACACAACCTTTGGAGAGATTTCTGATTCAACTCTCTCCACCTTCCATTTATTCCCTGTTATTTCCTTACTTAGCTTTATCTGACCAAACCTAGTTTGATTCATCACAAGTGAAAGAGGGCCCTGATGGTTAAGGCCCACCAAGCCTACCTGAGAGGTCTCAGGTTCAAACCTCTCCTCTCACAACCTTTTTATACCTTTTTATTTTTTCTTAGTCGATTAGACCAAGACCCAATTCTCCTGACCCAACCAAGTCATCTTAACCTAACCCGATTCTAAATCCATTACAGATTGATCAAACCTAACCAAGTTAGCTAAATTAAAATTCTAGACTAGGTCCCCAATGGATCAAACCTCTTTCTAATTAGCTAATCAGTTGAAAATCGAAAATAAATTCAAGCCAACATTACTTAATCAAGCTCAACCCTTTTAATTGATTCAATCAGTTGACTAGCCAAATCGGTTTGGACCCAACCAAGATTTTAAAACACACATGACTAAACCCAACCGGTTACACCCTATTGATTCGTCTTCTTCCTTTGATCGTGCCTGTGCCCTGGCTGAGAGGAAATAATGGAAACCTGCGTGGTGGTCGCCGGCGACGCTCGGGTGGCCGGTGTTGTCCTCGCCGCTGCTTCCCTTCCAGCCAAAGATGGGCAGTCCGCCACGAATCCGTCACTGGTGTGGTAGTAGCCCAGTTCGCATCTTTTTCCCGGCAGGTCTACCCCTCTCTCTGGGGCACAGGCTCTCGACATAGAAAGATGGCGAACCCCCCAGTATCTCCTCTTTATCCCTTCCCACAACGTAACTAAACTAAATATTTGCATGCATGACTTGAAAACGGAACAAGAAAACAGAAAGCTCACCGGAAAAGTCTTGTTTGCCGGTAGCTCTTCCTGCGGGGCTTGCCGTTTATTGTCTGCGTTCCGATCACCTTCCCTGGCCAAAACGAAGACACACTCGTATACTTGAGGAGTGGTCAAGGGTGTTGCCGTACCAATTACTCCGGCGAGGATTATCCTCTCCTTTGCCTGTTTCGAAACGAGAGAGATAGAAGATTACATAGTGATTAAACGGCGAGGTTTCCCTTCTCTGGCTTCGTCGGAGAAGAACAACTCTCTCCCTTCCCTGTTACCCTCTACCTCAATTCCCCACAATAGTGGTGGGATCGCCGCTGCTCAAAGATACTCTCTAGGGCTCGGGCTCGGCCTCCTTCTTATAGAACTCGTGAGGGAATCCCAGCGCAATCAATCTCGCTGATGAAGAAGATCGAGTGGCAATCATCTCCTTCACCTTCCTTATTTGCATATCTCAGTGATCACAGCGGAGCATGACTCGCAGCGGCGCGCTGGCGCGATGGAGAAGGGAGACAGGTTACCTTGGGATCGGTCTCTGATCAAACAAGCGGTTGAGGTTAATCCATGGTGATCTAACGGTGAGTGTTAGTTCGTGGTCTCTCGTATCCAACAACTGATCGGATAAAGGGTTGAGATATCGTGGCGATGGAAGACCAAGATACTCCCCTTTGCTTAGAACTTATAACAATCCCTTGGATGAGTGAACGTGATTTGCCCGCACGGTGGGCATCCGCATTGATAGTTCGGTGGGCGATCGGACGGTTGGATGATATCTCGTGATCCATTATAATTCTGAGATCCTTAATTTAATCTCGGCCGTTTATTTTTAACTATTACACCCTATACATGATTTTATCGTGGCAATTTGTAATTTGCCCCTTGACCTTTTCATCTTTACATGCAGATCCTTCTCCTGAGAGAGGGATACAATTTCCATTAGGTCCTCATATCTTCTTAAATCACTAAAAGGTCCTCTTCAGCCCCAATAACCCTAATTTAGGAATTTTAACTCAATTATTCCCTCTTTTCTCAATCCATTCCAAATAATTCTAACTTAGAAATTTCCATTAATTAAATCAATTACCAATCTATTATCATAGACTTTTATTTCAAAAATTTACATATTTATTTACAAGATTTTCAATCTCGCTTAATTACCAAAGTACCCTTGGTAATCACCATTAATTTCTTCAATCAAATCCAGGAAATTCCAAGCTTGGACATTTCCTTTAATTAAATCAATCAATTAACTAAATAAACTAATGTTTATTTACTTGTTCCCTTCATGTTCCCCAAACATGCTAAATTTACCAAAATGCCATTGGTTTTATTAACTAAATTCAACTAGGTTTTTAATTATTAATCCTTCCTTTTTCATAAATCATGTTTTGAGGAAATCATTTCATCTACTAAAATAATAAAAATCCATTTATTGTATGTAAGAGAAATCTTGGATTTCACAAGATCGGATGGAATCATGGGCAATTTATGAACAGGGAAACAACTACTATGTCCATGTCGATGAACAACATGAATGACATTGGCAAGATTCCTATTGACGTTCAAAGGAAAAAATTATGTCACCTTTCATTTTAAGTTTTGCTACAATATTAACTTTTACTTATAGAATTTTCATGTTATGCAGTATTCTTGGCATACAGAGTCAAAAGTCCTTTCTGGCCTTGTTTTTACCTAGAGTACTGCTCATCCAACACATTGTATTTTAAGAATACCATCAAATTAACTTGAATCATTTTTAAGTTTCAATACTATTGAAAAATGCATGCATTTATAATTGAAGTAGCGAATTAACCATTCCAGTATACATACTTTTCTGCAACTCATCTTACATGGGACTGATTAAAAATATTAGCTTAAGAAAATAAGAAAATAGAATATACTCTTTTTGTTTGCTCATCATATTCTCTAGCAACTAATCGGTAAAGATGATATTTTTGTTGGTTCCAAGGAAGAACAAGAAATAACTTCTATTCAATAAACTAAATCAAATTCTCAATTTATATAACCTACCCATGCAAGTTTTCCTACACATCTTTAAGACTTATAAATTATAGAAGAATCAGAGTTTTCAAATGATTCTCATATGAACTAAGTAATAAGTTCCACGCAATATTGTAATGACCTAAGCAAATTTGAAACTTATGTGGTCAATCTAAGTTTTTATATGTTCACTTAATTTGCTGAAAAGATATATAGTCTTATTAGTATTAAATATTACGCACCAAATAATTAGTTAGATGCAAGATGTACATTTCTAACCTATTCTATTGTTTTTTTTAATCTTTTAGGCAACTGCAGACTTCATTTTACAACCAAAACTACCAACCATTTAGAAATCCTCCAAGTACAAATGTGCATGCCAATGATGCTTTTCCAGTGTTGATTGCAACTACTTCAGAAGCCAATGCATTAAATAGTTCTCAAAACATAGAAGTATGAAGATTTTTTTTTTTCAAAGCATTTGTTATAACACCGATATATTATAATCATAGCACGAACTTTGTTGAAATCATTCCACACACTTTTCTAATTTTAGGGAGGAATGCTAGGAGGCGACATAACATCAAGAACACCAGGTGAAAACAAAGTTTAAGCTTATTTAGCTAACCTTGGTGAAGGTAACCTTTGATAAAGATTTCAATTTCAAATAATACATAAGGCCAAAAAACTTCATATTGTGGGTTCTTCCATACCCGCATGGCATCATGTCTGTTAAGAGAAACCAGGCGATACATCGAATCACAAATGTCATATTTGTTTTGATTTGTGGGTTCTTCCATTCCTAATAGAGGCAAGCCTCTATTATTAATTACCCTAGACAAAGTCTTGAGAACCTCCGATTAAGGGCAAAAGAGTACAAGTAGAGACAATGAATAAAATAAAAGAAAAATGATTTCATTTATTTGCAAACCATAATTGTTTCATTACATATGAATATCATCATAGGATATTTATACATATTATTTATTTGTTTATTTATTTTTTTGAATGACGCCGCCTTCCGCCTTGGGACGTATGCTTTGCCACTTTTCGTTTCATTAGCCGCCTCAAATGCACGCTCCGTCACAGCCTTGAGATTCGTACCGCTTCAGGGTTTAAGTTTATATTGACCATCTCGAGGTGAGTATTCCATCGCCACCTTGAGACTCATGTCATTTCAGGATTTAGATTTTATCAACCGCCTCGAAATGCATGTTCCTTCATCGCATCAAGATGTGTGTTGTCTTAGGATTTATATTTTATTGACTGCCTTGAGATGAGTGCTTCATTGCCACCTCAAGACTCGGTCATTTCGGGATTTGTATTGCTTCAAATTGTGTGCTTCACCGAATCGAGATGTCGGCTTCATTGTGCCCCTTTTTTCTTCTTTTTTTTTTCTACTCTCTCATGATTTGCATTTTTTTTATTTTTTTATTTTTTTTAGCACAAAAGACTTCTTTTGTCTTCATAATCATAAAAGTCAAGTCAAGTTATTGATGTTTCCTTGACCATATGTAGATAAATTTGATCAATTCTGATTACGCCTAAGAAATGCTAGATTATCTAGAGCAAAATAAGCAATCAAGCTTTGAGAAAGGCCACAGTTCTTTATATATATATATATATATATATATATATATATATATATATTAGATCAACGATTATGTTTAGTAGCAACTGCTCCAGTGTCTAGACTTCTTCCTTGACTTGGATGTAGAGGCTTTTGCTCGGTCTGAGTTAGCAGCATTCTTAGAGACACCTTTAGAAACATTGCTAGCTGATTGGCCAGGTTTTGAATTAGCAACATTAATTTGTATTTGAGGAAGAAAAAACCTCTGCCTTGCCCATATGAGCACCTCCACATGCTTAGCTCCAGATGTCTACTCCAGGTTTCCCACATTAATCTCCTTCAGACCCGACAATGCCCTAAACTTTTTCGTATAGGAAATTATAACCTCTTAAAGAAGTAATGACAGTTCATCAAGCTCCCTTTTTAACAAACTGAATTGGTCAAAATTCTATAAAACTGAAGTTTTATAGATCTACTTTTTTTTGGTTCATGTGAACACCTCAGAGGCCATTACTATAATCATCTATATACATGAAAGAAGTGAGCAACCATTGAAAACTACCATCAACTTCTGATCTTGTAATTTCCATACCATGCTCCACCTCAAGGACTTCCTATGTGTTGAACTGCACTTCATTATCAGTATAATTATTGGTATTTAGAGGTGGTTTTGTAATTTCAACCTCTTTTTTTTTATTTAATATTGAACCTACTGCGATCATCTCAAATGCTTGGCTTTGTAAACATGGACAATTGCAACCTTGGCTTCTATAAGGCATTCATCAAACATCTTATGAGCGCTTCTGAAACAAATCATTGGACTTTGAATTCTGAAAATTCTTTCAATCATTATATCAAACATGTCATGTACATGATTCATGATAGAAAATACCACACCATGCTTACAAGGGGAAGCTTTCATAAATACATTTCAACTCTATACATCTCTGAATTGCCGCAATGGGCTACAACCAATTTTTGAACCATGAGGCATCAGAATTTCAGCCACTTTCAACCGACCCTTGCTAGTAGCATAATGAAGTGTAGTATGACTATCAACATTAGCTAATTTTACATCCTCTCCTCTGCTGAGATCTCCATCATCATCTCCGATGTTGGTAGTCTAAGTCATGAAAAGAGCTCCCTCATCCAGTGGGGGAAAAGGCATTTCTTCTTCTTGAGGCCGAGCTGGGCAGCGTCGAAAACAACGAAGATGATCTAGTTAAGACAACTAGTGGTCCTGACGAAGATGCAGCACCACACGGTAGCCCTTTATTAACCGTGCGATCTCGAGCTCTGATCGGGAGTCGACGTTAATGAGTAGGTGGAGTGACATGGCGAACGACATCCACAGGGGAGCCGGGATTTGATATTGGTTGGCAGCGAGGGCTAGAGGTGACGACATCCAAGGGAGCCGAAATTCGATGTTGACGACGGACAACGACGGCCTCCACAAGTGAGCCGAAGACTTCATCATCGGAGGTGGCGACGGCCTCCACAAGGGAGCCGTGGGCTTTAGCATCGAAGGGCAGCAACGACCTCCACAAGGGAGCTGTGGGCTTCATCATCGGAGGTGGCGACGGCGGTGGCCTCCACAAGGGAGTCGTGGGCTTCAATGACGGCGTGGGGCAACGGCGGCGACCTCCACAAGGGAGCCGTGGACTTCATCATCAGAGGTAGCGACGGTGACGGCCTCCACAAGGGAGCCGTGGGCTTCATTGACTGCGGGGGGCGACGGAGGTGGCCTCCACAAGGGAGCCGGAGGCTGGTCGGTGGCGGGTGACCTCCACAACGGAGCCGTTGGCTTTATTGACGATGGGTGGCGACGGGGAAAACGGGAGAGGCTATGCTTATTCTTTTTCTTCCCCTTTCCTTTTCATCGGATCTTACTTTTTTATAGACCCAGAATCACAACCACTTGACGGCTCACGATTTTGGGAGGATCGTGAGCAACAACCGAATAAAAATCCAACTCTTTTTTTTATTTTAAATTTTAAATTATCATGGAGATGGAGATATACTGCCTAATATAAATTTTATTTTATTTTCAATTTTAAAGGTAGATAAACCAGATTGGATAATATCCAAAATTTCCAATTTTTTTTTTTTAAATTCAAATCAATCATCACAAGATAAACCATACTACTCTCCTTTTTTCTTTTTTTTTTTAAATTTTAAATTAACCGCCCACTTGATCTCATCCTCAAGGGTTGAATAAAATCAAACTCTTTTTTTAATTAATTAATTTATATTTTTTTGTTTTGGATTTGCCTCGGGATTTGTTCCCTTGGATTATCGTAGATTTACCTCGAGATTTGTATTCCGGGCTATCTTGGGATTTGTGATTTTTAGTTTGCCTCGAGATTCATATTCTCGGGCTATTTTAAAATTTGAGATCGCCTCGCGATATGTGTTCTCGGACTTTCTTGGGATATAAGATTGCCTCGAGATATGTATTCTCAGGCAGTCTTGTAATTTGTATCCTCGGCGCGCCTCGAGATTTGTATCCTTGGCCTGCCTTGAGATATGACCAGATATATATATTTTTAATTAAAATATCTTAATTTGAGGATATTTCAAAATATATATTTCATCATAATTTATATAAAATATTTCATATTGGCCCTTGAATCATTTTGTATTTTCAAGCCTCATATATATATTATTCATTTTTTGTATTTGGTATAAACAAATTCCCCCTTCATACTTCTCTCACGAAATTTATTTGAGAGAGAGGAGTAAGAACATATGAAATTCCCTCATCTCTATAACCGAGCCTTTCTGGGAGACTTAGGAGTTGAGGTTATTCTCTTGGTTTTTTTTTTATCATTTTTTTGAAACATTGGAAGTCGATGTGTTTGCTTCAGGAAATACACTTGATTGTACGTGACCAGTCTACCTTTCACAAGGAGTCAGACATTCCGTCATAAGCAAACATTTTTTTATTGATAGGTGGCATTGGGTTTTTTTTTCTTTTCATTAGCGTCATTGAGCTAATATGCTCCCTTTTCATAGATGATCGTCACAACATATAAACCTTCCCAGTTTGATTGTTGTTTTTTTTTGGCTGTTGCTTTTGAACGTTTTTTTTTTTTTTTTTTTGCCTCCGGCGCATTCATTGGTGATGATGGGTCTCCCTAGGACTAGAACAATCTCTCCCTTTGTGGACTTCCGGAATCGAGCCGACTTGTTATAAGATTGTGATGTCCTGGCTAACATCGTCAATGGAGTTTAGTTTATGAAAGCCAAATCGAATATTGTTTTCATTTGATATTTCATTTTCCAATGCCATTCTGAATATTGAGGGAAAGGACAGCCTCACATCCAAGCACTAAAGAGTACAGGGTGGTTTATTTTAAAGTCCTGTAGGTGGGACGATAAACCCACAACATTTCAGAGAGTTTATCATGCTAGGCTCTTTTATTTTTGGATATAGCTTTCTTTGGATTTGGACAATGATGGATGACATCTCCATGTATGTGGCATAGATGGCATCTCTTTTGCATATTAATTACAATCTCTAACCATAGTTGGCCAATAATATCCCACGCGCTTAATATTCTTAAGTCTTATCTTGGGTCCAGATTGATGTGCATCACATATCACGAAGTGTACATCGTGGATAACTTCTTTCTCTTCTTCATATGAAAGACATCACATTTGTGAGGGTGAATCATAGGGTTCATCGCTTTATCTGAAGACCTTCTGATTTGTCCTCTGGGAGTTTATCATATTTCAAATATTCCATGAATGGTTGTCTCCAATCTTCCTCTGGCATTTCAAGGATGAAGACTTCTGCTTTGCACCCAGCACTTTCCTCTTCAACATCATCAAGGATCGTACTTATGGGCCTTCTATTTCTTATGGTGATATGGATTTCTTCATAGTTCGGATTCGCTTACCGCGAGTCTTCAAATATGTATTTATTCTTGTCCTTATCAACGGAGGATACAAGTTTGAGATTTCATATTTCTTGGTAATCTCATCATATGAGTGTCTGAGAACCTATGTGAGGATTTTTTTTTTCATTTTTAGAAATCTCGATTCCATTTTTCTTTTTTTTTGAATATACGAAACTTCCAGTGTCATATTTTCACCTGACCTCATTGATGAAGGATACAAGTTTTGATATTTCATATTTCCTTGGTAATCTCATCATATGAGTGTATGAGAACCCAAGTGAGGATTTTTTTTTCATTTCATCATTTTTAGAATCGTCATTATAACATGACCTCATTAATGGAGGATACAAGTTTGACGTTTCATATTTCCTTGGTAATATCATTATATGAATGTATGAGAACCCAAGTGAGGGGTTATTTTTTTTTTCCATTTCATCATTTTTAGAACCGTCATATTTCACCTGACCTCATTGCTAGAGGATACAAGTTTTGATATTTCATATTTCTTGGTAATCTCACTATATGAGTGTTTGAGAATCCAAGTTTGACATTTAATATATCTTGGTGATCTCATCATATGAGCGTATGAGAACCCAAGTGAATTTTCCTTAGAAGTCTCGACTCCATTGTCAGAATATGCAAAGTTTCAAGTGTCATATTTTTACTTGACCCCATTAATGGAGGATACAAGTATGCCATTTTATATATCTTGGTGATCTCATCCTATGAGCGTCTAAGAACCCAAGTGAAGAATTTCCATTTTTTTATCTGACATAGCTGAATGGTTGTGTCAAAATATTTATGTCATATCCTTTTCTTCATTTGATTTCAGATGTCATATCCATTGCTGCTTGCCCCCATCCTTCTGAAAGGTTTATGGAGCTGCATGATGAACTTTGATGTCTTCAATTATTATTTTTTTTTTTGACTTTCTATTTCAGCTTTTATGATTTGAAAGTCGGGTAACAGCTTTGGACTAGTTTTGTCCAACTTCTTCATATATGAGATTAACTCTTGAAGTGATATATGCCGAGGAAAGCCATCTCAAGATTTGTATTCTTCGTCAGTCACCTCAAGAATTGTATTCTCGGGCAACTTCAAGATTTGTGTTGCTTTGAGATGTGTGCTTCGCTTCCTCTGGATGCACACGTACTTCATCAATTTTAAGATTTGTATTTCCATCAGTTGTCTCGAGATCCGTGCTTCATCATTGATTCAAGATTTGTGATGCTTTGAGATGTATGCTTCACTGCCTCGGTTTGCACACTTTATCATTTTGAGATTTGTAATTGTTTTGGAGGATGCATATTTTTTGCTTTGGGATTTATTACCACCTCAAGTTGCGTGCTACATCGACGCCTTGAGATTTGTGGCTGCTTCGAGATTTATATTTTCAATGACCTTCTTGAGATGCGTGCTCCATCACTGCCTCAAGACATGCGTCATTTTAGGATTTATATATTCATCGACCATCTTGAGATATGTGTTTTACCATGCCTCAAGATTTGTGCCATCTTATATTTTTATCAGCTGTTTTGAGATTTGTGATCCTTCGTCGCCTCGAAATCCATGGCTGTTTCGATATTTGTATTTTATCAGCTACCCCGAGATGCGTGTTGCCCCCTCGAGATTATATTTGCATCGGCTATCTTGAGATGTGTGCTTCGCCATGCCTCAAGATTTGCGCCATTTTGGGATTTATATTTTCATCGGCTATCTTGAGATGTCTGCTTCGCCATGCCTCAAGATTTGCGCCATTTTGGGATTTATATTTACATCAGCAACCTTGAGATGCGTGCTTGATTGCCCCATCGAGATTTGTGATGCTTCGAGACGTGTGCTTCACTGTATTGGGATGCACACTCCCTCGCTTGGGATTTGTATTTCATCAGCTATCTCGAGATAAGTGTTTCATAAATACCTCAAGATTTGTGTTGCTTTGAGATGTGTGCTTCACTGTATCGGGACGCACACTTCATCGTTTTGGGATTTGTATTTCATCAGCTATCTCGAGATGAGTGTGTTATCAATACCTCAAGATTTGTGCTGCTTCGAGATGTATGCTTGATTGTATCGGGACGCACACTTCATTGTTTGGGATTTGTATTTTCATCAGCTGCATCGAGATGAGCGTTTCATCATCACCTTGAGATCTGTGCTGCTTCAAGATGTGTGCTTTACTACACCAGGATGCACACATCATTGCTTTGGATTTGTATTTTCATCAGATGCCTCGAGATGAGCATTTCATCATCACCTTGAGATATGGACTGCTTCGAGATGTGTGCTTCACTGCATTGGGATGCACACTTCATCTCTTGGGATTTGTATTTTCATCAGCTGCCTCAAGATGAGTGTTTCATCATCACCTTGAGATCTGTGTTGCTTCGAAATGTGTGCTTCACTGCATCGGGATGCACGCCTCCTCTCTTGGGATTTGAGAATGTTGTTGCTTCGGGATCCATGGTCCTTTCACGGCCTTCTGCATTCCCGCAGTTAATGTTGGATGAGATGTCTTTCTTCTATAAGGGTTGACATAGACTTTTATTTTCCCTATGTTGGATGGTAAACTTCTAGCACTTGGCTTTGGATAAGAAAAGACCGGCTCTATCTCGTCGGTAGAAGGGAGAGTCCCATGCGATCGCCAACCACCATCTAAATCTACCGCTTTGTTGCGCAAATTTCTTTATTTCATGATATAATATACCACATTTTCATCATTATTTTGTCGAGTGACTATGATTTCATCATTCATGCCCCCAAATTATATCAGAAATGCATCTTTTATCTGTGACCATATCTGAAATGACTTGAGTATAGATTTGTGGTACTCTTGCATGATTTGCATTGAACTACTAAAGGAGTGAGGTTTTACACTTGTATACCCACAGGTTGTCATAAGGTGAGCCAAGTATCAATCCGCATTATACCCCTCGAGATGAGTATGAATTTTTTTTTTAGTCAATTTCTTTTTATTTCAATTCAACAACAACCATCTGTCATGTCACTTGTCAGATCGTTGTTGTGGAGTGCTCAAGGACAGGGGCCTGAGTTTCCTCTTTGTTCCACTGACTTGAACTTTTCTTTATGCCGAGGGATAATACTATTCAACTTTTGCATGCCTTTAAGTTGATATACCACTAGGCCAACCAATTGTTGTTGTATTTGCATATTGCATATTTTCATTTGTTGAAACTGCCTTAAGAAGGAATTTGGTTTGGAAGTAAAATGGGTTCATCCTCACTATCCCTCCTTCTAGGAACATGAGATTCGAACCCCAATGTTTGCTCCCTGTGTGGCATGTGACTTGATCCTTCTTTTCATTTCATATGCTATTCTAGAACTCCATGACAGTTTATGCAGGATCTTGTGAATTATGCATATGGAGGATTTCCCCGGGCCTCCATAACCATCTAGATGATATGAATTTGTATATCCTTTTAAAGAAGATTTTGGATTGGAAGGAAAATGAACCCATCCTCATTATCTTCCTTCTAGGGACATTTTGTCGTTGAAGGTCAACTCCTGTTCCTTGCCCCCTGTGTGGCACATGACTTGATCATTCTTCTTTTATGCCTCTAAGATCTTGTAAATGGTGCAAGTAGTGGGTTTCCTCGGGCCTCATTGGTCATCCAAATGATATGAATTTATACATCCATTTTTCTTATGAAAATTATTAAGGAGGATTTTGGGTTGGAAGGAAAATGGGTTCATCCTCATTATCCTTCATTTTAGGAACATTTTGTTGTCGAAGGTCAACTCCCGTTCCTTACCCCCTGTTTTATGGTACGTGTGACTCGATCCTTCTTCTTTTATGTCCTTTTAGGACTCCATTGCACTTTATGTTACATCTTGTGAATGGTGCGTGTGATGAACCTCCTCGGGCCTCGATGACCATCCAGATTAAATGTATTTCTAAGTTCCTCTTTTTGTATTTTGACTTTGATAGAATTGACTCATCGTCATCTCATCGATTACAGCTTCCTCGATATCATGTAGGCTCTTTTATGAAGAGACCTCTAACATATTGGAGACCCACCATCTTTATATTCATTTGGTTGAGGTTAAAACTTTGCAGTAGTTGAGTCTACTCCCACAGACCTAAGGGGTTTGAAAGAACCTATTTCAATATTTTTATAACTTTGAAAAAAGACAAAGTGTAGCTTCTGATTTGGAACCTTCATCCCTTAGTAGGTGCACCCTAGATAATATTTCTTCTCTTTTTTTTCATTCTTTTAGTTTCTATTTTTTTCTTGTCTTTTATTTTATTTTATTTTATTTTTGAATTTTGAATTTTGAATTTTGAATTTTGATTTTTTTTTTTTTTTTTTTTGTGCAAGCCTTTAGCAGGTTTGAAGGTTCCCTTCTCTCAACCTTTAAAGATGCGCTCATTGTCTTCTTTTGTAGAAACTATCCTCTAAAATTTTGAGGTACGGGGTAACCTCTACAAAATGAAATTCTTTGATTCTCGACCATTAGATCTTCATATCAAACCAAGAAAAGCAAATTAGGCTGACGTCCCTTGTGTGGAAGGTGTGGTACTATTAGGACCTCTATGGATGTCGAATTTCCCAATTGCAGGAGAGATCTTGTATGTAGTTGTCCCCATGCAAAGTTCATAAGCCTCTTACTTGTACCTTTGCCTCAAAGATGGGAGGTGGAATGAGTCCCCACCGGGCATGCCAGAATTTGTGGGATCAAAAATACCCGCCTGGCATCATGTCTGTTAAGAGACACCAGGCGATACATCGAATCACAAATGTCATATTTGTTTTGATTTGTGGGTTCTTCCATTCCTAATAGAGGCAAGCCTCTATTATTAATTACCCTAGACAAAGTCTTGAGAACCTTCGATTAAGGGCAAAAGAGTACAAGTAGAGGCAATGAATTAAATAAAAGAAAAATGATTTCATTTATTTGAAAACCATAACTGTTTTATTACATATGAATATCATCATAGGATATTTATATATATTATTTATTTGTTTATTTATTTTTTTGAATGACGCCGCCTTCCGCCTTGGGACGTATGCTTCGCCACTTTTCGTTTCATCAGCCACCTCAAATGCATGCTCCGTCGCAGCCTTGAGATTCGTACCGCTTCAGGATTTAAGTTTATATTGACCATCTCGAGGTGAGTATTCCATCGCCACCTTGAGACTCATGTCATTTGAGGATTTAATAAGCAATCAAGCTTTGAGAAAGGCCATTGTTCTTTATATATATATATTAGATCAATGATTAGGTTTAGTAGCAACTGCTCAAGGGTCTAGACTTCTTCCTTGACTTGGATGTAGAGGCTTTTGCTCGGTCTCAGTTAGCAGCATTTTGAGAGCCACCTTTAGAAACATTGCTAGCTGATTGGCCTGGTTTTTAATTAGAAACATTAATTTGTGTTTGCGGAAGAAAAAGCCTCTGCCTTGCCCACATGAGCACCCTCCACATGCTTAGCTCCAGATGTCTTCTTCAGGTTTCCCAAATTAATCTCCTTCAGGCCCGCCAATGCCCTCAACTTTTTCGTATAGGAAATTATAACCTCTTGAAGAAGTAATGACAGTTCATCAAGCTCCCTTTTTAACAAACTGAACATGTCTAAATTGTATAAAACTGAAGTTTTATAGATCTACTTTTTTTTGGTTCATGTGAACACCTCACTAGCCATTACTATAATCATCTGTATATATGAAAGAAGTGAGCAGCCATTGAAAACTACCATCAACTTCTGGTCTTGTAATTTCCATACCATCCTCCACCTCAAGGACTTCCTATGTATTGAACTGCACTTCATTATCAGTATAATTATTGGTATTTAGAGGTGGTTTTGTAATTTCAACCTCGTTTTGTTTATTTAACATTGAACCTAATGCGATCATCTCAAATACTTCGCTTTGTAAACATGGACAATTGCAACCCTAGCTTCTATATGGCATTTCATCAAACATCTTATGAGCGCTTCTGAAACAAAGCATTGGACTTTGAATTCTGCAAAATTCTTTCAAGCATTATATCAAACAGGTCATGTATATGATTCATGATAGAAAATACCACACCATGTTTACAAGGGGAAGCTTTTATAAATACATTTCAACTCTATACATCTCTGAATTGCTGCAATGGGCTACAACCAATCTTTGAACCATGAGGAATCAGAATTATAGCCACTTACAACCGACCCTTGCTAGTATCATAATGAAGTGTAGTATGACCATCAGCATTAGCTAATTTTACATCCTCTCCTCTGCTGAGATCTCCATCATCATCTCCGATGTTGGTAGTCTAAGTCACGAAAGGAGCTCCCTCATCCAGCGGGGGAAAAGGGATTTCTTCTTCTTGAGGCTGAGCTGGGCAGCGTTGGAAACAAAGAAGACGACCTAGTTAAGATAACTAGTGGTCTTGATGAAGATGCAGCACCATACGGTAGCGCTTTATTAACCGTGTGATCTTGAGCTCTGATCGGGAGTCGACGTCAATGAGTAGGTGGAGTGACATGGCGAACGGCATCCACAGGGGAGCCGGGATTTGATATTGGTTGGCAGAGAGGGCTGGAGGCGACGGCATCCAAGCCGGAATTCGATGTTGACGACGGACAGCGACGGCCTCCGCAAGGGAGGCGAAGACTTCATCATCGGAGGTGGTGATGGCCTCCACAAGGGAGCCGTTGGCTTCATCATCAAAGGTGGCAACGGCCTAAACAAGGGAGCCGTGGGCTTCAGCATCGAAGGGCGGCAACGGCCTCCACAAGGGAGCCGCGGGCATCATCATCAGAGGTGGCGACGGTGACGGCCTCCATAAGGGAGCCGTGGGCTTCATTGACGGCGGGGGGCGACGGTGGCGACCTCCACAAGGGAGCCGTGGGCTTCATTGATGCCGGGGGTGACAGCAACGGCCTCCACAAGGGGGACAGAGGCTGGTCGGTGGTGGGTGACCTCCACAAGGGAGCCGTGGGCTTCATTGACGATGGGCGGCGACGGGGAAAATGGGAGAGGCTATGCTTATTCTTTTTCTTCCCCTTTACTTTTCATCCGATCTTACTTTTTTATAGACCCAGAATCACAACCACCAGACGGCTCGCGATTGTGGGAGGATCGTGAGCAACAACCGAATAAAAATCCAACTCTTTTTTTAAATTTAAATTTAAAATTATCATGGAGATAGAGATATACCGCCTAATATCAATGTTATTTTATTTTAAATTTTAATAAGAGATAAAACAGATCGGATAATATCAAAAATTTCAAATTTTATTTTTTTAAATTCAAATCAATTATCACGAGATAAACCATACTACTCTCCTTCTTTCCTTTTTTTTAAATTTTAAATTAACAGCCCACATGATCTCATCCTTAAGGGTTGAATAAATTCAAATTTTTTTTAATTAATTAATTTATATCTTTTTTGTTTTGGATTTTCCTCGGGATTTGTTCCCTTGAATTATCGTAGATTTAGGTCGAGATTTGTATTCCTGGGCTATCTTGGGATTTGTGATTTTTAGTTTGCCTCGAGATTCGTATTTCTCGGGCTATTTTGTAATTTGAGATCGCCTCGAGATATGTGTTCTCGGAGTTTCTTTGGATATGAGATTGCCTCGAGATATGTATTCTCGGGCAGTCTTGTAATTTGTATCCTCGGTGTGCCTCGAGATTTGTATCCTTGGCCTGCCTTGAGATATGACCAGATATATATATTTTTAATTAAAATATCTTAATTTTAGGATGTTTCAAAATATATATTTCATCATAATTTATATGAAATATTTCATGTTGGCCCTTGAATCATTTTGTATTTTCAAGCCTCATATATACATTATTCAATTTTTTTTTTTTGGGTATAAATGTCACGCCCCGACCTAGATCCCGGGACCTCGAGCACGTCAACAGACCGACGGTACTCAAGCCGAGACAAGCTCAACTCAAATACAAGGCCTAAATGTGATACAGCAGATAACAATCCATAAAATAAACTCAAGTTCAAAGGAACAAAGAGTCATAAGGGTCCATAGGTCCTGTACAAAGTTTGGTCCCTATACGGGTCCTACATAAAGTGAACAACTCTCAAAATAAAAGATAAGGGAGACCCGCAGACCTCGGATCTCCTAATGACCTCTCCTAGTCAATCTCTCTCCAGTGTCACCCCTAGACCTCGGAATCTGTAAAAGAGAGAAAAAGCAAACTGCATGAGCTTTTGAAAGGAAAGCCCAGTAAGTATCCTTGCGTGTGTCACAAAGACATAAGAAAATAATATGTCAAATAAAAGATCACAATCTCAAGGAAACTCAACCCTAGGAGTCTACCGAAACAATCAAAAGATATGACCCGTGACAACAAAAGCCCTCAAGCTCTGTGTTGAGTTTCAAAGGAAACGCAAGGATCACTCCCGGCCAGTATGTCCAGCTACTTGCTGTAAGCACGACCTTCTGGTCGTTTGACCCTCCGGTCGCAAATCGGTAGAACTACCTCTCATACGTGTTAACACGGTCAGCGTACCATGCCCACTGACGGGTAAGACCACCAGAGAATTACCTCTCTGGCAAGGCAGACAAAAATGCCAGGGGGTTCTGTCCCTGAACACTTCCCTATCGGAGCCCCCATGCTCCACTGAGTCCGGGCAGTAGTCTACAACAAATAGGGATACCAACATCCAGAAAACAACATACATGCTCAACAGGATTTTAAAATAGACAAGGACACATGTATGATATCAATGATGTATAAGCAAACAAGGCGTAAGCAAGTCCAAAGAAAACCCGAAACCGGGTAGGAACGAGGCAAGTGTACTTACCTCTTGTTGGAACTAGAAGTCCTCCTAGTCTCCTCTTAAGTGTCTTACAACTCCCCGAGAGTATCTGGTATACATAGGCCCTATTAGAGTCAAGATTTCATTAAATCCCTATGTCTCTAATTACACATGCATGCCTATCGTTCTTGTTGGGCCTAGGCCCACTAACGGGTCCTAAAGACCACCTCTCGGGTTTCTGGTCCTTTTCCCTTGTTTCCATGTCCTTTAGTTGACTAAGTCCTTATCTTGGTCAAACCTAGTCAACTTTACTCTACTTGTCGAGTCTAAACCCTACTTGGTCAACTCTTGTCATTTTATTCAAATTGGGCCCAAGCCCAATTTGATAACATTAGACTACCCAAGTCTATTTAACTAAACCTAATCGACTGATAAACCTAATCAAGTACATCGATTGGTTTATAGGTGTTAAATCACAATTGGGTGACCCAACTCATGAGTAGAGCCAACCCAACCCATCTCATAAGTCTAATTATTATTGTTTTCACTTAGTCCATTAATCTTTAATTGACTTGAATGATTAAATTTGTCACACTACTATAGTTATATAGGGTTACTTTAATTAAATCATCCCTAAGTTACTATTTTAATAAAACAATAACTTTTTATTTAATTAATTTAATTTTTTTTATTTTCCTATCTTCTTCTTCCTCTATCGCGACCGTGACCGGTCGGAGTCCCGTCGTCATCGCCGGAGGGATGCTTTGGCCGAGCTCCCTCTGCGCCAAGCTTTCCCTCCGTCCGGGACCCGTTTCCAGGCCCTATTCCTCCCTGTCCTCACCACCTTCGTCCACTGTCCGAGCTTCACCGGAGGAGATCGCCGGAGATGGCAACTCACCACCCGAGAGCTCCCTTGGCCTGAAAAGGATACCCAGAGCTTCCTCTCGGTCTCACGGTTCCTTTGCTCACATCACTACCACCATTCTCCCCCTCCCGGCGCCGCTCCACTCACGTTTAATTCACCCTCTCCGGCGAGCTCTAAACTATAGCTCAAAGGCATCAAACATGAAATTAAAACCGGGAAAAGGTTCCTACCTTGACTCCGGTTCTCCTGGCGATGTTGGTGGCGACAGAAACTCCCCCTCGGCCAAAATTTCCTTCTCCGACCAAGCTCGTCTGAATCTCTTTCTTTAGTATTCGTTGGTGTGCCGAGACAGTGGGATAGGGGCCCCCTTTTATAGGCCAGAGGAGACGAAGAAGAAGAAGCGAGACGGCCTCGCGTTACTGGTGACCGCCAGTCTCTTCGCGCGTAACGGCCGGAAAAGAAGGGATCGGTCGCGCGGTGGCGCCGGTGGCCGTTTCCAGTGAAGGGTAGTCATGCCTCGGGATCACCATCCTGAGGATGAATGGTGGGGATTGCGTGGATCACATCCTACGGCCAAAGCAAACCCTGATGCCTCGGATCCATAACTACACAGATCAATGGTTATGACCTACTGAGAACCAATGGCCAGATCTCCTTGGACTGCCTCACATCCAACATCCCTCCAGATGAACACTTTGTGGCGTGCCACGTGGTTTATTTGATGGCCATTCATTGCTTTGCGATCTGCTCTTCTTCAGATGGATGCGCTAGGACACGCCACGTGGCTCCACTGAGGCCATAATAATGCCTCGCGATCTAACACGATCTGAGATCTTCTGATCTCAGCTGTTGGTTTTCTTTCTATAGGATTTTTCTTTGGAAAATTATCCAGAAGTCCTTTCTTCTATTTAGGTTACACTTAGGTCCATCCATGTGAGAAGGAACTATTCTCCTTTAGTCCCCGGTACTTTTCAAAATTACCAAAAGGTCCTCCGGACCCTACATTAACCCTGTAAAGACCAAAAATATTGGAGTAAATTAAAAACCTTATGAGGACCAGAATGCAATCTGCCTTAAAAGATTTATGAAATTATGAGCACCTTGGGATAAGGAGTTGCATGTAAAGGGTCCGAAGAAAAGGACTTGAATGCAAAAAGATGATGAATAAAGACTTTTAGGAATGAAGGATTTTCATGCATTGACTAATTAATTCTTATTAACATGAAGGGTTGGAACACAAAGATGACATCACTATGTACTAATAGGATTTATTGGAACAAGGGATGCAAGTGGGAACAATGATATACAGGTGGTCGGTTGGGACATAATGCATGAGCTATAGGATGTTAAAGAAATGCAATAAAACAACGATGTGATAGAGTGACTTGATGGATAAGTGTATTGTGAGCAAGATAAATAAGATGGAGTCTTAAACTTTCAATTTGTTGACTTGGAGCTTCTAGAATCCTTTGATTTAATTAACCATCCATGCTTTTGGATATTCATTCCTCTCTCTAGCTCTCTTTTCCTCTCTCTAGCTTAGATAAATGAAAAAAAAAGAAACTCCATGTGCTTTATTCTTCAGTCAAGGGAGCGAGAATAAATGGCTGAAAGTAAAGTGAAACAGATTCACTGCATGCGCTCGCTGCGTGGAAGGACCATCCACCGTTCATCTGTTGTGCATTTGAACCCGAGGCAGCAAGCTGGCGCGCGTTCTCCGTGCCTGCAACTCCTGACCCCGGATCGGATGAGGATAACACCGTACGTACGGCGGAGCTGTAACGCCGGATTTACTGTGGGCGCGGCAGTGAGTGGTCTCATCGCTCCTGATATCTCGAGCCCACCCCGCTAGCTCTCCTTCGGTGTTTAAAGAGGGGCTGTCTTCCACCTTCAGGGGCGCCACTGAGCCTCTTCTACTACTCATGTTAACATCCACGAGTCACTACCGAGTTGTGCGAGCACCAGCGAACGCGACGAAGGCCGCCGGAGGAGGACACTAGGAGAGCTGTGAGCCACCACAGGAGCCAGGTGAGCCACCTTGAACCGGATTTCTTCCTCGCGTTTGAATGTAAACGGATCATTTGATAATGTTAAGTGAGTGGTGGCTGAGCGGGCATAGGTTGGAACTGGAAAAGGAATTTGTAAGGGTTCTTGTGATTAAAGAATTGTGATAGTGATTATGAATTTGGTGATGACATTTGTGAATGATTAAGAATAGATATCTTAGTGTGTATAGCTTCTTTTAAGGTTTGTAAAAGGTTCAGAGATTGGACATGGTGTGCATGCTCTATTGTTATTTGAGGCGTTGGTGAGAGTTTTAATGCTTCCTGTGGGATACAATAGAGGGTAATAGTGCTTTGAGGAGTTTTACTATTTATGAAGTCACTATTCATCCTATGGTGTCTTCTTCTTTATTTTTGAGAACTAGGATTATTAGTTCTCTGATGGCTTGGAGATGTTGTTCTTATGATGGTATGTGATTGTTTGAGGTGTTCTTGAATCTTAATAGTAGAGGATAATGATGAATATGAACCTTAACTAGAGTGGTGGTTCATGCATAAGGTTAAGAGGATATGTGATTCTCTGATTAGGTTTTGAAGTCCTGGGCTGGTTCTGTGCGAGTTTAGAAGAGAGAGCATAGAGAGTGAGATGTTCACAGGTGTTGTTCAGGAAGGGAGGCTGTGAAGGTTGGGTTCTTCTTTGCTATTTCTATCGAGTTGTATTAGCCTTTTGAGGATGATGGGACCGGTCTTGGATTGGGTGTCTTGATGACCCGATCTAATGATGGATTTAAGCTAGTTGATCATTGGTTTAATGTCTATCAAATATGAGAGTGGGTGTGTGCTGTAGGTGTGTGTGTCTAAGTGAGTCTGCAGTATTTGTTATTTCATGTACAAGTGTGACGTGGTTCCAAATGGATGTTCATGATTTGTGTATGCCTCCCTGACTGCCTCCCTGGAGCTTTTAACTTATTTGACTCGGTCTCAAAGAATTTTCATTGTTGTATGGGTATAAGAACAGTTAATATAAAGAATGATAGGGCTAAAGCTTGATTAGAAGCTTAAGTGAGGAAATGCAGGAATTACTGTAGCACCTGCAGAACATTGATTTTGTTCATTTTATTATGGGCTCTATAAAGTTGATAATGAGCACAAATCTAGAGGAAACGAAAGATAATATTGGAGATATGATGTGCTAGAAGTTTTGGAAGGAACGGTGAAGATTTGGAACGTCGATTTGAAGTTTCGAGTCCAAGTTTTATACAGTTACTGTAGCAACCGACAGAGAGTGAACTATTAATTCAAATGTTCTCCAAACGACTCGAAATTTAATTCCGATTGTCCCGATAGTTTGGGGATATAAATAAACTAATCATAATGATGCGGGCAGGAGTTATAAGTCCTCAACTCGCCGGTTATGAATTAAGAAGCCGATATTTCGGCAAATGCATAATTAGGGTATTTTAACGCATATGTATTGAGTTCTTGTTCGTTTATCAGATCTCGGCGTAGAGCGAGGAAGACGCGTCGAGAGGAGGTTGTTGCTAAGTGGAGCTTGAATTGCGAATAGAGGTAAGTTACCTCTGCCTAGTACCCACTCTACGGAGTGTTTATTGGATTTGCTACTGTGTCTTTTAGTAAGTGCCTTTGCCTAGTTCCTGCCTGAACATGGGCTTTATTGGCATTACTCGATAATCTTTCGATATCCATCTTTGTGCACGCAAGTGTCATTGCTTATTATGTTCCCTTTCTTGTTGATGATGTGATCTAGTTGATATTCCTCTATTATCCCTTGATGATATGCACATGTCTGGTCTATGACTTCATCGGATTATTGTTTCCATAATCATGTTCATTGGCATGTTGGTTGTTGGCATCTGTTGAATGTGTGTTCTGTATTACCTTCCGTCTGGATCAGTGGAGTGTGGGTGCTCCAACTTGGAGCGTCTAGGGCCGAGGACACCCTGGCGTTCTGTCATCCCTGACAGCGTGATAAGTGTTCAAATGAGTATCATTTATATATGAAATTCATACATATTATCTTATGTTTTGGAGGAATGTTGGCCCGTCGGTGCTTAAAAAGGCTTTGTTTTTGTAAACAGGGCAGAAAACAGCCATCTCGAGAGAAAGGAAGCGTTTTCGAGAGAATGCGGGCCAAAGTAAGCGAAACAGAGCTGGAAGAAAGTCCATACGGAGTCACATACGCACCCGTATGGACCTGGGGATTCATACGGACTCACGAACGGACTGACAAGACCCCGTACACGAGGACCTGAGAGATATACGACCCCGTACGATAGTCCGTATAGGTGTCCGTATAAGGTATGTACGAGGTCGTATGAAACACATACTGGGTCGTATATCGTAAAACTGCAGCTGCGATTTAGGCCGAATCGAGGGTAAAGTCGGGAAATACACCCAAAACCCTAGAGGGGGGTATAAATAGAGATGTAAAAGAGGGTTTTGGGGCATCTTGGAGGAGATTGAAGAAGAGAAGGCTCAAGAGGGCCAAAGAGAAGAAGAAGGGGCTAGAGAGAAAGAGGAAATCCACAAACGGTCATCATCAAGGGTTTGTTTCATGAATCTTGTGTTTGATTTCTCCTTTGACATTGATTGTAACTCTCCATTGATGGAGAGCTAAACTTTTGATACTTGGGTGTTGATGAACCTTTGGATTATGGTTATTTGATATTGTCTCTTCTATGTTGATTGCTTGGTTGAATGCATTATGGTATATTGAATGTATTGTATGGTGAAAGTATTAACCTCTCTACGTTGCGAGAGCCCGTAGAGGTTTCTCTAGTCCATGTGGGGGAAGAAGTGAGCGCACTCCCCGCGTGTAGACAAACTTCAATAGAGAGGGCTAGGAGTACACCGGGAGCCCGGGTACTAAGGCGAGGAACTCCTTTAGATGTCTTATTCCCTTAGTCCTTCCAAGAGATAGGTTCCCTAGAACTTAACTAGTGAGGGTACTAGGTTGAGTAATCACCCTCGAGCGAGGGGATGAAATCGTATTAGGAACCCTTGGCCAATGATTCACCAAGATTCAACATAGAGAGCATTATCCACATCTAAGGAAATCCCAAGGGGATTCAATCACCCAAGTATCCCCCTTCATCGATTGACATCTTTAAGATCAATTGCACTTGTTAATTTGCTTCATTAGCTTTAGAATTAGATTTAGTATCACCAACCCGAATTGATTGACTAGATAATAGACCATTAATTAGTACTAGTATTTTCTTTCTCCCTGAGGATTCGATACCCGACTTTTCAATAGTCCACTTTACTACTTGATCCGACCCGTACACTTGCGGTTAGAACTCATCAGGGACGATACTCTCTCCGTCCAGCCTTGCTAGTGGGACGATACACTGGCCGTGTCGACATGTATAAGGGTAGCGCAGCCGAATTCCTGACTACGGGACGATCCTAGCTGAGGCTGATGGCTGACCGGGTGATACTTTGAGAGTTCTTCTGTTGGATGATCTTTCAGGCATTGAGGCCGTAGCTGACATTAGGAACCCTTTCATTGTTTGTCTCGAGGTCTCCTAGATGGTTGGTTGTGCAGGGTGTAGCCCCATGTGCTTATTTAGTCATGTTTCTTGATTTGCTATTTTTGCTTATCTCTTGATGTTCATGACTTGCTCACCCACCTTGCGAGGTGCTTACTGGGCTTTCCGAAAGCTCATACATTTGTTCTCATCCCTTTTCAGATTCCGCGGAGTAGACAACGTGAGCCGCCAGGATCGTACGTGGGGCCGGGTTGTAGCCGAGGTTGGCGGCCTCTTAGACATTTTATTTATAAGTGAGGACCTCCTATTTGAATCCGCATAGGATCAGACTTGTATTATCTATTAGGGTGCCTGTACCCTAGGTTCTTACCTTCCGCTGATATTATACTCCGATTTATGTCGTTTGAGTTATTGTTATTATTCCGCTGCACTTGTGTTGTTGTTGTGTGATCACTTTGGCCTTGTATCCGAGGGGGGCTCGTCTCCGTTTGGGTACCGCTGGTCTGCTCACGTGCCCGAGGCCGGGATCTTTTGGGGTCGGGGCGTGACAAACCCCATTTAGGGTTTTTTGCCTATTAATTCCCATTTTCTCCAATCATTTAATTCCTTAGGAAAATTTTCTCTAATAATCTAATTTAAAAGGAACTTAAATACATGCTATTTCCATAAAATCCTTGGATTTTACAATAAACACATATCAAACCTATCTTCTGGTTGGTTGTAGTTTAGACATTTTATGGTTACCGCCAAGAGAATAGACCATGAATGTTTCTTTAATTACTAAGATGTTTTTATGTGACAAACATTTCTAGGACTTGCAAAACCTTTGGTCATATATATATGCTAGTTGGGCTCAATATATATATTTTTTTTCTTTCAAATAAAACTACATTTCTAAATTGAAATGTTAAGTGATATGGGAAACTTTAGTATGATTTTAAATTTTGGATTTTTGGGTCGACACTGCCAAGCTAACATGATTTTGTGGTATGGTTTGTGGATAATTTGTACTATCCTCCCACCACCAAGAAAACACCCAATTGGAATAAGTTGGGTTAGAAATAATTATTTTCTACCAGATTTAATTAATTAAATACACATAATTATTAACTAATATTCTAAAAAAATGATCGATTGTTAATAAACATTAAACATGAATTATAATTATATAATATTCTATAATATATTGAGTCTACTTTGAACTTCTATTTTTTTTTTTAAATGCATTGTTGTACTTTTTTTCATGTCTCTGTAACTTAATTTCTTAGGTATTAGATGTACTTCTTTTCATGTCTCTATAACTTAATTTCTTAGGTACCTGTCTTGCCCCGACTCGGATTCTGTAACCCCCTAGCACGTGAGCAGACAAGCCGTAACCAAGTAAGGCGCACCTCACTTGGGTATAAGGCCTCAGTAAGTACAACAGATAACATATAATAAAAATAAATATCCCAAACAACTTATTTAAAAAGTCTCAGTGGAAACAAAATAAAATAATTAGATCCAGATTCCCTACAAAAGCTAGGCCCTAAATGGGTCCTACAAAATAAAATAGTCTCTCACAAAGAATGTAACGGCCCGATTTTTCCAGTAATTACTTTTAATATTCTAAAAATAAATCGGGGGTTATAAGTTCATAAACAATAGTTTAAAAATAAAGTAAATAAAATGGAATGGGAATTGGCCGATAATTCTGGCTTGGGCCCAACCCATGCATAAGAAAGTGATGATATAAGCCGGTAAATTTATATTTGAGATTAACGTTACGTCCAAATTAATCGGGATTAATTAAAGAGACACATGTGAGTACATAGTGGGAAGATAAAAATTAAACAAATAAGTTATTTATTATAACGTAGTGGAATGAGGGATAATGGAGGAGATAATTTTGATTAAATAGGCATGTGACAATAGGGACATGATACGTTACATTAAATAAAAAGTTTGAAGTTAAAATGAATATTAAGAATTATCTATTATAATATATACATATATTCATAAGATGTGGCAGACTTAAGTAAATGGAAAATCAAATTCAATTTGGGGAGAGGTTTCATCGTTGTTCCTTTCTCTCTCTCGATCCTCTTGCCTATGCCCTACCCACACTGGGCGTCCGACCACCACACCGGAGCTACCGCCGCCCACGCAAGACAGCCCGTGCAGCTGCAGGCCTCTGCCGCCGCTCGCGCGCCCCCATTTCCGGCCCTCTCCGCCCTCGGTGTTCCCTTTTGTAGCCCGCGTCACCGCCGGCGCCGCCTCGCAGCCACCTGCACAAGCACCCAGTTGGACTCTCCCACCTCCCCTCTTCCTCTCACTCACGACTCTGCTTCGGTGACGTGACAGTCCGGTGAGGATCGAGCATCTAGTCCAAGTAAACTCCTGCAAATTAGTAGCTATGAAGAATGAGAAATAATCCTTCAAGGGATGCATTAAAACCTTGACTAAATTGGGGATAATAGCGCTACAAGATGATTAGATGTTGAGCATGTTGCTAATCATGTTAATTAAGTTGTTATGTGTGTATGATTGTAGTAATTCGGGGCCCTATAAATAGGGGAGGTGCCGCCGAATTTTCATGAAAATTCTAAAGTATAGATGCCCATAATATGCTTATTGAAATGCCTCTAAGAACTTGGTGGTTTGAAAACTTATGTCTTAAGGCTATAATGTCATTGAGCATGTGTGTGATTATCTCTAACACATGTGGAAGTAAATTCAAGGATTTAAATGGCTGTTGTAGTGTAGATCTTTGAATTGTATGAAGTTGCATTCCAAATGTTTGATAGAATGCTTCAATGAAAATTGATGAGCCTTTAAAGCTTTGAATGTTAGTTTCCATGCTTAGAATCTCTTCATGAATATCTAGATTACATGTTAGAAGCAATTAGTATGATTATGTTAAGCATGGGGCTGTTTATAGTTGAGTTTATCAACTGTTCGTATTAATGCCTCTATGCTATAATTATGTGCTGTCCTGCAGATTGCTGTCTCCTTCGAGGGACAGCTGCGCTCTCTATACAACTCCGTTCGTAGTGTGTAATTATCAATGGAAAGACCTTGAAATTATCTTTCTAACGAATCTTAAATTGGAGAAATCCGATGTCCGTATTAGAAGTTATGGCAGAACGGTGCATTTGCACATAATGGCGAGAATTCTGCAATTGATTTGAGGGCTGGATCTTGCAATTCTTTGTCTCCTTCGTGGGACAGCTGGGACCTGTATACTACTCTGTTCAGAGTGTGTAATACATCGATGGAAAGGTCTCGAAAGAATCTTTCTATAGAGCCTTAGATGAAGGAATTCGGATTTACGGTTTAGAAGTTATAACCAATCCTTTGCAACTGCTTAGGACAGGCAGAATTTCTGCATTTTGTATTTGGGCATGCCTTGTAATGATATTACTTTTAAGATGTGATATATATAAATATTTAAGACATGCCATTAGATAGATTGATGAATGCATGAATATAAACATTCCATTTCAAGCCACATCAATATAGTTATCATGTATAAATACACCATCAAGATATCAAGGAGGTGTAAAAAGCTCTTACAAGGACATGAATATTATAGACAAATATTAGGTTACTATTTGTTCAAGGATTTTTGTATATGAAAAACTTGATGTAGAAGTTTAAAAAAAAATTAGTTTTGTTAGCAATTTAGAAGAGGACGACAACCTTTAAATAAATACAAGAAGATTAATATTTTCTTATACTTGTATAGGAAAATACGAGTAGAGGATCCTGCAGGGGGACCCAATCAAGTGGAAATAGCGATGGACTTCAGGTGAGTGATTACACTATACTTAGAATACTTATATGATCGGGTTTTTATCGTCGGATTTGTTAATATGAGTTTTATCTCGGTTTGTGGATGCCGATGGATTTATTGCTATACTTGCATAGTGTATTTATGCTTGTATGATTGATTTAACTTCAAAGAGTATGAGATGTGATTAAGGAAACCCTAAGGGGTAGTTAAAGAGTATTGCATATATAATAAGCTGCACCTTAGTTAGTTAATGTATGGGGGACCCAGCAGGGGCTCGGGATAGAGCCCGGGAATTTTTAGTAGACGAGACCGAGTTGAGGAAGGGGTTTTCTTTTCAACTGTTTTTCTTAAAACTAAAATGTTTGCGAAAGTCGTTCTTTTATAAAAACCCCCTTCCTGTCTCTAATACGGGATGTATTGTACTTATGTAGCGCCGGTTATCAGGATCATGTAGAGGTATACTGTTGTTCCTGATGGGTGCTGGAGTCCTTCCAGAGACATTTTAGCTAGTGGTGCACGCATGTATGATACGAGGCCCTAGCATACACATTTATGTGATTGTGATATGCTTATGATGATTGAAATTTCATGTGTTTTATTCGGGCTTTTTGAAATCCTTGGCATATTAATCTAATGAGAAGATAATGCATATGACTAGCATTATTTCTGGGATTCGTAAATCTTTCCTTATATATATATATATATATTTATTTCTTTCCTGATATTAGTGATTTTCACTCAAATGAACTACTTACTTGTGAGGAAGTGGCGTGAGTAATCCAGTAGATGGGTCTTACATAGCAGATAAGGATAGTGCTTGTTGGCACTTGTTGTATAGACTCCTAGAACTCTTCCGCAAATTTGTAAACTCTGTATAAGATTAAACAGTTTGTCTATTTCTTATGAATAGTAATTTGATTATTATGATTATTATTAGGTGTAAATTACACAGCTTATGGGCTGGGTGCACTCCCGGCCCAGCTGGTGTGACATTTGTCTCATGAGTTAGATGGGTGTTACAAAGAAATAAAAGAGATCCTCGAACCTCTGCAAAATACCCAGACCGTCGATCGGCTCCTGAGCTCAAGTCTCCTACTCCTAAGGATTTGAAAAAGAAAGAACAAGTGCTTGAGCTTTCGAATGGAAAGCTCAGTAAGTACCCCTTGCGGGGTTCAAAAGAAATCATGATATCAACAGACTAATAAATCAAGTCAAAACAATGGGAGCATGCCCCTCAAAACAATTCCTAGGAGTCTACCACAAACAAACACAAAAGTACGACCCCTATCTACAGCATCTCTAAAGCTCTGTAACGAGTTCAAGGAAAGCTCATCAAGACATCTCCCCCGGCAAGCATCATCAGCAACTTGCTGGATCTCGACCCTCCGGTCGTGCAGTCTTCAAATTGTATATCGGTAGAGCCACCTCTCGTACGTGTCGACACGGGCAGCGAATCACCCCCACTGACGGGCAGGACAACTAGAGTATCGTCCCTCTGGCATGGCAAGCCAAAACATCAGGGTGTCCCATCCCTGATCGTTTCCCAGACGGAGCCCCCATGTTCTACTGAATCCGGGCGGAAGACCAAACAACAAAACAGGGAAACCAACATCTCGAAACAATCAAGCATGCTCAAAAGAATTCCAAACAGATAAAGGAAGCATGTATGGTCTCAAAAAGCGATAATATCAATAATATGATATAAACAAAGCCAAAGAAACTCCGAAGAGTGGTTACGAGGCAAGTGTATTTACCTGAAAAAAGTCGATCGGGATTACTCAACAAAATCCTGCCTGTCACAACTCTATCTCACAACCTGATAATAAGACTTTGAATTAGTGTCAGTAAAACTTAAAATTTCCTAGTTAAACATGCATGATGCACTAACTAACCCCTTCGACCCAACCTGGTCTAGTTTTATTTATTTTAAAAATATTTGAAATTATCACAGTGGCTTTCTATGTCCTAGTAGGTAAGGTGCTATGGTATATTTGAGAGGTTATGGGTTGCAATCCCCTTTCCTTCAATTTTTGGTCGTTCGTTCATATATCTGGGCTGACAACATTAATTAAATAATCCAGATTAATTCTATCGCAAATGCAACAAGGTCTTGGTGGTTAAGGCCCACCAAGCCCATATGAGAGGTTCCTGGTTCAAACCTCCTCTCACACACCCCTTTTATTTCTTTTTGTTTTTGTTAGTTGATATGATTTAGTCAGCTACACTATAAAATAGGTCCAGGCCCAACCTAATATAATAGACCCGACCGAGACACAGATCCAAATTAATTAAACACAACCAAGTTAACTTAAATCCAAGCCCCAATAAACCCAAACCCTTTACTAAATTGATTTGATCACACCATATCATTTAAATCTAGATCCAGACCCATCCTAAGTTAATTGATTTATAATTTAAACCAAGCCCCAAACCTAATCAACTCAAGTCCGGTTTGATCAAACTGACCAGATTCAATCCAAAATCAAATTTGCTACCCGGGTGATCCAATCCAGCCAATTTAAGTTGATTAATTTTAATCAATAAAAAAACTTACTTGACTAACTCTAATCAACTAATCTAATTGATTTTATATCCCCATCCGGTAGCACCTGAACCTAGTCTATGAGGAGGTGAGGTGGTCTAAGCGATGATCACCGGCGACACACAGGCGGTCGAGAGCGCTGCCATTTCATGCCACTGGCCAGCCGGAGGCAGCAGGCCCTCAAGGCCGTCTCACAAGAAAAAGAGAGCCTATTTCCCATAGGTTACGAGCTCCTATACTCCTTCTACCGTAGCACCCACGACCGGAACCCGGTCTTCTTCTTCTTCCCCCTTTCCTGACGAGGTCCTACTGTACATAGGTCGTGCATGAAATACATTCATGAATAACAGATTAGAGAAGCTTACCAGACTGCACCGGTGTCGGATCTCTGCAGGCCGTTACTTAACCGCCCTCACACGTGATGCGTTACTTCGTCGGAGCTCCTGTATACCTGCTCCTCAAGATGGCGATGCCCAGACTTTGGTTACCAAGTTGATCCCATAAGAGGAAGAAAATCCCACGGTTAGTGTCACTATGCAGTGACATTCACAGGCTGTAAACTCCTATACGAGAAATAGAATCCAACCTGGCGACGCCAAAGCTTCTTCAGTAGCCTCTCGACGATGTTCCCTCCACACCGTCACAACACTCCCGCTGACAAGCTTTTCCAGCACCTCCCATCGAGCGTCAGCAGCCCTGTTAAGACTCACTGACTCGAGAGCAATTGAATGGAGATGAGAGAGCTTGAAGATGAAGGCGGAGCTAGGGTTAGAGCTTGGTTTTATAGACCCACGGAGAGGATCTCCTCACGATCAATCATACAATTAAATCAAGTTTTTCCTTCTCCAGTGATTTGCTTGCACAGAAGGAGTTCGCGACGTCGTACGTTACGTGATTGCGAAGAAGAGCGCATCTCTTGCCTCAAGATTGCCTTCTCTTTGAATCGGGCGGCTGAAACACGATCGCGCCATGAGACCATTCTACGGGTAACCAGCCCCTGCCTCGGGATCGTAAGTCCTAACCATCAAACAGTTAATCGCATGTCCGTCCATCTTAATACCGAATTTCTGTTGTGGGGTTTTGTTGTAACTTTAGTAAGTCCCTGATGCGTTCTAACCGCAAGTGTACGGGTCGAATCAAGTAATAAAGTGGACTAGAAGTCGGGTTATCGATCCTCAGGGAGAAGGAAGTACTAGTACTACCTATTTGTCTATTATCTAATCGATCGGAAATTGGGTGACTATCAACTAACTCTAAACTTAGAACTTAGAAATTGAAATTGCACAATCGCTTAATACTTGGAGAAATTCAATCACGAAAGGGATACTTGGGTGTTCGAATCCCCTTTGGATTTGATGAGATTGATTAGCGTGAACTATGTCAATGCTTGATAATTCATTGGCCAAAGTACCTAATGTGCTTTCACTCTCTCCACCAGAGGTGAGTTACTAACCTAATGCTCTCACCGATGATGTCTCGACCTAATTTGGGAAGATTAGGGGAATAAATAATGTAAAAGAATCGCCCTCCTTAGTACCCGGGCTCCCGGTGTACTCCTAATCCTCTCTATTGGAGAAAGTCTACACATGGGGAGGCGTTCGCGTCTTCCCCCACATGGATGACAATAGTCTTTTCGGGCTCTCGCAACGTAGAGAGACTAATACCTCAATACAAATCATCCAATAGACCTAATGAAATCATGCAAGCAATTAACATAGAAACACTAATTTAATTAAAATAACATCCAAAGGTTTATCTACACCCAAGCATCAAGAAATTAGCCCTCCATTAATGGAGGGCAACAATCCACAATGATGAAGGAAGATGAAAACATGAATCTCAAATAAAAACTCCCTATTGATGAAAGTAGGTGGACCTTCGCTTGCTCGCCCTTCCTTCTTGCCTTCTAGAGCTTCGAGGTGAGGAACCCCTCCGATGCCCTCTCCTCCAAGTTGGGGAAGAAGATGATGATGAGGCTCCTCCTCTAGCTCTCTCTTTCTCTCCAAGGTTTTCTAATCCAAGAGGCAAGATCCCCCAAAACCTAATTAGGCTTTCCCTTTTATAGTTGATACTAGGGTTTTGGGTTCTTTTCCGTTTTTACCCCTGGGCGGATCAAATCGTCGCTGGAAACTTACGCCATACGGACTTCCATACGGACTCCCATACGGGTCCGTATGACTTCACAGATCATAGCATACGGGTCTCTGTCAGTCCGTATGGGACCCCGTATGGACTCATACGAGGTCTCATACGAGGTTGGAGTCGAGGCCCTCTCTGCCCAGGTTCATACGCGTCCGTATGGTACCCCGTATAGCCTGGGTCTTCACTCTCTTTTGTCCTGTTTTGGCTCGAAATCTTCTACAAACGCTTCCTCTCCCTATTTTGCCCTGTTCACAAAAATAAACCTTTTTTACGTATTGGTGGGCTGAAACTCCTCTAAAACTCATAATAAACATGCATAATATGATACGAAATATAGGTCAAATGAACACTTATCAGTCCCTCAAATAATTTTTAATTAACAAGTACTACAGGCCTTGTGAGAGAGATAAAATTCTATTCTAGTCCTCTAAATGTTTGTATTTTCCATGAAGATCCCTGGCTTGAGAGAGAAGCAACATTCATTTCCACTCCTTGGTATTTCATGAAATTACAAGGAGGTCCTTGGCAGCCCCAATAATTCAAAATAAGGAATTTAAATCAATTATTCCATCTTTTCTCAATCTTACTTAATTACCAAAGTATCCTTGGTAATCACAATTAAAACCAATTATTCACTTTTCTTTAATCAAATCCAAGAAATTCCAAACTTGGACATTTCCTTCAATTAAATCAATCAATTAATTAAATAAACTAATGTTTATTTACTTGTTCCCTTCATGTTCTCCAAACATGTTAAATTTACCAAAATGCCCTTGGTTTTAATAACTAAACCCAACTAGGTTTTTAATTATAAAACCTTCCTTTTTCAAATAATTTATGTTTTTGTGGAAAATTAATTCAACCACCAAAATTATAATAAATCCATTTATTAAAAAAAATCTTGGATTTCACATTATCCGATATACTTTTTTTTAATGTTTATGTAACTTAACTTCTTAACTTTGATACGGGATGTGCTTCTTTGTTTTTAAATTTGAATTCTTTTGGCTTTAAAACCATATCTTCTTTTTGCTCGAGAATCATTAGAGTCAAAATTTGAATTTTAAATAAATAAAAATATGTGATACCCTTAAACGACAAAAGGTGATTAATGACTAAATTTAGAATCTATTATCTTGATTTTACATCTAAAAAGACTACTACTGCTAGTTATCATAAACTATTTGTTACATTTGCATATATTTATTTTGAGATTGATTATTATAATTAGGCAAATTTAATTATTAGGCTATTGATTATTGACAAATGGGAGAGTTACATAATTTAAATTATGTATCGTAATTAGCATTAAATGTGTCAAAGTTGAGACAATTTGGTTCCCTCTAAAATGAACAAAACAAAATATAAAACCTCAAGTCCAACCTCAAGTTAACACTATTTATTCACCTACAACTGGCAGACTCTATTTCAATAAAATTTCTTCATACAGTTAATAGTTGTTAGACAAATTGGAAAGTATATGGTAAAAACTAATGATAACTGCAACAAGAGTTAGTTTTTTGCACGGGTGATATGCAACAATATAGGATCCTTAAATTGAACTTCTACCTTTTTGAAGGATTATCAAGTCTACTGATAAAGTACATATAATGACCACCCCTACTGGGAACAGTGGAAATTAAAATATTTTTTTGATAATTAATATTAATATTTGTCATTGAATGAAATTAAGAAATAAACCAAGGGTTTATTTACAAATGATAGAGGGAAAATGTGCAATTAAGAAATTAAGGAGGGCTAAAGTATAAAATTATTAATAAGATTGATTAATGGTAAAAGATTAATTGAGTTGAAAGGTACAGTAAAATATATTTTATTATATTTTTTAAAATTTAATTCCTTTTATATGAATGAGAGAGGATGGAGATAGAGAATTAAAATCTATCTCTCTCGTTCCTCTTCTCTCAAGCGATTGACGCCCGCCCCCTTCTTCTTCCGAACGCCAACGAGAAGAACCGGCGAGCCCTGCCTAGTCGCGAGCATCCTGCCGGCTACCCCGACCCCCCTTTGGCGGCACCTTCCACGCGCATGAGCCCCGGCGGCCTCTCTCCGCTCTGACTCAACTGGCCTGCCTTTCCTTCCCCGGCGAGCTGCAGAGTAGATCCAAGCTCTTCTCTCCGACGTTCCCCTCCCTCCGGTGAGCATTTTGAGGACTCATTGTATAAATTGTAGAATGGTTCGAAGCTTTGAACCAACCGGGACGGTAGTTTATGAAATTTGGATTAGTTGATTTAGGGCTTGTATAATGAGTCGATTAATGGTTGTAGAAGTAAAATTTTGTTGAATGAACGAATGATTGTTCAAATTGGAAGCTTAAGAAGCAAAACTATCTTGTTGTTAGTTTAGAAATTTTAATGCCTACAAGGTGTTTGTTAAAATGCAATGAAGAGATTTGTTGGTTGAAATAGATGTCATGTTGAACTAAGATTAGTCTCATAAGTGAAATTGTAATGCCGTGATTTTTAAAAAAATTTAAAATGTCATTTGATAAAGGTAAAGAAGTAAATTGAGTCATGATGAGGATTTTGGAAATTAAAAGAAATGGAAAAGAATTAAAGAATAAATTAAATTATTATAGGTTAATGGGAGGGAGAATTATTGAAGTGATAAGGAAATAATTTTGATTAAATAGACATGTGACAAAAGTTAGGGGAATGAGTTAAATTAATATAAAATATACATTTTAAAATATATCATATGATTTAAATAAATAGATGGACTTAGGGCATCATGAATCAATTGAAAATCAAGTTTCAATTGATAGTGCCCTCCTTCTTCAGCCACAAGCCCTACCCACGCCTTCCTTCTGCCCCTCACCGGCGAGCCTTGACGCGCCCGATCACTCTTGCCGGCAGCCACCAGCCCTGCCCCCTCCTTCGCACCGCGTTGCTGACCGCCCCCGAGAACTCTCCGCCGACGTGCGTGACGCCGGCTCCGCCTACAACAGCTGTGAGCACCTGAGCCTCCACGCATGCAGCTCACGACCGGACTCCTCGCAGCGCCGCCCCTTCCTTCCAACGGATCTTCGGCCAGTGAACCTGTAGCCTGACCGCCTGCGAGCTTATCCTGAGCACAGGCAGCCACTACGCAAGCCGCGCCTCCCCCTGCGGCACTGCCCCCCTGCCCAGCCGGCAGCGACTTAATACAGCCCTGCCCGGCGTCGCTCCACTGGCCAGCAACACCTGTCGATCTTCTCCGACGAGCAGCACCCTGCGGCTGTCCCCAATGAGCTCCACGTCCAGGTTACCCATTTTCCCCTGCTGTTACTCATGCCGGCAACCCCTCCATATTCCGCTGAGACACCGGTGAGACACCAAGCCTACTTCTGTTCTTTCTTCATTCCCTTCTCCAATGACCAGATTCCGATGTTATACAGGACAAGGGGGCCAGATTTGGACGCCTACTCACAATTGAATACCTTGGAGGGCCAGGTATATAGAGATGGAGACTTAAATTCTTGAATGATGCATGAATGAGGTCGGGGAGTATATTGGGACTTCAATCAACCTGTGAATCGATGTTGGATAGGAAATTGTTAAGGAGTGATGATTGTATAGAATATAATTGAATGCTTGTTAGTGAGTTAAATTCAATGTGTGTGAATCTTTGTATGATGATCTAGAGCCCTAAAAATAAAGGGGACTCTGTCAAAATTTTCAAAAAATCTATATACATCTAATTCGTATTTAAATACTTAATAATACGGATCATGAACACATTTAGGAACTCATGAAAGTTTAATTACATTGCCATATTAACAAGGTCGATAAATCCGTATTTTTGTTATTGGAGTGATCGCTTATAGACTTCTTGCAATTGTATGAATTCTAGGTTATACATGATTAATGCTTCATGTTTAGGAATATCATTTGAGTAATCTAAAGAGCATGATAGAATCTCCAATTGATTACCTTGAAAGGGAATTCTAGTAGTTCCCTAGTTTTGCTAATGATCAAGATAAGTACTTTCCATATTTTCATGTGTTTAGAACCACGTATTATGTGCTAAGTAAGAAAATGCATGTTAATTAGAGACATGCTAATTTTGTGTAAAAGCATGTGATTATTATTCTAGATTGAAATGATATGTTTTGGAGCATATCTGTATTAGTTTTAGGGCCCTCCAAATAGAGGAGGTGTTGCCGAATTTTCATAGAAAATCTTAAGTATTTATAGTCGATTAATCCCCCATGATCATGCTTAACAATCAATCACTTTTAGAGAGCATGTTATGAACTTTAAAATTTAGCTTAGGATGATACGAGCTGAATCCTTTAATTGAACAATTCCGTATTCTCATGTTTTAGGAATACGAATTTCAATTTAAGAGAAATCATACTTGAGTTAACTTGATGGAAATCATCGTACTCTTACGAATCTAGTTAGAGTATAAGACAGAACTAAAGATATGAATAGGGCTTATGTCATATTCTTAGCGATAGAACTAAAGATATGAATGGCGATCATAATATTTATGAGCTTTAGAAACATGTGTTAGATGCGAAGTAAAAATCATGCTTAGAGAAATTAATGAGTTTATCGTATCTTGTTGAGTTTAAGTTAGAATTTAGAAAGAATATGATTTTCTGTATTCTTAAGTCTCTGTATTCTAAAGCAATAGGGCTTATGTCAAATACGAACTTCATATTTACTTAGTCATCATTTGTGTGTATACTTTTCATCGAATCTTGGGAAGTTGTATTGTTGCTCATCACAGTATTTCATCTTGCAATTTATGAGTGAGTCACCAGTAGTCCCTTTTGATCAAGAGATTGAGCGGACATTGAGGGAATTGAGAAAAGAGAAGATGATTCATCAAGGCATAGCTAGTTCATCAGATTCTAACACCATGGATCGAGAGAGGGACAATCGACCCTTATATGAGTACTCCATTCCTCCCTCCGAGGGCCATTAGTCGAATATAGTGAAGCCAACTGGGTCAGATCCACATTTTGAAATCAAGAATTCTATGCTCCAAATGCTCCAGAATGCCGGGCAGTTTTTCGGCGTTCTTAATGAAGATCCAAACATTTATATAAGAAATTTCTTTGAAATCACAGACAATTTCAAGATAGTGGGGATATTTGAGGATGCTATTAGGCTAAAGTTGTTCCCGTTCTCTATCAGGATAATACGAAGGAATGGTTGTATTCATTACTTGCTGCATCCATAAGCACATAGGAAGATTTGCGATAGGGATTCCTCCTACTGTTTTTCCCTCCGTCAAAAACAGTAAAGATTAGAAATGAGTTAACATGGTTTGCACAATGAGAGGGAGAGACCCTAGCTGAAGCATGGGGAAGATTTAAGGCTTTGCAAAGATTATGCCCCCATCATGGATTGACCAAATAGCACTTAGTACCGGTGTTCTACAATGGCATGGTGAGCAATAATAGAGCCATTTTGGATGCAGCCACCGGTGGAGCATTCACTAGCAAGCCGACTGACGAGTGCTATGATCTACTAGAAACTGTTGCATCTAATAGTAGTCAGTGGAAGCCCAACGAACGGGAACCCCAAGGAAAGGTTGCAAGCATTCAAGGGGAAAGCAGGGTGTCCGATGTGCATACAAAGCTTTCCGGGCTGGAATCGAAGATTTAAGAAATTGCTTCATTTGTGAGCAAGATGTCAATGCACTCAGCACCATATGAGTCAACTTATATGCCACCCCCAGCAGCTTTTGAGGAGGTCAACGCAATCAGTAACAATTTCCGATGCAGCACCCAAAACTCCTCACCAAACTTGACCCCAAGTTGGAGATCAAATACATCATCGAGTTTTCAAGGGGAACCTCAATAAGGTCAATCGGGGTATTTCAATCAGAGTAGACCCTTGGAAAAGAAGCCCAGTTTAGAGGAGAAGTTTGATCAGTTCATGGCTGAATGTCGGACTAACTTTCAAACACAAGATAATGTAATCAAGAAAATGGAGACTCAGATGGGGCAGATGGGAAATGAACTGAGATCCCGACCAGCGGGAGGACTGCCGAGTGACACTGAGAAGAATCCGTGGAGTGAGGATCAGGGACAGGTGAAGGCGGTCATGTTAAGGAGTTGGAAGCAATTACCATCTCATGGGCCGAAAGAACCTTCAGATGTTCAGGGAAAGGCCAAGAAAAAAGATCAAGAGCGAGAGGACCATGATAAAGAAGAAGAGGTCTCACCATTGCCACCACCACCTTTTCCCCATAGGTTAAAGAGTCAATCCTACGGAATGCAGTATGAGCGGTTTATGGAACGATTTATGCAACTGTACGTAACGATCCCTTTTTCTTAAGCTTTGGAGCAGTTGCCTGATTATGCCATGTTCATGAAGAAATTTTTAGCTAAGAGAAAGAAGATTGGAAACATTAAAACTTTAGGCGTGACTGAGGAATGTAGCCTGATTTTGCAAAAGGCTTTACCCCAAAAATTGAAGGATCCGGGAGGCTATTTGCTTCCATGTCACATAGGGGAGAATTTCACCGGATATGCACTGTGTGATCTAGGAGCAAGTATAAATCTCATGCCTCTAAAGGTGTATAACAAGCTTGGGCTGGGAGACCTCTAAGACACGAACCTCACACTACAACTAGCCGACCATTCGATTGCCAAACCGTGTGGGGTAGTGGAGGATGTGCTTGTCCACATTGATGAATTCATCTATCCTGCAAATTTCGTGGTACTTGACTATGAAGCCAATAAAGATGTCCCCATCATCTTTGGGCGCCCCATGCTACTCACAGGAGGGGCAATGTTTGATCTGCCAAAAGGGGAAATCACCTTGAAGCATGGGACAAACAATGAGTGTTTGATGTTATTTCATCGGCAGCGTCAGGCCCATCACTATCCATTCTGGACTTGATTGCACTATATGAAGAAGGAGGCCAAAATCTCCAAGAAAAGAGGTGGTTGATTCATGATTGTCTTTACACAAGTACTCTGAAGTGGAAGGATGGAGACTTAAAAGGATCGCTGGCACTCCACATTAAAGGTGAAGAATCTACTCAAGAGATTAAGGAGGACATTGAACCGACATCGGATGAGGAGAGCAACACCGGTGTGGAGGACGATCCCTCCCCCCTTCCTGGATGATATACATTCCTGAGTCTAGGTAAAGACTTTAAATTTAGCGCTGCTTGGGAGGCAACCCAAGAATGAGTATTTTTATAGCCTTCTTTTGTTAGTTCCTTATGTATGAAGTTTACCCCCGCTTTCATGTATTGTGCAGCCCAAGTTTTGGGAAGCTGAGAGCGACATACATGGCGTAGACAAATCTTGACGTGCAGGGACCAACTAAGCTAGCCACCACAGGTGTATTCAACAACTAGCACAGGGAGTATTCTCTTGACTTGCGTGACTAAAATTTTCTTTCACACACCTCCATTGTAGTTGTCCTGCATTGGAATCATCAGGGACGATGATCTCAATTAGTTTGGGGGGTGTGGGCGTGCATAACATGAAAGGTGTGTGCGAATATTATATGCTCCTGGTTGAAAAACTTCAAGTTTTGGGAAGATCCCTTAAAGGTTAATTCGTGTGATGCAAGAAAGGATCACTGCCTTTAAATGTGTTTGCACACAAATCACACACCCAGTGCGCATAATGTGAATTAGGATTGATCTTCGAATGTTGAATGCATATGACATTGGATGCAACGGTAGTTGAACTTGACAAACAAGAAGAAATTTTTTTGTAATATTCTATTTTGTTTTTGGATATTATTTATGCTTTCATGAATGATTTAGGCTTAATGATGACCTCTTAGGTGACATATATGCATCAGGGAATAGAGATAGGGTATAGAACTCATGGCAGCTAAGTAGCACTTGAAGCGTAGAGAAGTTCAAAGAAACTAAGGGTACAAGTGAGCTCACATCAAGGTGCTCATTGTCCTGCTAAAAAAAGGGACTAATAAATAAAGCATGCAAAGAATAAAGGAAGCACTATAAGGTGTGAGCAATAGCTTGCCTTAGGAGTAGGGTCTTTCTCTTGTGGAGAGTGGTGAAAATCTAGCTATTGAGTTGTATGCTTCTAATTCTATTCCCTCTTGCATGCATGTATCTTTTTGCTCATCACTAAGCTAAAGCCATGTCATCCATAAAAATCTGGGGCAATGTGGAACTATTATTAAAAGGAAGTACTCTTGTTTGTCATGTCAACTTATTACTTATGATGTCCTATTGCATGGAGTAGCATAGGTATCGATGATCAACTCTAATTCTTTAGATTGTTGAATTAGTGTTTGTTTCTGTTGTTGTGTTTTTTGCTTGAGGACAATCAATAATTCAAGTTTGGGGGTGTAATAGCTCATAGAAAAGAGCCATTTTAGGAGATGTTTTAGTATGGATTTTAGAGTTGAAGAGAGAATTATTGAGTGAATTACATGCACTTAGCTCTAGAATACATCACTTATACATTGGTGCTACCATGTGTGTCTTTTTATTGTTATACGCCTGTTTGTAGAAGATAAATACTAAAGTGAGTGAAATATGTTTGCAACATGTAATACTGTTCAGTACACGAAAAACATCGCGATGCAGTAACTCACCATCGCGATGTTTAGTAGCGGCAGAAGGCCAAAACCACCCAGAAAATCAGATCGCGATGTCCTGGACATCGCGATGCAAGATTCCTGACTAGTCAAAGGAGGGAAAGAACGTCGCGATGCCATGTACTGACATCGCGATGTTTAGCAAGAGCTGGAGGTAAATTGCGAGCAGAAAGTCAGATCGCGATGTGAATATGAATGTCGCGATACAAAGAAAACAACATCGCGATGTCGACTGCACTTGGTACTTAAACAGCTAAGTTGTTAGGGTTTTGGGGTACTTTTGCTTGGTGGTGGCTGCACGAGACTCAACTAGTCCAGAAGGCGATTTCCAGCCTCTCGGAGCTGAAGATGGGTCATTAATGAAGGGAAAACTCTAATCTTTTATCATTATTGCTTTTGAACTCTTTGTAGTTGAATAATGGGTGTTTGTATGGATGTTTCCATTACTTTTGTTATCTCATTTGCAATGGTGGCTAAAACACCATATCTAGGGTTGTATGGATGCTATGACTTGATATTCATATTATCTTTGGTTTGCTTTGCTTAATTGTATGTGGATGTGCCTTTGAATCTATTCTCTTTATTCCTTAATTGTTGAGATACATTGAGTATCTTTAACTCCCTGCACTACGAGAGATATATGCTTGTGAGTAGAATAGAGGATTAGGGAGGACGGAGTGACACCGATTTGACCTATTGCTGAGAGATTAGGGTAAATAATTCCTCGGTAGAGGTAGAGTGTTGTCCTATAATTCATCAACAGTACCATAGAGATATGGACTTAGGTGCATGATCCTTAGAGATAAGGTGTTGTAGGCTGCACCCGGAGTACATAGAAGCACATACTATATCACATATACACGCACATCTGTGTACAAGTTAGTACAGCAATCCAAGGAGAAAACCATTACAAGTCTAGCAATCCCATGCAACCCTGGGTCATCCATCTGGAGAGTTTTCCCCGTTCAACCTTCTGTTTAGCACAACTCACTTATAACAAATCAAACGCTACACACTTACATTAAAGCATTACAATAGCTCTTACATAAATAGAAGAATTCATCTCCGTTCCCTTGGGATTTTGACCCGGTACATACCGGTTATTACTTGCGACCACGTACGCTTGCGTGTGCAGGCCTTAATGCTTGCACTTAAGTTTTCTGGTCAACAATAGGCTGCACCTTAGTCAGTTTTGTATGGGGGACCCAGCAGGAGCTCAGGATAGAGCCCATATATTTAAGTAGACGAGACCATGTTAAGGAAGGGGATTTGTTTTCAATCGTTTTTCTTAAAACCAAAAATGTTTGAGAAAGTCGTTATTTTTATAAAAAAATACTCCTTCCTGTCTCTTGTGGGAGTTCGTATCGTATACGAGATGCATGCTTGATGTACTCAGGTAGATGTATGCCTCTGATCATTAAGCGTTGGGCTCATGTAGATGTATGCCTCTGTTCCCGAATATCAGGATCATATAGATGTATGCCTCTATTCCTTGATGGTAGTTGGAGTCCTTACGGAGACATTTTAACTAGGGGTGCATGCTTGTATGATACGAGGCCATTATATATACGTGTTTACTATATGCTTGATATGATATGAGATTGCTTGTGTGCTTTCTTCAAATTTCTGATCGGGTTAGCATACTTATTAGGATTTAAGATAATTGTGCTGACCTTCATGATTTATACTTGCATTGTTTATGTACTAGTATTTTAGTACAGTTGACAGGTATGTATAATACCTGACGGAGCTATCTTTACTCACTGAGCTTGTATAACTCAGCCCCTTTCAATTATTGTTTTTTCTATTATAGGATCTAGACATGGATGCAGGTAGTAGCTTCGTGTCTCGGCGAGGATCAAGTCTAGTCGGCTCTAGCGTACCTGTTCTTATGTTTAGTCTTGATGTGTTGTACTAGACATTAATTATGTTCTTCCGCTGTATATGGGGTCGTAGTTGCCCATGACTCTGAGTGTTGTACCTTATTATGACTTTTGTTTGAATATGACTCCCAGTATGTAACCGGTTATGTTATGTTATATGGATTTATGTTTAGAGTACTTCGTTGATTTGAGGTTTAAATTGCACAGTTTATGGGTTGGGTGCACTCCCAGCCCAAGAGGTGTGACATCTGTCTCAGTAAAGAGATGGGTGTTACAAACACTTTACACTAAGGAAAAAAACAAATGTACCATAAATTAAAAAAATAACCTTGACTTGGGATAGTGTGAAGTGTGAACAAATACATGGTCAAAGTAGTAATAGGTCCGGAGCATTAATAACAAAAGGAGTGTATTAATGACATTAATTAGTCATTAAAGAGTCAATAAGAGTATTAATCTATAATGAAAATATTACCTGCGGTTCAAGTGACATGTGAGGGCCAGCACCAATTAAATGTTATACAACTTCTTTGTCTTTCAATGGAGGGTAAAGGGCATAGATGTAAATATCCACATCACTTATTTCATTGGTAACTGGTTTATACTTGCTAAAAACTCTCAAGAAAAAGAAACTAAAATAGTTTAGCTTTGTCAAAAAATAGAATTTAACATAAATAAATGTTCATGCTTTTATGGTATCTAACCATTGAATTAAGTGAATTAACATAGTTTGCAAGCATTATAACTCGAATAAATTTGCTATTTATTTTATTTAAATATAATGTTTTAAATATGTTTTCCAAAATATTTTTCCTCCAAAAACTCTAAATATAAAAGATATTTGTATATATAAAAGATATTTATATACAACCCTTACATCACTACCCCAAGCTCCTAAACCCAAGTTCAGGACTAACCCTTACCCTTAACAACCCCTCTAACAGACTGACATGCACAATAAGACAAAAAATCCTTTATCCCCTCTTGCTCTATAACACATCCTCCATTGGGCAAGCAACCACAACACTGGAGCAAGTTCCCCTCATTTGCACCTCTCTCTCTCTCTCTCTCTCTCTCTCTCTCTCTCTCCCTCTCTTCTCTCTCTCTCCAGCTCATCTCCACCTCCATCTTCATCTTTATCTCCAACTCTCTATCGATCCTTTGCCTATGGGTCGACATAGAGAGCTCCCACTGAAGAGGATTGCAGATGAGTCGAAGTTGCACATGATCCACTCCAAGCGCAAGCATGGCCTCATAAAAAAAGCTTATGAGCTCTCCGTTCTCTGCGATGTCGATGTTGCTTTCATCTCCGTTTCGATGAGGCGCCGGCCGCGTCACCTCCTTCTCACCAATGGCCAGGTTCCAATCATAATAACATCACCGTTTAGATAGATCATCAGATCCATCGGAAACCTAATTGTAACATCCCAAAATTTCATAAGTAAAATTCAGTGAATTTCTGAAATTTTAAATGAGGTTAATTAACTTTAAACAGATAAATTAATATTAATCTCAAGTTAAAGAAAATTAGAATAAAATGGACCGAAATCCATTCTCGCAACTATAGGGCCGAGAGAGGCCTTAATGGGCCAGGCCAGAGTTATATAGAATAGTTGGAGATGGATGGTCAGTCGAGTTAGACTAATTAAATCAAAGATTAATTAAATATTAATTAATCCAGATTAATTAAGTAGGAATATCGGACAAAAGTTAGAGTCCCGATAAAGTAGATCTGACCGAGTCAAAAGCCGAGATTCGCGGATCTGGGTCGGGAGAGAAAGACGACCCGTGGCCTTCTGATCATTTCGTGTCATCGGGACGTCGACCCGGATTCAGGATCTAGGTCGGAAGAATCATTGATAAGATAATAATTCTTAAATGGTGACGAGACATAAAGTAAAAGGATAAAGTAAAGATAAAGTAAAAGATAAAACATCTTAAAGATAATATATTTAATTAGAGAAAAGATTATTAAAAAAAATAATAAAAAAATAATAAAAAAAAATCATCATCTCTTTAAATCAGGATGAAAGACAGAGAGAGAGAGAACAGATCCCTCTCTCTCTCTCGTGTCTTCTCTCTCGTTCACACGAGACTGCCCCCCTCCCCCCCATTTTGATCAAGCCGCGCCGCCGCTCCACGCGATCGCCGACGAGCGGCGAACCTCAGCCAAGCGTCTCCTGGCCTCCACCCGCGCAGTCCCACACCGGCCAACCGCCGCTCGACGCTCCTTCCAACGGGCATAGCCTAGTCCAGCTCCACCGCAGCAACGGCCGTCCGCCCCACGCCGGTGCTGAACTAGGTGCCGCCGGCCTACAATTTGCCGGCCTTCACCAGCCCTGCGAGCTCGTCGAGCCATCAGCCCACCATCCCTTTTGTGAGCTTCTTAAGAACTACTTTGGAGCTAATTAGCAGTTAAAGGATTTAAAATTAAACTCATGAATTTAAAATTAGAGATGGATGAAGAGAGGTTCAGGTATAGGGCTGTGAATGTTAGAAATTGTATGTGTATTAAGCTTAGTTAAGATATGTTGATGTGTGTGAATGGTTGTAGATTTTCGGGGCCCTTCAATTAGAGGAGGTGCTGCCGAAATTTCGATGAATTCCTTAGACTATCCATGTCATTTGTAGCAAGACATTATCTTAGGAAAGCATGTTGAGGGCCCTTAATCTCTATGATATGCATGCTAAGGTTATCAATTATATTAGTGCTGAAAATGAGAATTATTAGATAGAAGGGTTAATTTCGTATTCTCATCGTATTCTATTAGTTTATATTAGAGTACGAGTCAAGAATACGGACTCTTATTTATAGAATTCTTATTTCAACCCTCAGGTAAGGGCAAGGGAAAGTCTGCTGCTGAAGGACCGAGCCAGATCTAGCTCGAACCAGACTAAGGTGAGGGAAATCTACCTGTACAGTTCATGAGTCTTTACCGTATTTTTATACGATATAGTTTTCAGTTTTAGAAGTATGAACTCTGAGTTTCTATGAAGTTTCCAGAGTTTTTATGAAAACCATTTTCATGCTTAGTATTCAGTAACAGAAAAGAGAAACAGTTACAAATACAGTTAGATTACATTCTATTGATGTACATGTATAGACCAGCGGTGGCTCGTGTAGAGCCAGAGAGTACGACACTGAGTTAGGAGAGGGGTGATTTAAATTTTGTTTTAAGTCCGAACTATCTGTTTTAAAAGCACTTCCATTTTATAAAAATCAAAACCCCCTTTCCATCCCTTCGGATGCTTAGTGTACGTATATATTGTCGACCACTTGTATCAGATATACTTGTTGGTCGCTGGCCATACAGTATTGAAGTAGATGTGTAGTCAGAGAATAGTCTAGTGTATCAGATGATGCCGCGTTCCTCGCCTTCTAGAGATAGAGCTCATCTCAGAGAGAGAGAGGGCACAGGTACAGATTACCCAGGGGGAATGTCGGTTTCATATTTAATGCACAAGACAGAGAAACAGAAACTCAGATATGCATTTTTAAGAGAATACCTTGATCAATGTTTACTTGCTTAGTATTCAGTACAGTTTTCAGTATTCTTTTTTTATCCAGTGTTTTCTATTCGTGTTATACACGCCAGTTTTCCCTTTACAATTTTTATTATTACACGGGTACAGTTATACCCGACAAAGTTGTTTTCAAGCATCGAGCTCCAAAGAGCTCATTCCATTCTTGACATTGTTTTCGCAGGATGTTAGACAGGAGTTCTTCTAGAGGGTCGTCTGACCACGAGTAAATGATGATGCTCCGTAGCTGGCTCTGACTCCGTGCCTAGTTTATGTTAATTTGATTTCGAGTGTTGTGAGACATTACGTTTAAAACAATGTTTATTTGGCTTTGTAATAATTCAGATTGAGTTGGTGTTTTAAGTTTTTTAGTTTGTTTATTACCTTCCGCTTGTTGTTATTTTTCCAGTTAATTAGCAGATTACAGCCTTAGGTTTAGGGTTCATTCCCTAAACCTGGCTGGTATGACATCTGGGTCCTGAAAAGGTAAGGGTGTTACATTTAGTGGTATCAGAGCGAGGTCAATCCTAAGGAAGTCCTAGGGTAGTCAGAGCCTTAGGGTGGGAGTGTTGTGTCAGTAGAATAAAGTTTAATATTTGCTTTCAGAGAGTTAGAGGATACTACTGACACGCTCTCTTTTTCAGAATGGCACCTAAAAGAGTCGGAAGGCCACCTCGTATACCACGGGAGGAACCCGCACCAGCTTATGGACCGCCAGAGCCAGTGGAGGTTCCTGAGTTTGAGGATGTCCCGGAACCCGAGGAGGTTCCAGAACCGGCGGGAGACCACGCAGAAGGGTCTCACTCCTTTCATGCACCCGACCCTCAACAAGGAATGCAGCAAGGACCCGGATTTTATCCGGGAATGTACTATGCCCTCGGATTTCAGCCGGGAGCAGCCTATGGACCCGGATTTCAGCCGGGAGTATCGTATGGGCCCGGATATCAGCCGGGAATGCCATATGGACCCGGATTCCAGCCGGGAATGTATTACGGGCTCGGATTCCAACCGGGAATGCCGTATGGACCGGGGTTCAACCCGGGAACACAGTACGGATCGGGATGCTATCCGGGAGCACAGCCTGGACCCGATAACCAACCCGGAGCACAAGCAGGGCCAAATTTCGTAACCCCCGGAATGCAACAGATGTACGCACTGCATTTGACCCAATCATTTGCGGCGTTCCCTGGATATCAGCAGCCAAAGCCGAAGAAGCACGACCACGTGAATAAGGCTCGGCAAATGGGAATCACACAGTTCGAGGGTACTACAGACCCTACGGAAGCCGAAAATTGGATCACTCGACTGGAGCTTATATTTGAGGCTCTTGTGTGCCCGGAGGAAGAAAAAGTAGCAACCGTCACTTTGTTGTTAGCCGAGAGAGCCTTGCAGTGGTGGCTCGTATACAAGCGACGCCGCCCAAACCAAGCTGTGTTTACTTGGACCAAATTCAGGACGGCATTTGATAGAAAATTCATGCCCCAAATCTACCGTGACGCGAAGCACGAGGAGTCTCTTCGCCTGTTCCAAGGCAGTCTCTCTGTGGCCGATTATGAGGCCAAATTTACAGATCTTGGGAGATATGCACCTGACTATACCGATAATGAACACCAGAAGTGTCGCAGATTTGAGCGAGGATTGCGTGACGAAATTCGGAACATCGTCACGTTGTCAGGATTCTCGGACTTCACTTGAAAGGTGGAGGCCTCGCTCAGAGTTGAATCAAGCATGGATCAGCAGAAGCGACGCACGGAGAAGTCAAAGAAGAGAAGTATGCTCGATTCTCAGGCAGGCGGCAGTTACAGACCTGCCAAGAAGAGCAACTCCAGCAGCAGTGGCGGCTCTACTACAGGGAGCCAGAGTCAGAAGAGGCCCCAATGCCCGATTTGCAAGAGATACCATTTCGGAGAGTGTCGGGCGGGCCTGGGAGCAGGCATTTGCTATCATTGTCAACAGCCAGGCCACTACATGAAGGAATGTCCCCTGTTAACCCACGGGGGTGATGCGGCTTCCCAATTTCCAGCGGGGGGCCAAGGTACACAGGCGCCGCAAAAGTTTTCCACCGTAGGCAGCACAGGGAGCAACCGAGGAGGGGCTTCCGGCGGGAAGTCTAAAGGAGGAGGCAGAGGAGTCCCGTCGCAGCTACAGGCTCAGGCGTTTGCTATGACACAGCAGGAGGCTGTAGAGACGCCTGACATCATCACAGGTACTGCTCAAATCTATGGTATTGATGCATGCGTACTTATTAATCCTGGATCTACGCACTCTTACGTAGCTACCTCATTTAATATGCCTGATGGTGTGTATGCTACTAGGTTAGCTCAGTCTATGGTTGTAACATCACCCATAGGTAGTTCTATTGTTGTTAAGGTTGTATACGAAGGATGTGATGTAAGAGTAGGTGATCAGGGGTTAGCAGCCGATTTGATCCCTATGAGGATCTTAGAGTTCGATGCCATTCTAGGGATGGATTGGTTGGCGACACACCACGCCCACGTCGACTGCTACAGGAAGATGGTGAGATTCCAGCGGCCAGACGAGGAAGAGATTCTCTTCTACGGGAGACGAGCCCAGATGGAGGAGACGGAAGAAACTTTCCTGGCGAATATGGTGGAGGTAGCAGCCCCCAGAGTAGAGGTACGGGAGATCGCGGTAGCATGCGAATACCCGGATGTTTTTCCTAAGGAGTTACCAGGGGTACCCCCACATAGAGGCGTGGAGTTCACGATTGACTTGATTCCAGGGGTGACTCCAATTTCCAGGGCGACCTACCGGATGGCCCCAATGGAACTGGAGGAGTTGAAGACTCAATTAGATGAATTACAAGAGAAGGGGTTCATTAGACCAAGTGTCTTCCCTTGGGGTGCGCCCGTATTGTTCGTGAAGAAGAAAGACGGCTCGTTAAGGATGTGTGTTGATTACAGACAGCTGAACAAGGTCACCATTCAGAATCAATACCCCTTACCATGAATTGACGATCTTTTTGATCAACTGCGAGGAGCGTGCGTTTTTTCAAAGATTGACTTGAAGTCGGGATATCACCAACTACTGGTGAAGGAGGAAGATGTGCCAAAGATGGCTTTCCGCACCAGATATGGACATTTTGAGTTCTTAGTCATGCCCTTCGGGTTGATGAATGGTCCAGCAGCATTCATGGGCATGATGAATAGAATATTCGCACCTTATTTAGACCAGTTCGTGGTGGTCTTTATTGATGACATTTTGGTGTATTCTCGAAGCGTGGAGGAACACATCATTCACCTGAGGATAGTGCTGTAGACATTGAGGGAGCAGCAGTTGTATGCCAACCTTAAGAAGTGCGACTTTTGGTTGGAAGGAGTGAAGATTTTAGGACATGTTGTCTCAGCAGCAGGGATCTACGTGGATCCCGAGAAGATTGAAGCGGTAGTCAACTGGCAAGCACCAACCAATGTGAAGGAGATCAGGAGCTTCCTAGGGTTGGCTGGTTACTACAGACGCTTTGTGGAGGGATTTTCTTCAATAGCTCAAATATAACCAAGTTGCCGCAAGAATGCCAAGTTTGAGTGGACCGAGGATCATGGCGTAGTTTTCAAGAATCAAGAACCGACTAGTGTCTCGCCTCCCATCCTTACGCTTCCTACCGCAGTATAGGATTCAAATTTATAGTGATGCTTCGCTTAGAGGATTGGGGTGTGTCTTGATGCAACAAGGCGAGTTATCGCCTATGCATCGAGGCGTTTCAAGACTCACGCAGGTAAACTATCCAGCCTCATGATTTAGAGCTAGCAAGCAGTGGTCTTTGCAGATCAAGATATGGTGACACTATCTGTATGGTGTAGCCTGTAAAATCTTCACTGACCACAAGAGCTTAAAGTACATGATGAGCCAGCGGGAGCTGAACATGCAGCAAAGACAGTGGATGGAATTGCTGAAGGACTACGATCAGACGCTCGAAAGTACCACCTCGGCAAGAAGGCTTAATGTTGTAGCCGACGCCGAAAGCGTAAAGACGATGGCACGGTTGGGGACCACCGACTTCGCACAGTTGCACGAGTTGAGATCTACTGGGGTCCAGCTCTCAGTAGATGAGCTAGGGGTGTTATTAGCAAATTTCCACCTGCGCCCGACGATATTGAACCAGATTAAGGAAGCTCAAATGAGAGACCCCAAGTTGATAAAGCTTGCGAGGAAGCTACAGAAGAGGAGACGTGGTGACTATTCTTTATCTTCAGATGGAGCAGTGATGGTCGGTACAAGAATTTATGTGCCACGCAATAAGGAAGCTCTCAAGCAATTGATATTGGAAGAAGCTCATTGCTCGGCTTACGCTATGCATCTAGGGAGCACGAAGATGTACCGCAACATTAGAGAAAACTACGTCTGGAGGAGGATGAAGAAGGACATTGCTGAGTATGTGGCTAGGTGTTTGATCTGTCAGCAGATCAAAGCTGAACACAAGAAGCCATCAGGGTTGTTAGTACCTTTACAGACTCCAGAATGGAAGTGGGAATGGATAGCCATGGACTTTGTGACTGGTTTACCACGAACTAGTCAAGGCAAGGATGCTATCTGGGTAATCATCGATCGATTGACCAAGTCAGCTCACTTACTTCCAATCAAGATGACGTATTCCCGGGACCGATTAGCATGGTTATACATAGACCAGATAGTGAGACTACACGGAGTGCCTGTATCTATAGTTTTTGACAGAGACCCAAGATTCACTTCCCATTTTTGGGAGAGTCTGCATAAAGCGTTGGGGACGAGATTGAACTTGACCTCGGCATATCACCCGGAGGCAGATGGACAATCAGAGAGAACCATCCAGATACTAGAGGATCTACTACGAGCTTGTGTTATGGAGCTTCCCGGGAGTTGGGACGAGAATCTAGGATTGTTGGAGTTTGCCTACAACAATAGTTACCAGACGAGCATTGGTATGCCACCGTATGAAGCACTATACGGTAGAAGATGCAGAACACCACTATGTTGGGATGAGGAAGGCGAAAGGAAGATCCTAGGCCCAGATCTAGTGCAGATCACCTCGGAGAAAATCAAACTCATTAGAGAGCGCATCAGGAAGGCTCAAGACAGGCAGCGAGGTTACGCCAACAACTGTCATCGAGATTTGGAGTTCGAGGTAGGAGATGAGGTGTTCCTGAAAGTATCACAATGGAAGGGTGTACTTCGATTCCAGAAGCGTGGGAAGCTGAGCCCACGATACATTGGGCCGTATAGAATAGTCGACAGGGTAGGTCCTGTAGCATACCGACTTATTTTACCAGAAGCGCTGTCGAGGATACATAATGGTTTCCATGTGTCGATGCTGCGTAAATGCATCAAGGATCCAAATCAAGTCTTGGTGGGACCAGCTGTAGAATTAGCACCAGACTTGAGCTACGTAGAGGGACCAGTGCGCATCCTCGACAGGAAGGAGCAGGCATTGAGGAACAAGACGATATCCCTAGTGAAGGTGCTGTGGAGTCATCACCAAGTGGAAGAAGCCACTTGGGAAAGAGAGGATCAGATGAGGGAACAGTACCCTCAGTTGTTTTAGTTACTTACTGTAAGGGAATTTCGGGATCTAAATTCTTAAGGGTGGGAGAATTGTAACATCCCAAAATTTCATAAGTAAACTTCAAATGAATTTCTCGAATTTTAAATGAGGTTAATTAACTTTAAAATGTATAAATTAATATTAATCTCAAGTTAAAGAAAATTAGAATAAAATGGACCGAAATCCATTCTCGCAACTATAGGGCCGAGAGAGGCCTTAATGGGCCAGGCCAGAGTTATATAGAATAGTTGGAGATGGATGGTCAGTCGAGTTAGACTAATTAAATCAAAGATTAATTAAATATTAATTAATCCAGATTAATTAAGTAGGAATATCGGACAAAAGTTAGAGTCCCGATCAAGTAGATCTGACCGAGTCAAAAGCCGAGATTCGTGGATCTGGGTCGGGAGAAAAAGACGACCCGTGACACTACAAATACCGCTCATCGGACATCCGACCCGGATTCCCTGATTCGGAAGAATCATTGATAAGATAATAATTCTTAAATGGTGACGAGACATAAAGTAAAAGGATAAAGAAAAGATAAAGTAAAAGATAAAACATCTTAAAGATAATATATTTAATTAGAGAAAAGATTATTAAAAAAAATAATAATAAAATAATAAAAAAAAAGTTCATCATCTCTTTAAATCAGAGATGAAAGACAGAGAGAGAGAGAACAGATCCCTCTCTCCCTCTCGTGTCTTCTCTCTCGTTCACACGAGATAGCCCCCCCCTTTGATCAAGTCGCCGCTTCCACGCTGATCGCCGACGAAGCGGCGAACCTCGCCCACGCCAGCGCCTCCGGCCTCCACCCAGCCCCATCGCCACCAACCGCCGACGCTTCCTTCCACTGGGCATAGCCCAGTCCAGCTCCACCGCAGCAACGGCCGTCCGCCCCCACGCCGGTGCTGAACTAGGCGCCACTGCCCATAATCACCGGCCACCACCTGCTCCGACGCCTCATTACTCCCATCACAACAAATGAAGCTCGTCGAGCCATCAGCCCACCATCCCTTTTGTGAGCTTCTTAATAACTACCTTGGAGCTAATTAGCAGTTAAAGGATTTAAAATTAAACTCATGAATTTAAAATTAGAGATGGATGAAGAGAGGTTCAGGTATAGGGCTGTGAATGTTAGAAATTGTATGTGTATTAAGCTTAGTTAAGATATGTTGATGTGTGTGAATGGTTGTAGATTTTCGGGGCCCTTCAATTAGAGGAGGTGCTGCCGAAATTTCGATGAATTCCTTAGACTATCCATGTCATTTGTAGCAAGACATTATCTTAGGAAAGCATGTTGAGGGCCCTTAATCTCTATGATATGCATGCTAAGGTTATCAATTATATTAGTGATGAAAATGAGAATTATTAGATAGAAGGGTTAATTTCGTATTCTCGTCGTATTCTATTAGTTTATATTAGAGTACGAGTCAAGAATACGGACTCTTATTTATAGAATTCTTATTTCAACCCTCAGGTAAGGGCAAGGGAAAGTCTCACTGGCAAGGACCGAGCCAGATCTAGCTCGAACCAGACTAAGGTGAGGGAAATCTACCTGTACAGTTCATGAGTCTTTACCGTATTTTTATACGATACAGTTTTCAGTTTTAGAAGTATGAACTCTGAGTTTTATGAAGTTTCCAGAGTTTTATGAAAACCATTTTCATGCTTAGTATTCAAGAATGTAAAAGAGAAACAAGCATTACAAATACAGCTTAGATTACATTCTATTGATGTACATGTATAGACCAACGGTGGCTCGTGGTAGAGCCAGAGAGTACGCACAATCGAAGTTAGGAGAGGGGTGATTTAAATTCGCTTTAAGTCCGAACTATCTGCTTTTAAAAGCACTTCCATTTTATAAAAATCAAAACCCCTTTCCATCCCTTCTGATGCTTAGTGTATGCGTATATATTGTCGCACCACTTGTATCGTATATACTTGTTGGTCACGCCATACAAGATTGAAGTAGATGTGTAGTCAGAGAATAGTCTAGTGTATCAGATGATGCCGCGTTCCTCGCCTTCTAGAGATAGAGCTCATCTCAGAGAGAGAGAGGGCACAGGTACAGATTACCCAGGGGGAATGTCGGTTTCATATTTAATGCACAAGACAGAGAAACAGAAACTCAGATATGCATTTTTAAGAGAATACCTTGATCAATGTTTACTTGCTCAGTATTCAGTACAGTTTTCAGTATTCTTTTTTTATCCAGTGTTTTCTATTCGTGTTATACACGCCAGTTTTTCCTTTACAGTTTTTATTATTACACGGGTACAGTTATACCCGACAGGTTGTTTCTGCTCACTGAGCTCCAGTAGCTCAGCCCCATTCTTGACATTGTTTTCGCAGGATGTTAGACAGGAGTTCTTCTAGAGGGTCGTCTGACCACGAGTAAATGATGATGCTCCGTAGCTGGCTTTGACTCCGTGCCTAGTTTATGTTAATTTGATTTCGAGTGTTGTGAGACATTACGTTTAAAACAATGTTTATTTGGCTTTGTAATAATTCAGATTGAGTTGGTGTTTTAAGTTTTTTAGTTTGTTTATTACCTTCCGCTTGTTGTTATTTTCCTAGTTAATTAGCAGATTACAGCCTTAGGTTTAGGGTTCATTCCCTAAACCTGGCTGGTGTGACACCTAGGTCATGAAAAGGATAAGGGTGTTACACTAATCCTCCGATCTCAATCTCATTTCTCCTTTGATCATTTCCTTTCACAACATCGAAGATTTGTTCTAGAAATACATGAATGGCCATGATCCGGGCCACGATTTGTATCTTCTTTACACCTTTAGATTCTTAGTTTATCCAAAGCTTTGCTTTTCCGTAACTGACTTCTTTATTTTTCTTTTTTCATTTTTTTGGTTTGGTTTGCAGTTCTGATGTTGAAAGAGAGGTATGTAAAAGAGATCACTATTTTTTAATTTTCTTTTATTATAAGTTTCTTATATATTTTTGCATGTATTTTTTTTCTAGCGGATTTTGAGGACACTCAGCAACATAAAGATGAGAAACTCCCACTACATTCTTGACAATGACGAGTTCTCTCTCTTTCTCACGTGTGCATTTTCAAGTTTTTCCTTTTATAATTTTTTAATTTAAAAAAAAATCTTGCTGATTGTTAATGACTCTGATTTGTTTCCTTTTTTCCTTAAGTAGTTTTTAATTGGCTTGATATTGTCAATTGACAAATGGTAGATTATAAATATTGTATTACTATAGGAAATAAAAGAGTTATCCTTTAGTTTTGTTCCAATTTTATTTCCAGAAAAAAATATCTTTTTTCTTTTTATCATTAGTTTCTTTTTTTTCACAAGAAATTTATGTATCTAAATTGTGAAAATAGCTTTGAAGTGTTTCTTTTGGTAGTCATACAAAGAAAAGTGTAGACTAGGTTTAATTAAATTATATGTTTTTCATGCACGACGTGAATTGCTGATACATGACAAAAGTATAAGAAAACAAAATAAATCTCCGACAGAATAGGGACCGACAAAAACTAAAATTTAAATATAAACCAAATTCTTTTTGTCTTTTTCGAGATGATCTTTAGTTGTTATCCTTATTTGATTTCTCATCATTTATTAACATTACTGTAGACCGTTTTAGAGTTTTTTCCATTGTGTTCATATACAATAATATATCTTGTATATATTATTACTATTGTTGTTATTTTATAAATTTTCTAATAATTTCTACATTTCATGTAATCTAGTTTACATGTACACTTTGTAAGTTCAACTAGTATATTATAGAAAGGTTTAATTTTCATATCAATATTTTTATGGTTCATTTATTCACATTACTTCGACATTTAACTAATAATTTTCTGTTCTTTGATGGATCATTGATTTCACTTCTTGGGGACATTGCATATTCAGAATACAGGTAAGTATGCGTTTTGAAAGCATTAATACTATCCATATATTTCGGATGTGTGTTTTTTTTTATTTATTTTAATTCCTACTAATTTTCATAATTCTTTATCTCAAGGTGTTCAACAGGAACTTAGGGCAAAGCGAGAAGAGTTGTCATCTCTTAAGGACCAACTAAGGTTAATTATTATTGTTAATAATTCCATTGTTTTCTAGTCTTTGATGCATCATAGTCAATGATCTTAACTCTGAGTTTTGATTTAATAAAGCATTATCTTTGTCAATTTTAGTGTTTGACTTCGTATTTTATTTGATCGGTTACTTCTAGAAATTCAAAATTTGTTTTTTAATTTTCACTTTAGCCCTTTTATAAGATAATATTAAATTGAAACACTACCATTTCTCCATAAAGTCTTTGTGCCCCCTGTTTGATGAAATTACAATAATAAGTTCATGATCCTTCACTTTAGTTTGGTTTTGTTGAAAATACTACAAGTTTACCATGTTCCTAACAATTCTAGGATATATTAAGTTTTCTTTTAAAGATTTAAAATTAACCCTAAAATTTTCACATAAGTGAAAAAATTAGAGTTAATATTTTATTTATTTGTTTTGTTATTCATTCAATGATGTTATTGTATTGGCAAATATCAATGAAATGAGAATTTTTTATTCTTTTCTTTCTCATTTTTTTATTATGTGTTTAACATAATTTCTTAGCTCTGATACCATATGTGTTTTTCATGTGAACTCTTTTAGCTTTGAAAACTATCCCTTCTCCTTTTCTTTCCTTTAGAATTCATTGGTCATCATTAACTGTTTATTACATTTGCATATTAATTTGGAGATCAATTGTTATGATTAGACAAATCATTGGCAAAAGAGAGACTTATATAATTCATCTTCAAGTTAATGATACCTTTGCTTTATTTTGATTTTGTAGCAAATATCATAAATTTGCCCAAAATTTTCCATAAAAATGAATATAATTTAGAGTAAATATTTTACTTATTTTTTATTCATTGAATGATTGGTGTTATTGTATTAGCAAATATCAACCAAAAGAGAATGAAGGATCCCCTCGGTGCATGGGCACTTAGCACCTGAGCGCTTGTTGGCCCAAACCCTTCAGCGTGTTCAACAAAGACTGGTGCAAAAATAATCCAAAAACTTTTTTTGATCTTATTTTATATTTTCTCAAGAAACCTCAACATTAATAGTTTGTGCATAAGTTTATTGTTAATATTTGTATTGTTTTCTCTTTCTCTAGAGTTTTTTGTATCAGAATGAAAATTCACTTGAAGACTCCTCCCAACAAGTACGGAGATTAAAATCAAAGGACAAGTTTGAATTTAAAGTATTTATTTCACTTATATTTTTCAAGAACAGATTCATGAGATAGGAATTCTCTAAAATTATGTGCTAATTGTTCTCATTATGCATGTGTATTATTATCTTAAGCCTATTGTTCATAATTATCATATGGCACTTCCTGATAAAATGTGCAACAAAGGGCTATTGGAGAACTTGAACCAGGTAGTCTGAGTAACCTAAAATTTAATAAGATTATTTGGTTTATTTAAGTATTAATTCAAATTGTTTTCTTCCAGAGTCAATTAATGTTCACGCCCACTCAGGAAGAAAGTTCATCAAACTATCAGGCAAGAAAAGAATTGGTTTTTTTTTCATACTTATGATCATGATACATTATTTCTACATATCATCTATACCTGGTTACATTTTATCAAACGACCAAGCAAGCAAAAGAATTTTAAAAAGCATTCTACTTGGTCTTTTTCCTTTTAATACATTTTTTTATAAAAAAAGTGGATAAACCACATTCATTTATTTCTCAATACAATTTCACTTCTGGATGTTCAATTTGAATTTTCAGAGCTTACATTTCATAGAATATAAACATTAAATACAACTTCAATGTGGCATTAGTTAGCTTGGTATCAAGAATGATAATTTTTTCCTGTATTTACAATTTCATTTTTGGGTGTTCAATCTGATTTTTCAAAGCTTATATTTCATAGAAATTAAATATTAAATACAACTTGGACGAGACATTAGTTAACGTAGTATTAAGAATGACGAATTACACCTTGTTATATTTTCTGTACCAAACATTACTTATTATGGTATCAAGAATTCTCCATACAATTCATGACCTGTCAGGCAATTCAGTGACAAAACAAGAAAGAAAAGAATTTAGAAAAACATTATACTTGGTCTTTTTCATTCCTTTGTTGATGTTGTTGCACCCTTGCATGTGTTCTTTCAGAGCTCATGTTTCATAATCTATATCCAGAAGACAAACTTTAAGGCATAATTGAGTCATTGATCAACTTAATGTTCAAAATGACAAATTACATTTGGTTATTTTTCATAAACAATCAGTTCCACAGATTTATGGGTGGCCAGGCAGTTCATCAAACAATCAAGTAAGGAATAACCACTAAAAGAAATTCTATTGTCTTTACTATTATTTTCAAATCCAAATTTCCTTATATATATCTCATAATCCATAGTCTAGATATATAAAGATTAAGCAATGTTCTAACTATTTATCTCATAAAAGGCTTAAGAAAGTAGTTTAAAGCTTAAAAGGGGGATTAATTGCCTTGATATTCAGATTGACAAATTACAATCAGGTTAGTTTTTAGGGTGACTCACTTGAGATTACTGAATGGCTGAACAATCCATCAAACCATCAGGTAAGAAATAAACTGTAGAAACGTATTCAACTTGGACTTTTCTATACTTATGAAAATTTAATTTTTCAAAACTTATGCTACAAAATCTATATTCAAGAAATGAAGTTTAGAAATTCTTCACCATAGTTATTTGATCAAAGATCTATTTATAACAAAAGTTGTTTGAAGCTTAGATACTAAGCAACTTGAGATTCATAATGACAAATTGAGCATGGTTAATATTCATAATAAACCACTTCAGATTCATGGCTTTCGAAGCAATTCAACAAACAACTAGGCAAGAAAAAAACCTTGAAAAATCATTGCATTTACTCTTTCCACTCTTATCCTAATATGATTTTTCATAGATTATATCTCATAGCTTATATTGCAAAATAAAGTTTATTTTTTTCTGACTAATTTATTTGATACAGATGTTTGAGCAGTTTATGAACAGAGAAACAACTACTATGCCAATGTCGATGAACAACATGAACGACATTGGCAACATTTCTATTGATGTTCAAAGGTAAAAATTATGTCACCATTCATTCTAAGTTTTCCTATAATCTTAACTTTTAATCATAGAATTCAAGTTATGCAGTATTCTTGGCATACAGAGCCAGAAGTTCTTTTTGCCCTTGTTTTTACCAAGAGTACTACTCATCCAACACATTGTATTTTAAGAATACCTTCAAATTAACTTGAATCATTTTTAAGCTTCAATACTATTGAAAAGTGCATGTCTTTATAATCAAAGTAGCAAACTAACCATTCTAGTATACATACTTTTCTGCAATTCATCTTACATAGCACTGATTAAAAATAATTGCTTAAGAAAATGGGAAAATAGAATATACTCTTTCTGTTTGCTTATCATATTCTCTAGCAACTAATTGGTAAAGATGATATTTCTCTTGGTTCCAAGGAAGAACAAGCAATAACTTCTATTCAATAAACTAAATCCAATTCTCAATTTATATAACCTACCCATGCAAGTTTTCCTGTACATCTTTAAGACTCATAAATTGCAGAAGAATCAAAGTTTTCATGTGATTCCCTTATGAACAAAGTAATAAGTTCATAGCAATATTGTAATGACTTATATAAGCAAATTTGAAACTGATGTCGTCAATCTAAGTTTTTATATGTTCACTTAATTTGCTGAAAAGATAGTCTTATTAGTATTAAATATTATCCACCAGATAATTAGTTAGATGCAAGATGTTCATTTCTAACCTATTCTATTGTTTTTTTTTCTTTTAGGCAACTGCAGACTTCATTTTACAATTATAACTACCAACCATTTAGAAATCTTCCAAGTACAAATACGCATGCCAATGATGCTTTTCCAGTGTTGATTCCAACTGCTTCAGAAGCCCATGAATTAAATGGGTCTCAACAAATAAAAGTATGAAGATTTTTTTTTTTTCAAAGCATTTGTTATAACACCAATATATTATAATCATAGCATGAACTTTGTTGAAATCATTCTACACACTTTTCTGATTTTAGGGAGGAATGATAGGAGGCGACATAACATCAAGAACACTAGGTGAAGATAAAGTTCTAGCTTATTTTTAGCCAACCTTGGTGATGATCAACTTTGATGAAGATTTCAATTTCAAATAATGCATAAGGCTAAAAAGCTTCCTATCAAACCTATCTTCTGGTCGGTTGCAGTTTAGACATTTTATGGTTATCGCCGGGAGAATAGACCATGAATGTTCCTTTAATTACTAAGATGTTTTTATATGACAAATAATTCTAGGACTTGCAAAACCTTTGGTCATATATATTCTAGTTGGGCTTAGTCTTTTTTTTCTGCAAATGAAACTACATTACTAAACTGAAATTTTAAGTGATATGGGAAACTTTAGTTCGATTTTAAATTTTGGATTTTGGGGGTGACACTGTCAGGCTAACATGATTTTGTGGTGTATGCCTGGTTTTGATATAATTTGCACTATCCTACCACCATCAAGCAAACACCCAAATTGGAATAAGTTGGGTTAGAAATAGTTCTTTTCTACAAGATTTAATTAATTAAATACACATAATTATTAACTAATATTCAAAAAAATAATCCATTGTTAATAAATATTAAACATGAATTATAATTATATAATATTATATAATATATTGAGTTTTCTTTGAACTTCTATTTTTTTATTTTTTAATTCTTTGATGAACTTCTTTTCATGTCTCTGTAACTTAATTTCTTAGGTATCAGATGTACTTCTTTTAATGTTTATGTAACTTAATTTCTTAGCTCTGATACGGAATGTGCTTCTTTGTTTTTAAATTTGAATTCTTTTAGCTTTAAAACCATATCTTCTTTTTCCTCGAGAATTCATTAGAGTCAAAATTTGAATTTTAAATAAATAAAAATATGCGACACAATTAAACTACAAAAGGTGATTAATAACTATATTTAGAATATATTATCTTGATTTACATCTAAAAGATTACTACTGCTAGTTATCATAAACTATTTGTTGCATTTGCATATTGATTTTGAGATTGACTATTATGATTAGATAAATTTAATTATAAGGCTATTGATTATTGACAAATGAGAGACTTACATAATTAAAATTATGTATCCTAATTAGCATTAATTTTGCCAAACTTGAGTCAATTTGGTTCCCTCTAAATGAATTAAACAAAATTTAAAACCTCGAGTCCAACCTCAAGTTAACCGTATTTATCCACCTACAACTGACAGACTCTATTTCAATATAATTTCTTCATACAGTTAACAGTTTTTAGACAAATTGGAAAATATATGGTGAAAACTGATGATAACTGCAACAAGAGTTAGTTTTTTGTGTGGGTGACATACAACAATACATGATCCTTAATTTGATCTAATTTTTTGAAGTATTATCAAGTCTTTGGATAAACTACAATAAGAGTGTAATCATCCCAGTGGAAATAATGGAGACCCAAACACAAGATCCAACATGGGTCATAAACTGTCGTATTTGTAAGAACGGTTTTTATCGTTATTCCAAATGAAAACCGCGCACTTTATGGAATTATTAATCATTAATTAACCTTATGTAATGCCACGAATTTCTAAGTGAATAAATCAGAAATTTATTCGATAATTAATGAGATTAATTAACACAGAAAATAAATTAATTATTTTAAAACCCAATTAAAGGAAAGATCGAGGAATATTAAATTTAAATACAGCCTCGCAACTAATGGGCCTAGGGAAGGCCTTATTGGGCCAGGCCATTTACACTCGGAATAGTTGGAGGTGGATAGTAAAGATAACCTCGATTATTTAATCGGGAGAATTCATAATTGTTAATTAATCCTGATTAATTAAGTAGGAGAATCGGACAAATATTAGAGTTCCGATAAAGTGAATCAGGCGGGTCAAAAGCCGGTATTCGAGGATCTGGTCTGACGAGAGACGGACCCCGTAGGCTACAGTATGCCCGTGATGACTGGATCATTGACCCAGGATGCTCAGATCTAGGTCAATGAATTATTAAAAGATAATACTAATTAAATGGGTGATGGGACATAAAGTAGAAAGATAATATTAAATAAATTATTTGGATTTTAGTGGGGGAAGTAATTAGATGATAAGTTTAAATAATTAAAGGGAGAAATAATTGAGAGTATAGGGTAGATTAAACCAATGTGACAATAAACTTCATGATAATATAATAATATTAGGGTATAGTATATATACTTGTTATAAGAGAAGAGAGAACTTCATTCTCTCTCTCTTGAGCTGAAATCAAATTGTGCCTCTTTCCTCTCCTCCTTCTCAACCTCGATCTAGGGCACCACTCCCACTCGAGACCGTGTCGGCGAACCCCACTTGTGAGACCACGTTGCCGGGAGCCGCCTGACCTGCGACCTGACGCAGGCCCCGCGCCCAGCTGGGAGCAGCGCCCCGGCTGCCACCGCCCGGCCTCTCAGCTTCGACGAGCAGCTCCACTCTATCGCCTGGTCTAACTTCCCATGAAAACGACCACCTCCACTCCTCCTTTGGGCAAGCATTGGCCAGATTTGGTCGCCGACGAGCTTGCACAAGAGCTCCAAAACTTCTAGTAAATTTTCTATGAACCCTAATTGGAGGAAACTTTGGATGGAATGTATGATCGGGAGCATGAAATTTTCTTAAAATAAATATGTAGACTAACTTCAAGCTATAATATAGAATGTATGATCGGGAGGGAATTGAGTGAATTAAGTAGGGGATTCGAGGCCATGAGTGTTCTAACTTCAAGCTATAATATAGAAGTGTAAATCATGTTTATGTGAATGTTTGTATAAGATTTCGAAGCCTTATAAACAGAGGAGACTCTGCCGAATTTTTCTTTGCTAAATATATTTAATTTTAAGTAACACTCCATGATTAAGCATAGTCGTTAATTATTGTTAAAGGGCATGTTAGGGACTTCTTAATAGTGATAGGATAATTAGAGTTAATTCCTCTATTTGAGAAACATCGTATCTTCTGTACTCTTTGGAAAAAAAAAATGACAATACTCGCTAATAAAGAATATGCTCTAGTTATCTTAATGAATTTATGATACTATAAATGAGTTTAGATTAGAGTATACTTTAGAATACGATTTCCGTATTCTTAAGTAAAACCCGCCCCAAACTAAATAAAGATATTATTTTCCCAGATTTTTTCTAAATGGCAATTCAATATTATGAGCAATGATGTTTTGGGAAAAATCACGAATCTGAATAATCCAGATTAATTAAACTTTAATTAATCGAGATAAATCAGTTGTTAATTTATCCAGATTAATTATATGTTAATTAATTTGGATTAATTATCGAGAAGAGAAAATAAACAGATATTCAAATCCCGGGAAAAGTGGATCTGGTCGGGGACTGAGATGGCCCCGTGATGCCACAGTATGCCCGTGACGAAGGAATTGACAGAAAGCCGATATTCCCGGATCTGGTCCGACGAGAGACAGATCCCGTGATATTACAGTGCACCTGTGCTACGGGGACCATTGACCCGAGATTCGCGGATCTGGGTCGGGCTTGAGGACGAGAGAATCATGATAGTGGACCCCGGTGAGAAATAATTCACTTACCCGTGATTGAATAGTGCACATGTGAGAGAATAGTAAGCATGCGACATTTAAAAGATTCTTTATTTATTAAAAATAATAAAACCCCATGTTATTATATATCATAGAGGAGAGAGAGAATGATATTATCATCTCTCTCTCTCTCTTCTTTGGTTCTCTCTAGATCTGAATTTCAGATCTAGAACGAAGCCCTGCCGCCGTTGTTGATCGCACCCCTATCCGGCCGGCCGACGCCCCTCACAAGAACCCCTGTGCCGCCCGTCTCTCTCCTCAGCGTGCGACCACCGGTTGCTCCGCCGCCGACCCGCCTCTGCCAGTCGTGGTCTGTCCGCCCTTAGCTAACGCCGGCCGTGGAGCTGCTCCCTAGCATGAGCACGCGCGGTCCTCCCTTCAGCCGCTGCGGCGTAGCGGTGGTGTTCTTCTCTAGCGGCGCAGCCCTGCCCGACCTCCGGTGACCCACGCCGGCAACCCACGAGCTCACACTCGCCGGCCCAGCCTTCCCCCTCGCCGCCAACCGCCCTTGTTGCCCAGTCGTCCCCCTACTGACCGCCTCCGGCCAGCTGTAGGCCCCACTTCTCCGACAAATTTGGTCCAGCACCCTCTTGCTCCTTCTAGCTCCCGTTGAGATCCCGGTCGTGATTGACGACCGGTGAAGCTCCGGCGAGCTGCATGACTAAGAAGGGAGACTCGTCATCACACATCAACAACTCAACCACGAATTGTAGGGTAAGGATTGGGATTTATCAAAGGACTTTATGATGTTTAATTAAGGGAATTAGAAGCCCTAAATTTCTCTTAGTATGAAATTATTGGAATTGTATGTGGTGGAATGATATATGAACTAAGAAACCCATGTGTAATGGGTATGTGGTGAATGAATGTATAATTTCGGGGCCCGATAAATAGAGGAGATGCCGCCGAAATTTCATGGAGATCCCTAAGTATAAATACCCAATTAGTGCTCATGAACATGTCTTATTGCGATAAACATGCTTATTGGTATTATACCTTAGATTGACTTATCCTGAGTAATGAAGCATGCTTAGGGGCATTCTAAGAACCTTAATGACATGATATGCTCGTTAAGTAAGGAAGCATACTTTGAGTGAGGATTATGTCTTCCAAGCATGATTGAGTTAGGGATTTATGTGTAATCGTATTCCGTATTTAGATAGAGGATTTCTTAAGTGTTGAGGCACTAAAACTCCTATATATTTACTAGATTTTGATTCGGACGCGTGAGACGCGACGAGGATCAGAGACTTTGCGTCTAGCCAGGTAGGCTCTCGCACGGGAGGTTTGTGAGTATTCCTTCCTCCTACCCTACTTTGATGTTGTGCTCTTGTTTCCTCGAGAGGTTCCCAATACATATTCGAGATGGGATTCCTCATATGTATTGGCTTTATATCTCGAGGAGATTGTTGCTTGCATGTTTTCTTATCCGTATTTGAGTAGAGTTTACTCTTTAGATACGTATTGGCTTCCGATCTCGATGAGGTCATTGATCTTTATATATTCAAGATGTTGCTGCCTTGGATATATATGTATACCTGTTGTTAGGTATTTGTACTAGTAATCTCTTACTTTCAGGCATGATACATCAGATGGATGCCCCGGCAGAGGGCGTATAATATCTGGCCACGAGCACTCGATGCTCCATCGGATGGATGCCCCGGCAGAAGGCGTATAATATCTGGCCATCTGGCTCCGTCAGAGAGCTACATTTTCTGACCATTTGCACATGTTTGCTATAGCATTATCCGGCTTAGGCCGAAGACGATATTGATGGTGTCAATGATGTCGTAGACATCTTAGTATCATATATGTGCCAGAGATTTAGTACATCTGTGGATTTATCCACATTCCAGTTACTTGTTATTTGCTTATGGTGTTGTTGCACTTGCATATTTGTACTTGCTTTATTCTGTTCTTTGTTTATGGCTTCCGCCTCTTTTATTGTTTATGCGACCCTACTGGGCCTATTCTTTAGGCTCATGCACTTGACTTGTGTATTCTCAGGTTCAGACGAGGAGGAGTAGGGTCGAGCTTAGGCGGGGATATACCGAGTAGTGATTCGGCTACTTGTATTTGTCTCGAGGTCTGCATACCTCTTTTATCCTGTGTGAGACTTGTATTTTGTATTCCTTGTTGTATGGATTTCTAGGGGTGACTGGATTAGATCCTAGTCTTGGGTTGTATAAACCGGGTATTGTACTTGTACGGAGTTGTATAAACTCCCTTCTTCTTTTATCTTATGATTCCGCTGTTATCATTACCTCTGAATACTTATTGTATAAGAGTTTCTAAGGCCTTGCGCGTAAATGGGGACTAGTCCCTGTTTGGGTGCGGCCGGTTGTCTACGTGCCTGGGCCGTGGCTCGGGGCGTGACATCTTAAATCTTCGTATTTTGAAGGAATGGAGCTAAGTAAGGTAAAATATGAATTTCGTATTTACGTAGTGTATTATTGATTCTAGGAAAGGGAAAGGGTCCAGCGGGAGCTGCTGAAAGATCAAGCGATTCCTATGCGAAGGACCTGCGAAGGATTTAAGGTGAGGGGACTTCACGGGAGATCTAGAGTTATTTCACGTGTTTATCTGGATTTTGGCTTTATCGTATTCCTATAAGTTTTATTTCGGTTTGTGGGTGCCGATTGATTTATGATTATACTTGCATAGTATTTTCATGCTTGCACAATTGACTTAATATTTAAAGAGCATGAGAAATGATTAAGGAAACCCTAAGGGGTAGTTAAAGATTAATTCATGTATTATAAGCTGCACCTTAGTTAGTTATATATGTGGGACCCAGCGGGAGGGCTCAGGATAGAGCCCAGATATTTGAGTAGATGAGACCGGGCTAAGGAAGGGATTTGTTTTCAATCCTTTTTTTTTAAAACTAAAAATGTTTGCGAAAGTCATTCTTTTATAAAACCCCCTTCCTGTCTCTTGAGAGAGCCCGTATCGGATATGAGATGCTCTCTTGACGTACACATGTAGATGTATGCCTCTGTTCCCGGCATTAGGATCATGTAGATGTATGCCTCTGTTCCTGGTGATTGCTAGAGTCCTTACGGAGACATTTTACCTAGGGGTGCACGCTTGTATGATATGTCATATACATACTTATTATATGCTTGATATGTCATGAGACTACTTATGTGTTTATCCTCAGATTTCTGATCGTATTAGCATGCTTATCAATATTAAAGAAAATTATGTTGGCCTTCATGAATTAGACTTGCATTGCTTATGTTCTAGTATTACAACACAGATGACAGGTATGTGTAATACATGGCGGAGTAGTCTTTACTCACTAAGCTTGTATAGCTCAGCCCCTTTCTATACTATTTTTCTGTTACAGGGTCTAGACTTGGATCGGGATAGTAGCTTATGTCTCGAGCAAGGATCGAGGTCTAGGTGGCTGTGGCGTACCTGGTTCTATGTCTAATTTCATTGGGTTGTATTAAACTTTAGTTATATTCTTTTCCACTGTATTTGGGGCCGTGGTTGCCCATAACTCTGTATGATGTTGTAAAATCCAAGGATTTTATGAAATAAAATGTGTTTAAATTTCTTTAAATTAATTTATTAATTAAAGAAAATCCTTAAGTAATTAAAGGGGTTGATTAAGTGGGGAAAAGAAATTTAAAAGGATAAAAACCCTAATTAGGGTTAATGGAAGGTCAAAAGGAACTTTTTGTAATTTTACAAGTATTAGGGACTAGAAGCAGATTGTCCTCTCTCTCAGAGGAAGAATCCATTTGTAACCTAAAAAGAAACAGGGACCTCTGGATAATTTTCCAGATGAAAAACTCTTATAGAAGGGAATCAACGGCCGAGATTTAAAGATCTCGGATTGGTGTAGATCGCGGAGAGTTATAACGGTATCCGTGAAGCCACGTGGCGCAAGGAGATGCATCCATCTATTCGAGTGCTAGATGCGAGGTCAAAGATGGAGATTTGGCCATTGAATTGTTTTAAATCTCAGCTCTTGATCTGAAGGTTGTTGGATCCGAGGCAAAGGGAGTGGATTGTGTGAGGATGACCTCACGGTATGGATGGATGTGAGCCACCCATCTTTGATTGTCTCTAGTCTGAGGCGATGGATGTAAACCTGGCCGTTGAACACCATGCGATCTGGGACGTTCATCCAATAGAGTGGCGGATATGAGGCATAAATGAGTGACATCCACCGTTAAAGCGGATGATGTGAGTTGGCACCGGCCGTCCGTCGGTCACAGGTATCGATCTCAAGGCAGTGGTTACCGTTCCCCTCCGCCAGGTGAGCTACCGTGAGCGCCGCCTCCTTTCCCGAACGTTACGTGCGGAAAGGCCGCTCGTCGGAGGGCGGATTAACTCGTGGACACTGCCAGACGCTTTAGCTGGCTCCGTTCTATATAAGCTACCCCCTGGCTCCTTCCGGTACAATGTGGAGAGGAAAAAAACGCGGTGGATGCCGGCGAGGTTGATCGGAGAAGACAGGAGGAGCGTTGGGAGCCCTGAGCGCCATAAAACATTGCTGGAAGCTTGCGCAGGCAGGTACGATCTCCCTCTGTAGGTTATTGGCAGTGTTTGCATACATTTGGTGGAGGTTTTGGGCTCGCTGGAGAAGGGTTAACGGCCGGGAGTGATATGTTACGGGGTGAGGTACTGGGAGCAAGCCATTGGTGCTGAGAGCTTCTTCGTTCGAAGGGGAAGCTCGTCGCGGTGGTTCCCAGTGGAAAAGACCATAGGAGAGGAAGAGAGGAGCATCGACGAAGATGAAGGTCTCGGCCGTGAACAGAGCAACTCCAGCAAGCCATTGGAAGGCTGGTAGCAGTTCGTAGAGGTGGCTGTGGAGCGCGAGGAGTTCCCATGGCCGAGAGGAGCTAGATGCGCGATGGCCTGGCGGTGAGGGTCTTCTGACGTGGAATTGGTTTTCAGGCGAACTTTTCTGGAGGAGCTCGGCCGCATGAGAGAAGAAGACAGTGAAGAGAGAGAGGGGGAGGGAAATAATTAAATTAATTAATTAATTTATATTATGGAAATTGTACTTTGTAAACTTAATGAAATTTGGTTAGGGTTAACCTAGTCCGGATTCAAGTTGTGCTAAACCAACCTGGTAAGCCAAGTTTAATTGGGTTCATTGACTTGGGTTAGTCTAAACTAACAAATAGGCTTGGGTCTAAACCGAAATAAATAAAATTAGCCAATTTGATTAGATTAATTGAGCTAGATGGCTAAGATTAATCTATTAGCTAATTGGGTTGATCCAAGAGTAGTTTAGTAGAATTTAATTAACTTGATTAAAGTAAGTGGGTTGGACCTAGACCACAAGGTTGAGTTAATTGACTAGCTAGTCAAGTATGATGGACTAGAATGACTTAGATCTAACACTATGATGGATTTGATTAATTGGTCAAGTCTAGTTTAATTAAAATAATCAAATGGATAGATTTGATTAGATGCCTAAGTTTAGCCAAGTTAAGAATCAGTTTGGTTGGTTGAGGTTAGATTAAATGGGTCCATGATTGGGTTCCAATGGGCTGGGCTAAAATAGTTGGATAAGTCAGATTTTTTTAAAAAAAAAAAAATACATGAAATAAAAGAAAAGGTTGTAGGTGGTGGGAGTTGAACCCTAGACCACCTAAATCAAGTAGTTGGGGCTTAACCCAAGGGGACATGGCTAGCCACGTGATGGAGTTTGGATGTTCTAAGTTAAGTAGAACTTAACAATGTAAGGTTAGGCAACCTAATGGGCTTGGGTGATGGGCCCAATTTAGCTAAGATGACTAAAGCTGACAAAAGTTGACTAAAGTTGACCAAGTGTGTGTTGAAAGTCAACTAAGGAGTTGGAAACATGGTAAATGGGTCGGCAACCAAGTAAATGGTCTTAGGATATGTTTAGTGGGCCTAACCCACCGAAAGCAAGAGTTATTCATGTGCATCTAGAAACGTAGGGTTTTACTAGAATTTTTGGCAATAATAGAAACTTTATTATCAAATACTCCCATGGAGTCATTGAGACACTACAGGAGGAGACTAGGGAGGTTTTTTCAGTTTTAGAAAGAGGTAAGTACACTTGCCTTGTACCCACTCTTTGGAGTTTCCCTTGGACTTCCTTTTATCTTGTTGATAGATGCTTTATTGATATCATACATATTGTCCTTATCTGTGATTCATTCCTGTTTGAGCATGTATGTTTGTTTCAGGATGTTGGTATCCCTGTTTTGGGTCTACTGTACGGACTCAGTGGAGCGTGGGGGCTGCGTTAGGGAAATGTTCAGGGATGGGACACCCTGGCATTTCTGCTTGCCGCGCCAGAGGGGTGATGCTCTGGTTGTCCTACCCGTTAGTGTGAATGGTACGTTGGCCGTGTCGATAAGTGCGAGAGGTGGTACTATCGACTTACGACCGGAGGGTTGTGTCTACAGCGCATAGCTGGGTAGGCTGACCGGGGATGATCCTTGAGTTTTCTTTGATACTAGACACAGAGCTTGAGGCCTTCTGTTCTTAGGGGTCATATTGTTGTTTTTACTTGTGGTAGACTCCTAGAGTTGTTTTCTTAAGGACGTGGTCCCATTGTTTGACATGTTGATATACTATGTCTTTGTGACCCAACAGGGGTACTTACTGAGCTTTCCATTCGAAAGCTCACGCACTTGCTCTTTCTTTTTCAGATCCCGAGGTATAGGGCTCGTGCAGAGGAAGCTGTCAGGGATCTAGGTTTTGTTGAGTCTGAGGATCTCTTTTGTGTTTCTTTGCTGTGTGAGACACTTGTTATATAGGACCCGTGTAGGGGCCTGACTTTATGTAGGGCATTTGGACCCCTATGATTCTATTTTCTTTTGGAGTTACGTATGATTTATATTGTTGTCTGTTATCTGCTAATTTACACTTAGGCCTTGTATTCGAGCTGAGCTTGACTCTACTCGGGTACGGCAGGTCTGTGTACGTGCTTGGGGCCTAGAATCCGGGACGGGCGTGACAGATGTACTCTACCATGACTTTTATTTGTATATGACTTTCGGTGTGTAATCGGATATGCTATGTCATATGAACCTTATTTGGAGTACATGCTTCTTGATCTCAGGCTTATTTTGCACAGCTTATGGGCTGCGTACACTCCCGGTCCAGCTGGCGTGACATCTGGCTTATTAATGAGATGGGTGTTACACCTTAATTATTTTGGGTTAATGAAATTCCCTTTCTCTAGTTAATATTAATGAAAAAGTTGGGCTTAGATGCAAAAGGGACATTTCATGGAATGTTGTTGAGGTGTACTTGCATGTAAACTCAAAAGAACTTTGGGTTTTATTACAAAAGAAACATTATTTCCTGCATGTGTCCAAACTATGTCACTAGAATTATACATGGAAAGAAGATTGGAGATAATCTTGGACTTTAGTTCAAAAAAGGGGTCGTGGATGAGATCATAATTAGATAGATACTTGCATGTACGTTCAAAGTGAACTTTGGACCTATCTATAATATAAACATCTCTCATACAAAGGAGAACGCCACTTGGAGGGTAATTTCTAATCACGAAACCATAAAACTAATATATACTAATTCTCCGTTTTGTATTTTCGTTTTTTGGACCACTTTAATTAATATATACTCTTTAATTCCTCTTTTTTGTTGTTTATTGATTAAAGGCCACCCCTTCTTTTTTCATATTTGGTTTTCTTCCTTGAATTTTCTATTTCTGCATGTAGTTGATGCTATGAAGCATCAAGTTCCAACAAGTAAACTATTCCAATCTTTATCTATTCAGGGCACTTAACCATTATAAGAAGTCTTCATTTTTTTAATTAACTAGGTTTATTACCTTTAGATCTCTACATGATCTTCATTATAAATAGAGCTTCGTCTCTAGTTTTTGCTTTGTGGAGAGAGTACAAGGGACTCACAGGGTTCGCGATCGAGGCCGGTATTCTAACTCTTCTTAACTTTTAGATCCATGCATGTTATTGACTTTTTAGATCCATGCATGTTTTTACTTGGTTCACTGGCGGCAATCCCGGTGGCAATATTGTTTATAATCCTTTATAGATCGGAGCTGGAATCATGGGCAGTTTATGAACAGAGAAACAACTACTATAACAACATGAATGACATTGGCAACATTCCTATGATGTTCAAAGGTAAAAATTATGTCACCATTCATTTTAAGTTTTGCTACAATCTTAACTTTTACTTATAGAATTTCATGTTATGCAGTATTCATGGCATACAGAGCAAGAAGTTCTTTCTGCCCTTGTTTTTACCAAGAGTACTGCTCATCCAACACATTGTATTCTAAGAATACGTTCAAATTAACTTGAATCATTTTTAAGTTTCAATACTATTGAAAAGTGCATGCATTTATAATCGAAGTAGCAAATTAACCATTCTTGTATACATACTTTTATGCAACTTATCTTACATAAGACTGATTAAAAATATTAGCTTAAGAAAATGAGAAAATAGAATATACTCTTTTTGTTTGCTCATCATATTCTCTACAACTAATCGGTAAAGGTGATATTTCTGTTGGTTCCAAGGAAGAACAAGCAATAACTTCTATTGAATAAACTAAATCAAATTCTCAATTTATATAACCTACCCATGCAAGTTTTCCTATACATCTTTAAGACTCATAAATTATAGAAGAATCAGAGTTTTGAGATGATTTCCATATGAAATATGTAATAAGTTCCACGCAATATTGTAATGACCTAAGAAAATTTGAAACTAATGTGGGCAATCTAAGTTTTTATATGTTTACTTAATTTGCTGAAAAGAAAGTCTTATTAGAATTAAATATTACCCACCAGATAATTAGTTAGATGCAAGATGTACATTTCTAACCTATTCTATTATTTTTTTTTTTTTAGGCAACTGCAGACTTCATTTTACAACCATAACTACCAACCATTTAGAAATCCTCCAAGTACAAATGGGTATGCCAATGATGCTTTTCTAGTGTTGATTCCAACTTCTTCATAAGCCAATGCATTAAATAGGTCTCAACAAATAAAAGTATAAAGATTTTTTTTTTCAAAGCATTTGTTATAACAACTATTAATTATAATCATAGCATGAACTTTGTTGAAATCATTCCACACACTTTTCTGGTTTTAAGGAGGAATGCTAGGAGGCGACATAACATCAAGAACACAAGGTGAAAACGAAGTTCAAGCTTATTTAGCCAACCTTGGTGAATGTCAACTTTGATGAGGATTTCGATTTCAAATAATACATAAGGCCAAAAAGCTTCCTATCAAACCTATCTTCTGGTTTGTTGTAGTTTAGACATTTTATGGTTACCGCCAGGAGAATAGACCATGAATGTTCCTTTAATTACTAAGATATTTTTATGTGACAAACAATTCTAGGACTTGCAAAACCTTTGGTCATATATATATGCTATTTGGGCTCAATCTATTTTTTTTTTCTTTCAAATGAAACTACATTTCAAAACGGAAATGTTAAGTGTTATGGGAACCTTGTAACGCCCCGAATTTTCTAAGTAACTAAATCATAAAATTTTCGACAATTAATCAGGTTAATTAGCATAGAAAATATATTTAATATTTTAAAGCTCAATTAAAGAAAAATCGATGGTTAATAAATTTAAATCAAGCCTCGCAACAAATGAGCCTAGGGAAGACCTTATTGGGCCAGGCTAATTACACATGGAACAGTTGGAGGTGGATGGTAAAGATAACCTTGGTTAATTAGTTGGGAGATTTATTTACTGTTAATTAATCAAGATTAATTAAGTAGGAGAATCAGACAAAAGTTAGAGTCTCGATAAAGTAGATCGGGCAGGTCAAAAGCCGATATTCGCAGATCTAGTCTGACGAGAGACAGACCCCGTGATACTACAGTATGCCCGTGATGACTGGAATCATTGACCTAGGATTTTCGGATCTGAGTCGGTGAGTTATTAAAAAAACTAATATAATTTATTTGATGTAACGTAAAGGGGAAATAATTTAGATGATAAGGTAATTTAGATGAAAGTGCCCGAGGTCCCAGGATCAGGGTCGAGGTGTGACAGATTAAGGTGGTATCAGAGTCAGGTTAGATAACGGACACCCTCGTTGCCCTAGTAACTTAGTCGAATAGGTTAGACTGAGTGTTGGGGAGGGTAGTTATCTTTCATGGACTCGAGACTGACATTTTGTATTTTGGGCAGAGCGAAGATGTCGTGGGACGGTCAGCCAGGACGGAGGTATTTCCACCCAGCCGTGTCTGAGGAAGTGGAGAGTTTGAGGAAGACTACTCCACCACCGGCACCCCAGGACCACTTTGAGGAGCTCTATGAGCAGATGGGGGTGGCCTTAGAAGCTACCAATCGAAGGATTGATAGGCTTCAGGTCACAGTGGAGCAACTCGTTTAGAGGCTGATGGGTGAGATGTAGTGGGCTCCTAGACGCGTGGGCCGAGCTCAAGACTATCGTAGACATTTGGGAGTGCAGCTGGGAGCTAGGGTTAGGAGCTCGTCTCGTAGGTCCGTTAGGTGTAGCCGATGTGGAGGTTACGGACACCAGAGGTTCGAGTGCAGTCAACCTCCCATCTGTTGCCTTCGTTGTCACAGTGAAGGCCATCTCACGATGTATTGCCCACATGGCACTTTGGCACTGAACGGGGGGACCTCCTGACGTTACACCTGAGGATCTCTATACCCCGTTGTCTCCAGATAGAGAGGACTGGGTTTGAGTCTTCATACTAGGAATAATTTGTTGTCTTACAAACTGTTGAGTTGTATGAACTTTGAGTACTGTTTTCAAAACTAGGAAATAATGTAGTAGTCCCGTAAACTTTTATGTGCGAACTACTATCATTGTTGACATCTTTATTTGGAATATAAATAAAGTGATTTTATTTGGTATTAACCTTGGGTGTAACTGTTTTATGGCTAACTCTGTTGGTTGCTGGCAGAGATAGTATGATTCGAGGAAGTGGAGGACGCGACGGAGGTAGGCGGGGACGACCTCGCCGAGAGGAGATACCCCAGTCTCCGCATGTAGGTGTTGTGCCCCAGCCTCAGAGAGATGATGTACCACAGCCTCAGGTGAACAAAATACCACCACTACTAGGGGCTGAGATGGAGTTTGAGCAGGAGCAGCCTGCTCAATGTGATGTAGAAGGGCCTCAGGCTGCAGGCCCAGGACTGAGGAAGGAGGTGCCTCCCGCTCGTATGTTAGATCTCATGGTCGAGATGATGGGGTACATCCAAGAGCAAAGGCAACAACACATACAGCCCCCTCCACCACCAGTGCCAGCAGGTAGTAGCAGAGGGTTATTGGCCGAGATTAGGCGGCCATAACTGATACAATTTGAGGAAGATGCTGACCCTGAGGCTGCGGAGTTATGGATCCGAGAGATGGAGAAGACCTTCGATGTCTTCTAGGTTGGGGAGGCCGAGAGAGTCAGGACTGCAGTATACATGCTTCAGGGAGTAGCTAAAGATTGATATCTGGGAGAGATGCGTCTGAGAAGGGATGAGCCCTTCCAATATTGGGTTGAGTTCAAGAAGGTTTTCTTTGGCAAGTATTTCTCTCGAGGACGGAGAGTTCAGATGGAGCAACAGTTCAGGCACCTCATAAAGAGCAGTATGATAGTTGAGCAGTACAAGGCCGATTTCGATAGACTGGCTCGCTTTCTTACAGACATGGTACCCTATGAGGAGAGTGGGGTACGTCAATTTGAGGACGGGTTGAGGCCGTTTGTGCAAAAGATAGTTTTAGGACACATGTGCACCTCTTACTTCGATATAGGGGCCCGAGCAAAGTATGTGCAAGCCATAAACTAAAATGACTCTCAGGGGCCGCCTCACAAAGAAAAGAAAGACAAAGGTCAAAAGCGACCAAGGCGATTATGCAGGAAGAATTCAAGGCCATAAGTCTGACAACAAGTACAAACTATACTACAAACCTTTTGGATCTACAGCCTCAGCTAGAGGCAAGGGGTCGACAGCCAGTGTTACTCAGACTATGCGGTGCTTTGAGTGCAAGGGCCCACATAAGAGGTCTCAATTCGCGAGGCTTACTGGTGGATGTTACATATGCTGCAGTTTAGATCACAAGAAGTCACAAAGGTCCACAAAGACTGGCCGTCGTATGGTGGTACATGAGGAGGAACTCAGGAACCCCAACAATCTTATGGAGCTTCTAGACAGTCGACCCCGACACCGAAGTCTCAGGGAGGGAAAGGGAAGGCACCGGTGATAGGGCAGCCTTCTACTTCTGGACAGCCACAGCAACAGAGGCCCATGACCCATGGGCGAGTTTACCACTTGACCACCGAGGAGGCTCAGACTTCAGCGAACGTCGTCACAGGTACGATCGCTGTTAGTTCTTTTTACGCATGTACTTTGTTTGACCCGGATGCCATATATTCTTTTGTATCTGCACTGTTTGCACGGAGACACTCATTGACCGCGGTAGAGCTACCATATGTGTTGAGCGTGGACACCCCAGTTGGAGTTACTAGGATGGTGAGCAAGATGGCGCCGATATGCCCACTAATGATAGAAGGGCGGGAGTTGCCTGCCAACCTATATGTGATGGACCTGAGGGATTACGATGTGATCCTAGGTATTGATTGGCTCTCTTCTGTGCATGCGATGGTTGATTCCCGTGAGAAGAGAGTGTACTTCAGGATACCGGGCGACGTGGAGTTCACCTTCCATGGCAGCCAGGACTATTCGTTGGTTCGAGAAATCTCAGCTCTCCAGGCTCGGAGACTGCTATATCTGCTATCGCGGAGCTTCCTGAGATTAGCCGGATACTATAGGAGATTCGTTGAGGGCTTCTCCCGTCTAGCGGTACCTTTGATGAGATTGACCAGGAAGGGCACCAAGTTTGTGTGGACGGAATCTTGTGAGAAGAGTTTCCGAATCAAGCGTAGGTCGTCAGCCGCCACCTCGGCTTTACTACAGGCGGCAGGGTACACACGCATGCAGATGCTTGCAAGACTGGCCTAGGGTGTGTTTTGATGTAAGAAGGGCAAGTCATTGCTTATGCTTCCCTGCAATTGAAGCCTTATGAAGAGAACTACCCCACACACGATCTGGAACTTGCAGCGATCGTGTTTGCTTCGAAAATCTGGCGGTATTTCCTCTATGGTGTACCTTGTGAAATATACACTGACCATAAGAGTCCCAAGTATATCTTCACTCAGAAGGAGCTGAACATGAGAAAACGGCGATGGTTGGAACTGATCAAGGACTATGATTTGAGTATGCATTACCACCCATGCAAGGCTAACGTGTGTCACACCCCATCCAGGATTCCAGGTCCCGAGCACGTGTATAGACCGGCCGTACCCAAGTAGAGACAAGCTCAACTCGAACACAAGGCCTAAATATGAATCAGCAGATAACAAACATAACATGAATTAAACTCAAGTCCAAATGAACAAAGAGTTAAAAGGGTCCATAGACCCTATACAAAATCAGGTCCCTACATGGGTCCTACAAAAATAACAACTCTCAAAATAAAAAGAAAACTCAAGGAGATACCCAGACTCTTGATCTCCTGGACAATCTCTCCTTAACACCAGCCCTTAGACCTCGGGATCTGTAAAAGAAGAATAAATGCATGAGCTTTCGAATGGAAAGCCCAGTAAGTATCGTTGCGGGGTTACAAAGACATAATTACAGTATGTCAAATAAAAGAAAGGGATCATAATCCCCAAGGAAAATACAACCCTAGGAGTCTATTACAAACAAATACAATGGTACGACCCCTAACAACAGAAGCTCTCAGGCTCTGTGCTGAGTTTCAAAGAGAACTCAAGGTTTACTCCCTATAAGTATACCCAGCTATACGCTGAAAACACGATCCTCTGGTCGTTCGACCCTCCAGTCGACAGTCGGTATTACCACCTCTCGTACGTGTTAACACGGCCATCGTATCATTCCTAGTGACGGGTAGGACCACCAGAGCATCGCCCCTCTGGCACAGAAAGCAGAAATGCGAGGGTGTCCCATCCCTGAATATTTCCCTATCGGAGCCCCTAGGCTCCACTGAGTCCGAGCAGTAGACCACAACAAACAGGGATACCAATATCTCGAAAACAACATACATGCTCAACAGGAGACTAAAACAGATAAGGATGCATGTATGACATCAATAAAGCATAAATTAAGTCCAAAGAAACTCCGAAGAGTAGGTACTAGGCAAGTGTACTTACCTCTTTCTGGAACTAGAAACCCTCCTAGTCTCCTGCTGTAGTATCACTAAGACTCCCCGAGAATATCTGATGGCAGAGTTTCTATTAGAGCCAATATTCAAATAAAACCCTAGGTTTCTAGATGCGCATGCATAATTATAGCTTTCGGTGGGCATCTGCCCAACTAATTGGGCCTCCAAGTCCATCATCCTGGTTATCGAACCATTTCCTTCATTTCCAAGTCCCTAGTTGACTTTCACCTCACATTTGGTCAACCCTAGTCAACCTATCAACTTGACACTTATTTGTCGTGGAATAAACCCTAGTTGATCACCTTTAACCAACTCAACTCATTTGGGCCCACCAACCAAGCCTAATAGGTCGCCTAGTCTTATTTTGTCAAGTTCCACTTAGATTAGAAAATCCATATTCCATCACGTGGCTAGCCATGTCCCAAAGGTTAAGGCCTAACCATGCCATCTAAGTGATCTAGGGTTCAACCCCTACCTTCCACAACCTTTTATTTTACTATTTTAGAGAAAACTTTACCTATATATATATATATATATATATATATATATATATATATATATATATATATATTCCCTTTATATTTTGGTTGTGCCCAACCTAGTTAGGTCCCACTATGAACCCCACCATTAGCTTCACTTTATTTGATTTGACTAAATCAATTTTCTTGTCACTTAGGTCCATACCTTGGTCCTTCTAATCTAATCATCGATTTGCTTGAGCTTATTAGCCCACTACCTGATTTTCTTTAATCAACCGTGGTAGTGATCTTTATAAATCGACTTAGGTATTATTTCAATACCTTAACGTTAAATATTAACTAATCTATTTAATCAATTAAATTAAATCTTCTACAAATTTAATTAAACGATTAAATTGGTTAATTCACCAATACTCTATATCAACTATTTTAGCTAAGCTTTTTGTCACATTAAAACAAATTCATTTTTCATTAACTAATCACTAACCTGTGATTAACTGATTTAACTAAATAATTAACTTAATTATTTAATTCCGTTAATAATAATAATATTATTATTATTTACTTTATTGTTATTTTTTTTATATCCTCTTCTTCTTCTCGGCCGAGCCTCGCCGGAAAAGTGATCTTCTCCGGCATGCATGTAACCGTAGGCCTCCACCTCTTGACTTCCTCTCTCATTGAACTTCCTCACGCTCCACGGCCATCCTTCGGTGTGTTATAGGTCCCCTAATTGCTCAACGGAGCTACTCAATCTCTCGGCCGTGACCATACTTTCCGGTGAACTAAAATTTATGCATTTAACTACATTTTAAAGGTTTAAAGGGAAGAGAAGGACTTACCGAAGACGGTGGGCAGCTCCAAGCTCCACCAGCGGGCTCTCCGACGGCGAATCGAACTCTGACGTCTCTCCGGCGCTGGCCAACTCTTTCACAATGCGCTGTGCTTCTCTAAAGGATGGAAGGCGGGGGTATTTGTAGGCCAGAGCTCAATGAAGGAGGTGGCGGGGTCATGGGTCGAATCGCCGGCTAACGGCCGGTTTCCTCGCGCGTAATGCCCAGAGAAGACGGTCGGGCTAGCGGTGGCGCTTGCGGTCGAGACGGGTAACGGGCGTTGCCTCGGGATCAGCCCCCGGTAAGATTAGACGGCTGAGATTTATTATTTTAACTTCAACGGTGGATTACTCACCTTTAGGCCTCGGATCCGTCACTCCATTAGATGAATGGTTAGAATCAAATCGTGGTCGACGGCTAGATTAGATACTTTTACCTCGAGCTTGAGACAAATCTTGAGATGGACGGTTCTCATCAACCCACACAATGAGGTTACTCCCATTAACCGATTCCCTTTGCCTCGAGTCTAGCACACGATAAGATAGATGCTCTCACAGCGCGCCATGTGGCTTCTCGGATGGTTTAATAATGCCCCGAGATCAGCACTTATTCGAGATTATTTCATCTCCACCGTTTAACAATTTTAATAACGGTTTACTCAGTACTTTTTCACAGAAGGCCTCAAACTTGGTCGTATTACAACTCAGCCTTTCTCTGTGAGAGGAAAATATTTCCTCTCAGCCCCTTAACTTTCCAAAAAGTTCTAAAAGGTCCCTCGTCAACCCAATTAACCCTAAGTAGGGTTTATTCATTTTTTTTTAATTCCCCTTATTTTCCCTTCCTAATTCAATCACTAAATACTTGGGGATTTATTTTTTTTAAATTAATTTTAAGAAATTTAAACACATTTTATTTCAAAAATCCTTAGATTTTACAATCCTCCACCCTTACAATAATTTCGTACTCGAAATTACATCACCACCTACTGTGTGCTAAACAAATCTGGGTAACGCTTCCTCATACCTCTTGGCTCCTGTGTCGCTTCTCGATCAGAGTGGTTACTCCATCTCACCTTGACAAAGAGAATGGTTCTATTTCTTAACTGCTTGTCCTCCCGACCCAAAATAGCTATTGGGCGATCCTCATTGGACATATCCTCCTGAACTTCCACAAGAACCTGGGGAATCACTCGTGTTGGGTCACGAATACACTTCTTCAACATGGAGATGTGGAAGACATCGTGAACCTGAGCAAGGTCTTGAGGTAAGGCCAACCTATAAGCCACAACTCCTATGCGCTCCAAAATCTCAAAAGGTCCGATATATAGTGGAGCGAGCTTCCCACGTCTTCCAAATCTCACGACCCCTTTCATAGGAGATACCCTCAAGAACACAAGATCCCCCACCTGAAACTCCTTGTCAGATCTCTTACGATCTGCATAGCTCTTCTGTCTACTTTGAGCAGCCTTAAGTCTCTCCCTGATCATTATGACATGATCCTCAGTCTGTTTAATAAAATTTGGCTGCTCAAGTGTCGCCTCAACTACTAGTTTCCTCTCACCCACATCTCCCCTGCAAATAGGTGTTCAGTACTTTCTCCAATAAAGTGCCTCGTATGGGGCCATTTGGATGCTCACCTGATAACTGTTATTATAGGAAAACTCTACTAAACTCAGACGCTCATCCCAGGACCCCATAAAGTCCAACGCACATGCTCTCAGCATGTCTTCCAACGCCTAGATAGTCCTTTAAGATTGACCATCAGTCTGTGGGTGGAAAGCTGTACTGAAAGCCAAACTTGTACCCAGAACTGTCTACAGACTCTCCCAAAACCTAGAAACAAATCGGGTGTCATGATCGGAGGTGATCTACAATGGTATACCATGTAGTCTGACAATCTAATCTGTATACAAATGGGCCAACTTCTCTAAGGATGCTCCCGTCCTCAAAGGTATAAAATGAGCTGACTTAGTCAATCGGTCCACTATGACCCAGATTGACTCAAGACCTCTTTGAGTACGTGGCAACCCTGTTACAAAGTCCATGTTAATATGCTCCTACTTCCACTCTGGAATGGGTAAGAGTTGTAACATCCCTACTGGCCTTTGGTGCTCCGCCTTCACCAACTGACAGGTGATGCATTTAGCCACAAATTCTGCAACTTCTCGCTTCATAATCTTCTACCAGAAATGATCCTTCAACCCTTTGTACATCTCGGTACCTCCAGGGTGAATAGCGTAGCTCGAGTAGTGAGCTTCCTCCAGAATCTCCTTTCTCAGCTCAGGAACGTTAGAGACGCAAATCCGCTCGTAAAATCTTAGGGTACCATCCTCGTGTACTCTAAACCTTGTCGTCTCTCCCTGTCCAATGTGTTCCCTGATCTCCTCCAAATCAGGATCTTGCCTCTGTGCAAGTCTAATCCTTTCCAACAATGAAGGTCGTATATGCAAGCTAGCATTGTGACGTCCATCTTAGGCAAAACAACCTCTAGCTCGAGCCTCCTCATGTCCTCTAGAAAAGGCGTCTGAGTTGTCAACAAAGCGGCAACTCCATAACCAGACATCTACTCAGTGTATCCGCCACAACGTTAGCCTTGCCCGGGTGATAAGTGACACTGAGATCATAGTCCTTTATTAGTTCCAACAACGACATTGCCTCATACTCAACTCCTTCTGAGTGAATATGTACTTGAGGCTCTTATGATTGGTGTAGATCTCGCAAGGTACACCGTAGAGGAAGTGTCGCCAGATCTTTAGGGTAAACTCTATTGCTGCCAACTCAAGATAGTGTATGGGGTAATTCTCCTCAAAAGGATTAAGCTGGCGAGAAGCATAAGCAATCACCCGCCCATCCTGCATCAATACACATCCTAGGTCAGTCTTGCATGCATCACTGTAGATTGTATACCCATGACCACTCTGAGGCAAAGCCAAAACTGGAGCGGATATCAATCCCTGTTTCAACTCCAGGAAGCTCTTTTCATAAGACTCGGTCAAAACGAATTTGGTGCCCTTCCTGGTCAATCTGGTCAAAGGTGCTGTTATGATCGAGAAACCCTCAACAAATCTCAGGTAATAGCCAGCTGACCCCAGGAAACTCCGTATCTCCCGTACTGTGGTTGGTCTCTTCCAATGAACGACTGCTTCAATCTTCATGGGGTCTACTGAAACTCCAGTTCCGCTGATCACATGCCCAAGAAAGCAATATTATCCAACCAAAACTCACACTTGGAGAACTGGCATAGAGCTGATGCTCCCTCAAAGTCTCTAGCACAATTCTCAAGTGCTCCTCGTGTGCCTGGTGGCTACTTGAGTAAACCAAAATGTTGTCGATGAAGACTACCACAAACTAGTCCAAGTACTGACGGAATACCCGGTTCATCATATCCATAAATACCGCCGGGGCGTTGGTAAGCCCGAACGGCATCACCATGAACTCATAGTGCCCGTATCTAGTACGGAAGGCACTCTTCGGAATATCCATCTCCTTTATCCGCACTTGATGGTATCCGGATCTCAAGTCAATCTTAGAGAATACTTGAGCTCCCTGTAACTGATCCAATAGGTCGTCAATCCTAGGTAAGGGGTACTTATTCTTCACTGTCACCTTGTTCAACTCCCTATAGTCGATGCACAGCCTGAACGACCCATCTTTCTTCTTAATAAATAGAACAGGTGCTCCCCAAGGTGACATACTAGGCCTTATAAAGCCTTTATCTAACAACTCCTCCAGTTTTTTCTTCAACTCCTTAAGCTCTGCAGGTGCCATCCTCTAAGGAGCCTCAGACACAGGAGCTGTTCCCGGAACCAGATCAATCGAGAACTCTAGTTCTCATTCTGGGGGTAATCCTGGTAAGTCTTCAGGAAACATATCAGGATATTTCCTCACCACGGGAACATCTGAGACTTCGATCTCCCCATCCTGCTTCATCTCAGAGATAGAGGCCAAATAACCTATGCATCCACCCCTAAGTAACTTCCGAGCTTGTAGGGCTGAAATCTCCTGTACTAGGGAACAAGTTTGGCTGCCATTAAGGGTGAACTCCTCATCTCCCGACACCCTGAACACAACTCTCTTCCCACGACAGTCCACCACTGCGTATACCGAAGAGAGTCAGTCTATCCCGAGGATTACATCATAGTCCTTCAGGTCCATCACGTGCAGATTTGCAGGTAATTCCCACCCCTCTATCACTACTAGGCATGCCGGTACTATCCGCCTTACCAACTTAGCACCTCCAGCCGGGTGTCTACACTCAACTCATAGGGTAGATCTATAGCAGGCAAAGTATGTCTCCGTGCAAATCGTGCAGATACGAAAGAGTTTGTAGCACCCGGGTCAAATAAAGTGCTGGCATTAAATGAACTAGCAGAAATGGTACCTGCGACAACATCAACAGATGCCTGAGCCTCCTCCATCGTCAGATAATAGACTCTTCCATGAGTCTTGGGCCTCTGCTGCTGCTGAGGCTGGCCAGGAGTGGAGGATTGCCCTGCTGTCGCCTTTCCCTTCTTATCGCCCCCTTGTGGCCTCGGTAGTGGTCCCACAGACTGTCTAGAAGCCTGCTGTGATCCCTTGGTTCCTCCAACCATACTCTGTCCAGTTGACGCTGAGGGCATTGAGCCTTCTTGCGATCAAGACCCAAGAAGACAAAACATCCTCCTGTTAGTCTCGGGCACTAAGACTTCTTGTGTGGCCCTTTGCATTCAAAATATCTAAGGGTCTGGGTCACGCTAGCTGATGACCCTTTGCCTCCAGATGAGGTCGTAGTTCCTAAAGGCTTGCCATAAGGTCAGTACTTATTATCGGGCCTACACCTTCCTGAACTCTTCCCCACTGATTGGCCCTGGCTGTTAGACCCTTTGTCCTTCTTTTCCTTCTGGGACGACCCCTGGGCGTCCCCCTGGCAAGAGGCCTCCGTGTATTATGCCCTGGCCACAACCTCAATATAGGTCTTACACATGTGGCTAGTCACGATTTTCTTCAGTGATGGCCACAGTCCGGCTTAAAACTTCATCACCCGACTTTCCTGGGTCGGAACCATATCAGGAAGAAAATGGGCCAACATGTCAAACTCTGTCTCGTATTGCTCCACAGTTTGGCCTCCCTGAACAAGTTAAGAAAACTGTTGTCCCAGCTGCACCAAGTGTCCCGGGGAGAAGTACTTGGCGAAGAATGCAGTTCTAAACTCTTCCCAAGTCTGGATGGGCTCTCCCTTCCTCAATCTAATCTCCCCAAAGTACCAATCTTCTGCTGGTCCTTGGAGCATGTAGACATCGGTCCTGATCTTCTCCGCCTCTGTAGTCTGGAAGACCTCGAAGGTCTTCTCCATCTCCCCAATCCATAACTCTGCCACGTGAGGATCAACGACTCCCTCAAAAGGTTGGGGAGAAGGTCTCCTAATCTACCCAAGTAATCCTCTGCTAGATGTGGGGGTGGCTGGTGGAGGTGGTGCTCGCTGCTGCTTGGTCTCTTGTATCAGCCCCATCATTTCCCGCATAAGGTCCAACATACTCATGGGGGGTACTCCCTTGGGATCTGGGCCCTCAACCTGAGGCACCTCTGCATTGGATTGAACAGGCACCTCCTGCTCTACCTCCATCTCATCAAGAGGTGGGGGGTACCTTCCCACCCTGAGGTTGGGGCACCTCTTCCATAGGCGGCTGTGGCACCTCAACTCGGCGAGGTCGCCCTCGCCTTCCTCTACCTCTACCCCGTCCACCACGGCCTCCACCCACTTTTATTATTATTATTTACTTTATTGTTATTTTTTTTATATCCTCTTCTTCTTCTCGGCCGAGCCTCGCCGGAAAAGTGATCTTCGACTGCGTGCATGTAACCGGCCGGCCTCCACCTGCGCCGGCTTCCTATCGCCCCGGTGAACTTCCTCACGCTCCACGGCCATCCTCCGGTGTGTTATAGGTCCCCTAATTGCTCAACGGAGCTACTCAATCTCTCGGCCATGACCATACTTTCTGGTGAACTAAAATCTATGCATTTAACTAGATTTTAAAGGTTTCAAAGGGAAGAGGAGGACTTACCGAAGACGGTGGGCAGCTCCAAGCTCCACTAGCGGGCTCTCCGACGGCGAATCAAGCTCTGACGTCTCTCCGGCGCGGGCCAACTCCGTCACAATGCGCTGTGCTTCTCCAGAGGCTGGAAGGCGCGGGTATTTGTAGGCCAGAGAGCAATAAAGGAGATAGCGGGGTTCGCGGGTTTAATCGTCGGCTAACGGCCGATTTCCCCGCGCGTAACGCCCGGAGAAGACAGCCGGGCGCGCAGTGGCGCTCGCGGCCGAGACGGGTAACGGGCGTTGCCTCGAGATCAGCTCCCGATAAGATTAGACGGCCGAGATTTATTATTTTAACTTCAACGGTGGATTACTCACCTTTAGGCCTCGGATCCGTCACTCCATTAGATTAACGACTGTGATCAAATCGTGGTCGACGGCTGGATTAGATCCTTTTACCTCGAGCTTGAGACAAATCTTGAGATTGACGGTTCTGATCAACCCGCACCATGAGGTTACTCCCATTGACCGATTCCCCTTGCCTCGAGTCTAGCATACGATAAGATAGATGCGCTCACAGCGCGCCACGTGGCTTCTCGGATGGCTTAATAATGCCCCGAGATTAGCACTTATCCGAGATTATTTAATCTCCACCGTTTAATCATTTCAATAACGGTTTACTCAGTACTTTTTCACAGAAGCCCTCAAACTTGGCCATATTACAACTCAGCCTTTCTCTGTGAGAGGAAAACATTTCCTCTCAGCCCCTTAACTTTCCAAAAATTTCTAAAAGGTCCCTCGTCAACCCAATTAACCCTAATTAGGGTTTATTCATTTTTTTTTAATTCCCCTTATTTTCCATTCCTAATTCAATCACTAAATACTTGGGGATATACTTTTTTAAAATTAATTTTAAGAAATTTAAACCAATCTTATTTAAAAAATCCTTGGATTTTACAACGTGGTGGAAGATGCCTTTAGCCGGAAGTCTTGTTATGGAGTCGCTGCTTTACTGACTACTTAGAGGCCCTTGTTGGAGGATATTTGGAGGTTGGAGTTTGAGACTTTTCTGCCATAAATGGAGGTTAGCTTGGCCAGCTTGCATGTTCAGCCCTCAGTATTGGGGAGGATTAGAGATTCTCAGGGGCAGGATCAAGATCTGGAGGAGATCAGAGGACAGATTGGGCAAGGTGAACCAACACGGTTCAGGATACATGAGGATGGTACACTGAGGTTTGATAACAGAGTTTGTGTGCCCAATATCCCATAGCTGAGGAATGAGATTCTTGAAGGAGCCCATTACTCGGGATACGCGATACATCCCAGTGGCAGTAAGATGTATAGAGACCTGAAGGACCACTTCTGGTGGAAGGTCATGAAGCGGGATGTTGCCAAGTTTGTAGCTAAGTGCATTACATGTCAAATGGTGAAGGCACAGCATCAGAAACCATCTGGGTTATTACAGCCCTTACCCATTTCGTAGTGAAAATGGGAGCACATCAATATGGATTTTGTGACAGGACTACCCTATACTATGAGGGGTAAGGAGTCAATTTTGGTCATTGTGGACCGATTGACTAAATCGGCACATTTCATACCTTTGAGGACAGGTACGTCGTTAGAGCATCTAGTACAGTTGTATATTGATGAGATTGTGAGACTGCATGGAGTACCAATGTCGATCACCTCTGATCGGGATACTAGATTTGTCTCGAGGTTCTGGAAGAGTTTGCATGAAGCCTTGGGAACCGGTCTGGCACTCAGTACAGCTTTTCACCCACAAAGGGATGGTCGGTAAGAAGAGGACCATCCAGGTTCTAGAGGACATGCTGAGGGCATGTGCATTGGATTTCACAAGATTTTCGGATGAGCGTGTGAGCTTGGTGGAATTCACCTACAACAACAGTAATCATTCAGATGGCTCCGTATGAGACACTTTATGGGAGGAAGTGCCGAACACTGATTTGTTGGGGAGATGTAGGTGAGAGGAAGCTGGTGGCTGAGAAGACACTTAAGCAGCCAGACTTCATCTGGCAGGCAGAGGAGCAAGTCCGGATGATTAGGGAGAGACTGAAGGTTGCTCAGAGTCGACAAAAGAGTTATGTGGACCTGAAATGTATTGAGCTTGAGTTTTAGGTTGGTGATGCAGTTTTCCTGAAGGTGTCACCTATGAAGGAAATCATAAGATTTGGAAAGCGGGGAAAGCTTGCTCCGCGCTATATTGGTCCTTCTGAGATTCTGAAGCTGGTAGGAGCTGTAGCCTATAGATTGGCTCTACCCCCGGATTTGGCACAGGTTCATGATGTGTTCCACATCTCCATTTTGAAGAAGTGCATTCGTGATCCTTCCCATGTAATTCCTCAGATTCCTGTAGAGGTTCAGGAGGACATGTCTTATGAGGAACACCCGGTAGAAATCTTGGATCGCAAGGAACAACAATTGAGGAGCCGGGCAATTCCATTTATTAAAGTGAGATGGAACCATCACTCTGATCGGGAGGCGACATGGGAATGCGAAGAGGATATGAAAAAGCGTTACCCGGAGTTGTTCGTCTCGGGTTGAGACTTGAGGATGTGTTATTTTAAATTTCGAGGACGAAATTTTTATAAGGGGGGAAGATTGTAAAATCCAAGATTTTATTTAAAATAAAAGGATTTAGAGTATCCTCTAATTTAATTATTAATTAAATATCCAAAGGGTATGTTTGGGATTTGAATGATTTACAAGGACATTTGGGTAAATTAATAATGATTGGGATTTATAAGGAATAAATAAATTTAGTTATGATTTATTTAACTAATTGATAATTGATTTAGTGATTGATTTGACTTAGTTTGGAATTTCTCTAAAATCATATCAATTAGGCTAAGTAAGGAAGTGGGGTTAAATTGATTAAATCATGATTGATTTAATTAACTTGGGAATGTCCTAAGTTGGAATGAATTGGTTTAATTAAAAAGGAAAGGGGGAGGGTGATTTAAATTATTAATTTGCACTAACTTGGGTGCCAAGGACCTAATGGTGATATTTGGAAAGATGAGGACTACAAAGCAAATGAACTTCTCTCTAGGTGGAGGACCTAGGTGGAAAAGTAAAAAGAATACGGACTTGAGGGAAATTTCACGTCTCTCACAGAACGCGGACCCAATGGTAAAATTGAAAAAAGCTGAGGGACCTATGAGCAGAGGACCAGAATAGATTCTTTATAGATGGTTGGACGGCTTGGATTAAATAATCCGGGATGAACCGATAATGAGGCGCCAATCCAACCATTCATCTCTTTGTCAAAGATAACGATAGGCGTGCCCTCACTGTGCGGTCAAAACTTCAGCCGCTCGATTCGATGGAGGAACCAATCATGAGGCAGCGTAACTCCTCTCCCCGCCAGCGAGCATCGCTCTTCTCCGCCGCGATCTGGGGACGGCCATGAAAAGAGAGCTTGGAAATTGATTGGCTTGACATCTCCGTCGTTAGGAGGGGGGGGGGGGGGGGATTGATCGTGCCGAGATGCTCCACGACCCCTTATAAATAGCGAGCCATATACCGAGAACTAGCAACACAACCTCGTCTGAACGCCGGTGAGGTAGCCTACTCCGGAAGAAGGCTGCGATCTCAGGCAACGAGGGGGCAAGAGGAAGAGCAGGAGTGGCCACTAAGGATGATACCGGAAGTCGAGGAAGAGAGTGCTGCCCCACCGCGAGCTTGTCCGAACGACTATGAAGCCTATCTAGCGCACCACTTCGTTCTCCGGTAAGCTCTGACTCACTATTGTTGTTCTTTCGAAATGCATGCATGGTAGGCCGCACTTAGGATGGCGAACACCGGGAGGAGCCACTAGACTCTCCGTCGGTCTCTGTTGAAGGACTGGACACCGGAGGAAGGGAAGCTCGTAGACGCCGTCGTGGATCTGGAAATCAGAGGGAGAGAGAAGGCGAGAACCGGTTAGAGAGGATCTCGGGACTGATTCTCGGTCACTGGCCGCCTTGGAGCTCGCTGACGATCGCCGGACAGGGACAGGGGTTTTACCACTGTGACGGGCGTGATCGCCTTCTCTAGGAGGCACGGCTTGAGAAGAGAGAAAGATAAGAAAGATAGAGACGGGTTACGATAGTTAGTTATTTTTTTTAATTAACCGATAAGTTGTAATGATTAATTAATTTAATTAATTGTTGGCTAAGTCATTTGATTAATCAGATTTAACTAATTAATTGGTTCATTAACTGGTAACTAATTGATTAGTGAGATAACTAATTAGAAATTAATTAATTGGATAATTAGTTAATAATCAATTAACGAATGATTAATTTGGTTAGTTAGTTAATTGATTAGTTGATTAATTGGGTTTGTGCTAACTAGTTTTAAAAAGTTAGTTGATTTGAGTTAATCAACTTAAATCAGTTAGATTGATTTAAAACAATTAGTTGATTAAAGATAATCAATTTAACAAGGTTGGGTTCGGTCTAGATTGGTTAATCAATCTATTAAGTATGGTTTTGAGTTGATATTAATTCTCAATCGGTTAGCCTATGGCTTTGTGTCCGAACCCGAAATTTAACCATTGATCAAGTTGACTAGGTCCCATAATGTTGGTTATAGGGTTGGGCCTTAATTAGACCAGCTAACCAAAAAATAAAAAAAAATAGAAAAGGGTGTAAGAGAGGGGATTGGAACTAGAAACCTCTCAAGTGGGCTTGGTGGGCTTTAACCACCAAGGCCCTATAGCACCTTGTGAAAAGATGGGCTTGGGATATCTATTTAGGGTATATTTAACTGATTTGGGCTTAATCAAGAAGAAAAGAATAAAGTTTTAAGTTGATAGTGGGTCGAGCCCATTTGGAGGTGAGCATGCATGGTAGATGTATTTCTCATAAACATGTACGTTTATTAAGAGTGGACTTGTCCTTACCAGATATTGACGTGGATGCGTCAGGAGGAAGTTCCTTGGGACTCCAGGCTTCGTGACTTCAGGTAAGTTACTCAAGCCAAGTTACCACCCATCATCGGGTTTCTTGACTTGTAGTATGCTATCTGTTTAGCATGTATTTCATTGATGATATGCTCTATTATTGGATTTATGCACATACCTGCTTGCTATTTGTTTCTGTTCCTAGTATATGCAAGATTGATATGATAGAGTAGGGTGTAGCTCTACCTGTTCTTGACATGTGAGTTGGCCATACCCACTCGTGGGCCGATACTTGATCATGGGCACATGGTCTTGTGTGCAGGCCAGGAAGTTTATGCTAACTGAAATAGTTTCTTCCGCCTGGTACAGTGGAGCATGGAGGCTCCGGTTTGAGAGAACGTTCGGGGACGTGACACCCTGGCGTTCTGACATTCCATGCAAGAGAGAGGATACTCTGGCTGTCCTGCCTATCAGCGGGATTGATACGCTGGCCATGTCGACATGCACAGGAGGTGGCGCTACCGAGATGCGACAGGTTGGTCGCGCACAGCGGATTGTTGTGCTTGTAACTGTCCGGGGGATAGATTGATCAGTCTTCGATCTTCTTCTTGAGCAAGAGGGCTGCTTTGGATAGGAGTTGTACATTGTTGTTTGTGGTAGACGCCTAGGTTTTTTTGATGATTCTTGATCTTGGTTGACTTGTTGATTTATTGTGCCTTCGAGATTGTTGCAGGGTACTTACTGGGCTTTCCATTCGAAAGCTCGCGCACTTGGTTTCCCTTCTCTCTTTCAGGATCTGGGTAGTAGGAGACTCAGAGGACATGCGAGAGACGGGGTGGGGTCATGTGCCGAGGTCGGAGGATCTCAGTTATCTCTTTTTTCTTGAGTGAGATTTATGTTATTAGGACCCATGTAGGGCCTTGCTGTTTAGGTTCCGTGAACCCTGGATTTGATTTTATTTACGTTGTTAAATTGTGATATTTGATTACGACTTTTGAGTTATACCTCGATTTTATGTGTTATCTGCTATACTTATCTAGGCCTTGTATCTAAGAGGGACTCGCCTCCACTTAGGTACGGCCGGTCTGTGAACGTGCCCGAGGTCCCGGGATCCTGGTCGGGGTGTGACAATTTTATCATGGCCTTTTTTTATAGTGTAGCTGAATAAATCAGATCAATTAACAAAAATAAAAATAAATAAAAAGGTATGTGTGAGAGGTGGTTTGAGCCAGGGAACCTCTCATATGGCCTTGGTGGGCCTTAACGACCAAGACCTTGTTGAATTTGCGATAGAATGAATCTCGATTATTTAATTAATGTTGTCTGACCAAATATATAAATAAAAGACTAAAAATGGAAGGAAGTGGGATTGGAACCCATAACGTCTCAAATATACCATAGCACCTTACCCACTAGGATATGAAAAGCCACTGTGATAATTTCTGGTATTTTAAAATAAATAAAACTAGACCAGGTTGGGTCCAAGGGCTTAGTTAGTGCATCATGCATGTGCAACTAGGAAATTTTAAGTTTTACCGACACTGATTTAAAGTCCTATTATCAGGTTGTGAGATAGAGTTGGGACAAGCAGGATTTTACTGAGTTATCCCGGTCGACTTTATTTAGGTAAGTACACTTGCCTCGTACCCACTCTTCGGAGATTCTTTGGGTTTGTTTATATTATATTATTGATATTATTGTTTTTTAAGACCATACAAGCTTCCTTTATTTGTTTGGAATTCTTTTGAGCTTGCTTGGTTGTTTTGGGACGGGACAACATAGCGTTTCTGCTTGCCATGAGAGATGGACGATACTCTAGTTGTCCTACCCGCAAGTGGGGGTGATTCGCTGGCCGTGTCAATACGTACGAGATGTGGCGCTACCGACATGCCATCAGAGGACCGCACGACCGGAGGTTCGAGATCCAGCAAGTTGCTGATGATGCTGGTGGGGGGAGATGTCTTGATTAGCTTTCCTTTGGAACTCACTGCAGAGCTTGAGAGCTGCTGTAGATAGGGGTCGTACCTTTGTGTTGGTTTGTAGTAGACTTCTACGAATTGTTTTGAGGGGCGTGACCACGTTGTTTTGACTTGATTTATCAGTCTGTTGATATCATGAATTCTTTTGAACCCCGTAAGGGGTACTTACTGAGCTTTCCATTCGAAAGCTCACGCACTTGTTCTTTCTTTTTCAGATCTTGAGGAGTAGGAGACTTAAGCTCAGGAGTCGATCCAGGGTCGGGGTATTTTGCAGAGGTCCGAGGATCTCTTTTATTTCTTTGTGAGAGACTATTTTATTTTGTAGGACACATTTAGGGCGTGGCTTTTGTAGGGCATCTGAACCGACTTATTTTATTTTGTTTCCGTTGAGACTTTTTAAATAAGTTATTTGGGATATTTATTTTGATTATATGTTATCTGCGGTTACTTACTGAGGCCTTGTAGTCGTGTGAGGTGCGCCTTAGTTACGACCGGTCTGCTCACGTGCTCAGGGTCCCGGAATCTTGGTCGGGGCGTGACAGATACCTAAGAAATTAAGTTATAGAGACATGAAAAGAAGTACATCTAATACCTAAGAAATTAAGTTACAAAGACATGAAAAGAAGTACATCAAAGCATTAAAAAAAAAATAGAAGTTCAAAGTAGACTCAATATATTATAGAATATTATATAATTATAATTCAAGTTTAATATTTATTAAGAATGGATCATTTTTTAGAATATTAGTTAATAATAAGGTGTATTTAATTAATTAAATCTTGTAGAAAAGAACTATTTCTAACCCAACTTATTCCAATTGGTTGTTTTCTTGGTGGTGGTAGGATAGTACAAATTATCCAACCATACACCACAAAATCATGTTAGCTTGGCAGTGTGACCCCCAAAATCCAAAATTTAAAATCGTACTAAAGTTTTGTAACACCCATTTCGCTAATGAAACAGATGTCACACCAGCTGGACCGGGAGTGCACCCAACCCACAAGCTGTGCAATTTAAACCTGAAATCAAGGAGCATGTACTCTAAATAAGATTCATAAGCCATAGCATAACCGGTTACACACCGAGAGTCATATTCAAATAAAAGTCATAATAAAGTACAACACACAGTGTTAGTGGCAACTACGACCCCAAATACAGCTGAAGAAAACATAACTAGAGTCTAATACAACCCAATGAAATTAACATAGAAACAGGTAAGCCAGAGCCGACTAGACCTCGATTCCTGCTCGAGACTTGAGCTACTATCTCGATCCGAGTCTAGATCCTGTAACAGAAAAACAATATAGAAAGGGGCTGAGCTATACAAGCTCAGTGAGTATAGACTACTCCGCTAGGTATTAAACATATCTGTTATCTGTACTAAATACTAGAATATAAGCAATGCAAGTCTAAATCAGGAAGGTCAACATAGTTATCTTAAATCTTGATAAGAATGTTAACAGTATCAGAAATCCGAAGAAAACAAATAAGCAGTCTCATATCATATCAAGCATATAGAGAGTACGTATATGCGATGGCCTCATATTATACAAGCGTGAACCCTTAGTTAAAATATCTCCATAAGGACTCCAGCAATCACCAGGAACAGAGGCATAAATCTACATGATCCTGATGCTGGGAATAGAGGCATACATCTACATGAACCCGACGCCTGACAACTACAGGTATACATCTACATGTGTACGTCAAGCGAGCATCTCGTATCCGATATGGGCTCTCTCAAGAGACAAGAAGAGGTTTTATAAAAGAACGACTTTCGCAAACATTTCTAGTTTTAAGAAAAACAATTGAAAACAAATCCCCTTCCTTAGCCCGGTCTCATCTACTCAAATATCTGGGCTCTATCCTGAGCCCTCCCGCTGGGTCCCCCATACATAACTAACTAAGGTGCAGCTTATGATACATAAAATAATCTTTAACTACTCCTTAGGGTTTCCTTAATCATATCACATGTTCTTTAATGTTAAATCAATTATACAAACATGAAAACACTACACAAGTATAACGATAAATTCATCGGCATCCACAAATCGAAATAAAACTCATAAGAATACGATAAAGCCGAAATCCTGATAAATACACAAATTAAAACTAGATCTACGGTGAAATCCCCTCACCTTAAGTCCTTCGCAAATTCCTAGGATTGGCTCAGTCCATCGTCAGCTCCCGCTGGACCTTTTCCCTTTCCTAGAATCTATAATAGTACTAAGTAAATACGAAGTTCGTATTCTACATAACTTAGTTCTATTTCCTTAGAATACAGAGATTTAAGATACGAAAATCGTATTCTTAAAGTATACTCTAATCTAAACTCATTAGAGTACAATGAATTCATTAAGATAACTAACGCATACTCCTAATTAACACGTATTTTCATTTTTCCAAAGAGCATAGAAAATACGATATTTCTCAAATAGAGGAATTAGTTCGAATCATCCTATCACTATCAAGAAGTTTCTAACATGCTCTTTAACAGTAATCAACTACTATACTTAATCATGGAGTATTAATAGAATATATTGGACAAAATTTCGGCACAGTCCCCTTTGTTTCTAGGGCTCCGAAATCTTATACAAACATTCACACATAACATGATCTTATACTATATAATTTAGCAGCTCATACACAAGCCCTAACCATTCAATCCCATCTCAGAGATCAACCTCACAATAGGTTCGAGACTTAGTTCGCACTCCATCCCAGCAACATTCTATCTTTAAATATTCTTAAGTTTCCCAACCAGCTTGAAGTTATACCTGCAAATACTTTAAGTTTCAGGTTATTGTGTCGCCACTCAAAGTTCGCCGGAGTTCAGTCCTCCTGCGTCATTTGTCCGGGCTGCTAAGAAGGAGGAGGGGGGAGGGGGGACAGAGAGGGTGGGGTCTCGTCGGAACCCCATAGAGCTCGCCGGTGTGGCGCATGACGCTGCAGGGACTGGGGCATGGCGGACAGCAGTAGTGTAGCGTCGTCGTTGTGGGTAGGAAGGTGGACGGTCGGGTTGGGGCGGCAGTTGTTGGGTTTTGTAGAAAATCAAAAGCATGTATCATATACATGGCACAACGGAAAAATTAAAATTTTCTAGACCCTAGCCCAAACGGATCTCCCTACGTTTATCAAAACACAAGCAAGTAAAGTTGAAGGGCATATACCTTTTGAAATCTGTACCGAATTCCTTTCTCTAAGTCGGAGAAGACGTTGCGTCAACCACAGTAGTCCGTAAACGGAGTGCCTCTAACGGTGATCCACGCGAAGATCCGCAGAAGCAACCTCAAAGGCGACGGGGTGATCTTCCACGCAAGGTGCTAGCTATGGTGGAAGGTCTTGAGAGGATTTGGGAGAGAAGAGAAAAGACTATTAATCTCTATCAATTACTGAGAAGTTGTGTTGTCTCTCTTTATGGCCTAGAGTATCACATATTTATAGGCCTCCCTAATTAGATTAGGGTTTGTTTCGGATTGGGACTTTGATTGAAGCCCAAATCAAATTTGGCTAACAATCTAATCAAATTTGTCATATAATCAAATTCGACTTACAAGCAAATTTGACTTATAATCAAATTCGACATATAATCAAATTTGTCTTACAATCAAATTTGACTTATAATCAAATTCTACTTACAATCTTTCTCTTCCCTTTAATTCTCTCGTTTGAGGATTTATTCCTAAAACCCGTTTTATACCTCATTGATATCTTCTATGCGTGTGACCCATTAGGTTCCCGGTTATGTTGGCCATTCATAATCAACCATTGATTACAAATAGATCATGAGTGGCATCTAGCAATACATCATGACCCCCAATTGACCGGAAAGTCAGGTAGTCTGACTTTGAACCTTTCAGCAACCAATGTTAGTGCGCAATTTGTCCATTACCATCTTATACCAACTTGGTTCGGAGTATGGCCTATGTGTCAACTCCCATTAGACTTACTATGTCACACCTAGCCCAAGTATTAGTTCCTCGTCCTATGGGATCTATCACTCAAAACGTATGTCATCGAAGACTATCTTCATGACAAGTTACTCTGGCCAGAGATTCCTGAGTAATGACCCGACAAGTGGCCATGGGTATACTCTACTTCTATTAGGAGTGGTAAATCCTCTATTGGCTACCCAAATACCTTCAAATACTTCAAAGATGTACCCAATCACCACCCTATAAGTAATCCCTGAAGGGAAACGTAGGAATGGCGTCAAAGCACAGGATCCATATCCAAGATAACTTGTGTACCACAAGTCTAAGGATATTTACACCATTGTTGCAATGAGATCTTCACTGATATTTTAATAGGATAACCATGTGAAGACTCATGGTAGGTCATCCAATGAACTTGCTACCCTTAGCAAGCATCCACATGTTCACTCAAAACATCTTCATGCTTACAGCTTGTAAGAACAACTGTTTGATCGGATCAAGGAGCATAACATGTGCTAGTCTTGATGGATCAATGATGTCCCATCTCATTGATCCTTCGACTAGGGATGTTTATATACATACATAATTACACATGATAGGAATCCCACATTATGATATCTATCATAATTTCCTTCATGCTATGCGTTGTATCATGGACTTCATTAATTAGATTTAAGATCTCATATCACATTCATAGTAATGAACATCTAAATAATGAACAAGCCTTTTATTAAATAAATAAATTTGTACATAAAGTGCCAAAGGTGATTGTCTTTAGAGCACTTCTCCAACAACAGCTGCAGCAGAGCTGGCCGCTAGTTGGGGCTCCGGCAAGTGGCAGACAAAGAACGGCGGAGGAGCTGGCCGTCGTCGGTCGGACGCTGCCATAGCGAGGAGAGCGACGGGCCAGAGGAATGAGCAGCGGGCGGCCGATCTACTCACCGGGAGGCTCGACGGGGGACAAGTACGGGTAAGGGAGGCCAGGAGGCGAGTGCGAAAGAGAGGAAGAGAAGAAGAGGGACACGGTCTGAGAATGAAATAAGAGAGGGAGAGATGAATTTCAGTTCATTCTCTCTCCTCCTTTACTTATAAAAGTAAATAATTTCTTTTTTTATTTATAATATTATAATTCTTTATAATATTTAGATCCAAATCATTTAACTTATCTTAAGCTTTTTCACAGACAGGCCATACCTAAGTGGAGGCGAGTCCCTCTCAGATACAAGGCCTAGATAAGTATAACAGATAACACATAAAATCCAGATATAACTCAAAAGTCGTAATCAAATAACAGAGTTTAACAACATAAATATATTCAAATCCAGGGTTCAAGGACCCTAGACAGAAGGCCCTACATGGGTCCTAATAATATAAATCTCACTCAAAAGAAAAGAGATAACTGAGATCCTCCGACCTCGACAAATGACCCCACCCTGACTCTCGCACGTCCTCTGAGTCTCCTACTGCTCAGATCCTGAAAGAGAGAAGGGAAAACAAGTGTGTGAGCTTTCGAATGGAAAGTCCAGTAAGTACCTTGCAACAATCTCAAAGGTACAATAAATCAACCAAGATCAAGAATCATCAACAAAACCTAGGAGTCTACAACAAAAAACAAGGTGCAACTCCTATCCAAAACATCCCCCTAGCTCAAGAAGAAGATCGAAGACTGATCAAGCTATCCCCCGGACAGTTACAAGCACAACAATCTGCTTTGCGCGACCAACCTGTCGCATCTCGGTAGCGCCACCTCTTGTGCATGTCGATATAGTCAGCGTATCAATCTCGCTGACAGGCAGGACAACAAGAGTATTCTCCCTCTGGCATGGAATGCAGGACGCCAGGGTGTCCCGTCCCCGAATGTTCTCCCAAACCGGAGCCTCCACGCTCCATTGTGCTGGGCGGAAGAAACTATTTCATTTAGCACATACCTCCCGGCCAGCACACAAGACCATGTGCCCATGATCAAGTATCGGCCCACGGGTGGGTATGGCCAACTCACATGTCAAAAACATGTAGAGCTACACCCTACCTCTATCATATCAATCATTCACATACTAGGAACAGAAACAAATAGCAAGCAGGTATGTGCATAAATCCAATAACAGAGCATATCATCAAGGAAATACGTGCTAAACAGATAGCATACTACAAGTCAAGAAACCCAATGATGGGTGGCAACTAGGCTTGAGTAACTTACCTGAAGTCACGAAGCCTGGAGTCCCAAGGAACTTCCTCCTGACGCATCCACGTTGATATCTAGTAAGGACAAGTCCACTCTCAATAAAGGTAAATGTTTATGTATAATACATCTACCATGCATGCTCACCTCCAATAGTGCTTGGCCCACTATCAACATAATACTTTATTCTTTTCTTCTTAATTAAGCCCAAATCAGTTAAACAGACCCTAAATAAATATCCCAAGTCCATCTTTTCACAAGGTACTATAGGGCCTTGGTGGTTAAAGCCCACCAAGCCCACTTGAGAGGTTTCTAGTTCCAATCCCCTCTCTTACACCCCTTTCTATTTTCTTTTATTTTTTGGTTAGCTAATCTAATTAAGGCTTAACCCTATAACCAACTTGATGGGACCTAGTCAACTTGATCAATGACTAAATTTCAGGTTCGGACCCAAAGCCATAGGCTAACTTATTGAGAATTAATATCAACTCAAAACCATACTTAATAGATTGATTAACCAATCTGGACCGAACCTAACCTTGTTAAATTGATTATCTTTAATCAACTCATTGTTTTAAATCAATCTAACTGATTTAAGTTGATTAACTCAAATAACCTAACTTTTTAAAACTGGTTAGCCCAAACCGAATTAATCAACTAATCAATTAACTAACTAACCAAATTAATCAGTCGTTAATTGATTATTAACTAATTATCCAATTAGTTATTCTCCAATTAATTATTCAACTAACTAATTACTCAAATAATTAATTATCAAAATTAATTAATTTCTAAATAGTTATCTCACTAATCAATTAGTTACCAGTTATTGAACTAATTAATTAGTTAAATTTGATTAATCAAATAACTTAGCTAACAATTAATTAAATAAATTAATCATTACAACTTATCGGTTAATTAAAAAAAAAAACTAACTATCCTAACCCATCTCTCTATCTCTTATCTTTCTCTCTTCTCAAGTTGTGTTTCCCTAGAAGGCGATCGCGCCCGTCACCGTGGTGGAACTCCTGTCCTTGTCTGGCGATCGTCGGCGAGCTCCCAGGCGACCCGTGTCCGAGAATCAGTCCCGAGATCCTCTCTGGCCGGCTCTCGCCTTCTCTACTCCCACTGATTTCCAGAACCACGGCGACGTCTACGAGCTTCCCTTCCTCCAGCGTCCAGTCCTTCAACAGAGACCGGGGGAGAGTCTAGCGGCTCCTCCCGGTGTTCACTATCCTAGCTACGGCCTACCATGCATGCATTTCGGAAGAACAACAATAGAGAGTCAGAGCTTACCGAAAAAGGAGGTGGTGCGCTCGATAGGCTTCATACGCGATCGGTCGAGGCTTCAGCGGTGGGCAGCGGCCTCTCTTCCTTGACTTACGGTATTGTCCTAAGTGGCGACTCCTGCTCTTCCTCTCGCCCCCTCGTTGCTTGAGATCGCAACCTTCTTCCGAAGCAGGCTACCTCACCGGCGTTCAGACGAGGTTGTGTTGGTGGTTCTCGCTGTATGGCCCGCTATTTATAAGGGGTCGTGGAGCATCTCGGCGCGATCAATCCCCCCTAACGACGGAGATGTCAAGCCAATCAATTTCCCGGCTTTCCTTTCATGGCCGTCCCCAGATCGTGGCGGAGAGGAGCGATGCTCGCTGGCGGGGGGAGGAGTTACGCTGCCTCGTAATTGGTTCCTCTATCGTTATCTTTTCCAAAGAGATGAATGGTTGGATTGGCGCCTCGAGATCGGTTCATTGCGGATTATTTAATCAAAGCCGTCTAACCATCTATAAAGAATCTATTATGGTCCTTTGCTCATAGGTCCCTCAGCTTTTTTGTTTTTTACCATTGGGTCCCCGTTCTGTGAGAGACGTGAAATTCCCCTCAAGTCCCTGTTCTTTCTACTTTTCCACCTAGGTCCTCCACCTAGAGGGAAGTTCATTTGCTTTGTAGTCCTCATCTTTCCAAATATCACTATTAGGTCCTTGGTAGCCAAGTTAATTCAAATTAATAATTTAAATCACCCTCCCCCTTTCCTTTTTAATCAAACCAATTTATTCCAACTTAAAACATTCCCAAGTTAATTAAATCAATCATGATTTAATCAATTTAACCCCACTTCCTTACTTAGCCTAATTGATATTACCCCAATTCCAAACTAAGTCAAATCAATCATTAAATAAATTATCAATTAGTTAAATAAATTATAACTAAATTTATTTATTCCTTATAAATCCCAATCATTATTAATTTACCAAAATGTCTTTGTAAATCATTCAAATCCCCAAAATGCCCTTTGGCAATTTAATTAACAATTAAATTAGAGGAAACTCTAAATCCTTTTATTTTAAATAAAATCTTGGATTTTACACCAATAGTCCTAAACCCTTTACTAAATTGATTTGATTACGCCATATTATTTAAATCTAGATCTAGACCCATCCCAAGTTAATTGATATGCAATTTAAACCAAGTACCAAACCTAATTAACTCAAGTTTTGTTTGATCAAACTGACTAGATTCAAACCAAAATCAAATTTGCTACCCAGGTGATCCAATCCAACCAATTTAAGTTGATTAATTTTAATCAATTAACAAACTTACTTGACTAACTCTAATCAACTAATCTAATTGATTTTCTATCCCCATCAGGTAGCACCTGAACCTTGTCCGTAGAGGAGGTGCAGTGGTCTGAGCAATGATCATGCCATGACACACAAAGCGGCCGAGCACCGCTGCCCCTAGCTAATCGCCTACGGAGGCAAAGTAGTTCTTACTTGGGCCGTCTCATAAGGAACAGAGAGCCTATTTCCCATTTCCCGATGAGGCCCTACGTTACGTAGGTCGTGCATGAAACACATTGATAAATAACAGATCAGAGAAGCTTACCAGACTGCACCGGTGTCCGATCTCCGCAGGCCACTGCTCAACTGGCCTCATACGTGATGTGCTACTTCGACGGAGCTCCGGTATACCTGCTCCTTAAGATGGCGATGTTCTGACTTTGGTTACCAAGTTGATCCCATAAGAGGAAGAACATCCCACGGTTAGTGTCACCATGGAGTGACGTTCACAGGCTGTAAACTCCTATACGAGAAAAAGAAACCATCCTGGCAACGTCGGAGCTTCTTCACTCTCGACGACGTTCCCTCCACACCGTCGCAACACTCCCGCTGACAAGCTTCTCCAGCAACTCCCACGAGCGCCAGCAACCCTATCAAGACTCACTGACTGGAGAACAATTGAATGGAGATAAGAGAGCTCGAAGATGAAGGCGGCGCTAGGGTTAGAGCTCAGCTTCCTTTTTATAGACCAACCTAGAGGATCTCCCCACGATCAATCAAGCAATTAAATCAAGTACTTTTTCGGACATTCGCATGCAGAGAAGGAGTTCGCGACGTCTTGCGTTACGTGCTGGCGAATAAGAGCGTATCTCAAGCCTCGAGATTGCCTTCTCTTTGGATTGAGCGGCTGAAACACGATCGCGCCATGCGACTGTCCTACGGGTAACCAGCCCACTGCCTCGGGATCGTAAGCCCTCACCATCGAACGGTTAATCGCACGTCCGTCCATCTTAATACCGAATTTCCTTTGTAGGGTTTCGTTGTAACTTTAGTAAAAAGTCCCTCAAATAATTTTTTATTAACAAGTACTACAGGCCTTGTGAGAGAGATAAAATTCTATTCTAGTCCTCTAAATCTTTGTATTTTCCATGAAGATCCCAGGCTTGAGAGAGAAGCAACATTCATTTCCAGTCCTTGGTATTTCATGAAATTACAAGGGGGTCCTTGGCAGCCCCAATAATTCAAATTTAGGAATTTAAATCAATTATTCCCTCTTTTCTCAATCCATTCCAAATAATTATAAACTTATAAATTTCTATTAATTAAATCGATTACCAATCTATTATCATAGACATTTATTCCAAATATTTACTTATTTCTTTCCAAGTTTCTCAATCTTACTTAATTACCAAAGTAACCTTGGTAATCACAATTAAAACCAATTATTCACTTTTCTTTAATCAAATCTAAGAAATTCCAAACTTGGACATTTCCTTCAATTAAATCAATCAATTAATTAAATAACTAATGTTTATTTACTTGTTCCCCTCATGTTCTCCAAACATGTTAAATTTACCAAAATGCTCTTGGTTTTAATAACTAAACCCAACTAGTTTTTAATTATAAAACCTTCCTTTTTTAAATAATTTATGTTTTTGGGGAAAATTAATTCAAGCACCAAAATTTTAAAAAATCCATTTATTAAAAGAAATCTTGGATTTCACAGTATCAGATGTACTTTTTTTTAATGTTTATGTAACTTAACTTCTTAGCTCTGATACGGGATGTGCTTCTTTGTTTTTAAATTTGAATTCTTTTGGCTTTAAAACCATATCTTATTTTTCCTCGAGAATTCATTAGAGTCAAAATTTGAATTTTAAATAAATAAAACTATGTGACACCCTTAAACGACAAAAGGGCGATTAATAACTAAATTTAGAATCTATTATCTTTATTTTACATCTAAAAAGATTACTACTGCTAGTTATCATAAGCTATTTGTTACATTTGCATATATTGATTTTGAGATTGATTATTATAATTAGACAAATTTAATTTTTAGGCTATTGATTATTGACAAATGAGAGACTTACATAATTGAAATTATGTATCCGAATTAGCATTAATTGTGTCAAACTTGAGTCAATTTGGTTCCCTCTAAAATGAATTAAACAAAATATAAAACCTCAACTCCAACCTTAAGTTAACACTATTTATCCACCTACAACTGGCAGACTCTATTTCAATATATACGTTCTTCATACAGTTAATAGTTGTTAGAAAAATTGGAAAGTATATGGTGAAAACAGATGATAACTGCAACAAGAGTTAGTTTTTTGCACTAGTGTCATGCAACAATACAGGATCCTTAAATTGATCTTCTACCTTTTTGAAGGATTATCAAGTCTACGGATAAAGTACATGTAAAGACCACACCTACCGGGAACAGTGGAAATTAAAATATTTTTTTGATAATTAATATTAACATTAGTCATTAGATGAGATTAAGAAATAAACAATCGGTTTATTTATAAATGAGGGAGGGAAAATGTGCAATTAAGAAATTAAGGAGGGCTAAAGTATAAAATTATTAATAAAATTGATTAATGGCAAAAGATTAATTGAGTTGAAAGGTACAGTAAAATATATTTTATTATATTTTTTGTTAATTTAATTCCTTTTATATGAATGAGAGAAGATGGAGGGAGAGAATTAAAATCTCTCTTTCTTGTTCCTCTTTTCTCACGCGATCGACGCCCACCCCCTTCTTCTTCCGAATGCCAGCGAGAAGAACCAGCGAGCCCTGCCCAGCGCGAGCAGCTTGCCAGCGACCCCGACCCCCCTCCTGCGACACCCTCCACGGGCATGATCCTCGACGGCCTCCCTCCTCCCCGACTCAACCGGCTTGCCCTTCCTGCGGAGTAAATCCAAGCTCTTCTCTTCGACGTTCCCCTCCCTCTGGTGAGCAATTTGAGGACTCATTGTATAAATTATAGAATGGATCAAAGCTTTGAACCAACCGGGGCAGTAGTTTATGAAATTTGGATTAGTTTATTTAGGGCTTGTATAATGAGTCGATTAATGGTTGTAGAAGTGAAATTTTGTTGAATGAAAGAATGATTGTACAAATTGGAAGCTTAAGAAGTAAAACTTTTTTGTTGTTATTTTAGAAATTTGAATGCCTACAAGGTGATTGTTAAATGCCATGAAGAGATTTGTTGGTTGAAATGGATGTCATGTTTAACTAAGATTAGTCTCATAAGTGAAATGGTTTTTGTTTAGCTTAATGGAAGTTAAGATGTTTGCAATCTTTCTCTTAGTATATGACATGTATAATAAGGAATTACATAGATGTGCTTCCATGTATTGGTGATTCTTTTAAGCATGCATGCTAAGTGTTTGAGAAAATGCCCCAATAAAACATTCATGGGAATAAATAAGTTTTCCTTGTTGAAGAGTTAGTACATTTACTCTTCAAGTGTTTGATTGTATAATGGAGACAATTTAGAAAGGTTTTGGTATATAGAAGTGAAGAAATTAATTTTGAATGTTAGATGTTTATTGAAATGCTCCAAGCGGTTGGCCATGCAATTAGAGGCCTTGATGGACTTGGTATATGCTTGTAATCCCCTCCTTAGTATTGGATTTGTATAATAAGAAATTAAGTGGAAGTTCTACTATATATTGATGGTGCATTTGAGCTTGCACATTAGGTGTTTGTGGAAATGCCTTAGAAGACCAACTATACTAAATGCATGCTTGATGACTTACTAATGCATTGCTTAATGCATCTCATGTGTAAAGACCTTGTAATGTCTTTGTTAACAATCCATTATACCATGATCTATGCAAACCTAATTAAGAAAATTGGAATAGTAGCTATGGCTTGGAGGATAGGGGTTGTGGAACTTATAAGTGAGATTCAATATGCATAGATACTAGAGGTTACATTCTAATGTGGCCAAACTTAGTTCATTGATTCATGCCTCCTTTATTTTCTAAGGCTAATGAATAATTATTTTCCCTCCAGGCTATTGTGTTAAGCTTGAGTATTTAATTTATATGAAATGAGAAATTAGTATCAATATGTATAGACACTTATTGTTACGCCCCGAATTTTCTAAGTAAGTAAATTAGAAAATTTTTGACAATTAATGAGATTAATTAGCAAAAAAAATAAATTAATTATTTTAAAGCCCGATTAAAGTAAAAATAGAGGAAAATTAAATTTAAATCCAGCCTCGCAACTAATGGGCCTAGGGAAGGCCTTTTTGGGCTAGGCCGCTTACACTTGGAATAGTTGGAGGTGGACGGTAAAGATAATCTCGATTCATTAATTGGGAGATTTCGTAACTGTTAATTAATCAAGATTAACAAAGTAGGGGAATCAGACAAATGTTCGAGTTCCAATAAAGTAGATCGGGCTAGTCAAAAGCCAATATTCGCGGATCTAGTCTGACGAGAGACAGACCTCGTGATGACAGGAATCATTGACCCGGGATTTTCGGATCTAGGTCGGTGAAATATTTAAAATATAATATTAATAAAAGGTGGTGTGACATAAAAGGGAAATAATGTTGATGATAAGTTAAATTATTGGAGTCTAAATGATTAAGTTATTTATTGATTTAAAAAATAGAATAAAATATTATAAATTAAAGTTATATAACTCAGACTTAGGTTTGGGAGACAAGAGAAAATCAATTGAATCAATTGATTTTTCTCTTTCATCTCCCCTCTCTTTCTCTCGACCGAGCTCGTGGTGCCTCTACTTGCGCTTGCCGGCCGCCGCCCTCCTCCGCCGCGGCAACCTGAGCGACTAAGTTCCCCCGTCCCCTGCGCGACTACGCGAGCTCGCGGCCGGAGCCCCCCTCCCGTCTCGTTGCCTTGTTGCCGTGGCTGCCGCCCGCCCAACGAGGCTCCTCCCTTCGCGCCGCCGTTCCCTAGCTGTCGTTGGCCGCTTCTTAGGCTGCCATTCCCCGCAGCCCTGCAGCCAAGCCGCGACAACGACGTCGGGCAGCCCACAGCAGCCTCTCTTCCTCCTCTCCTTGACTAAGAGCCTTAATTTGGGAAAGGGAAAAGGTCCAGCGGGAGCTGCTGAAGGACCGAGCCAATCCTAGGAATTTGCGATGGACTTAAGGTGAGACTCCTTCACCGTAAATCTAGATTTATTTCATATATTTACCGTGATTTTGGTTTCTTGTCTTCTTATGAGATTTATATCGATTTGTGATTTGCCGATGGATTTTATCACTATAGTTGCATAGTGATTTCATACTTGTTATATACTATGAAACTGAAACAGAATGATTATTATAAAGTGTAACCTTAAATGGTAGATATTGATATTCATCTGTGTCGTGACTGCTCCCTAGCTAGACAAAGACGATTGATGTAATGGGGCTTAGGATAGAGCCCATAAAGGATAGTAGATGATATCAGGCTAAGGAAGGGATTTGTTTTAATATGTTTTTCTTAAATAAAAATGTTTGTGAAATCATTTTCTATATAAAACCCCTTCCCGACTCTTTTAGGTGTTTGAATCAAATACGAGATGCACTCGTGACGATTGATACAGTTTGGTTGATTATACCACTAGCGTTAGGTCTCGGATATGAGACACGTGGCGGTGATACGGTTTGGTTGATTATACCACTAGTCATCAGGTTTCGGGTACTGGATCAGATTATTCCGCTGTCTCCTGATCATCAAGATCCGGTTATCCGGCTCATGACAGCTGGGTTCATTCAGAGTATAGAACTAGGGTTGCACGTTGATACGATACGTGGCCATTGCATATATATGTTTACTGTATGCATGATATGATATAAGATTGCTTGTGTGTTTTCTTTGGATTTCTGATCGTGTTAGCATGCGCATCCAGATTTAAGATAATTGTGCTGACCTTCAATATTTATACTTGCACTACTTTTATACTAGTATTTCAATACAGATGACAGGCATGTATAATACCTGGCGGAGTTGTTCTTACTCACCGAGCTTGTATAGCTCAGTCCCTTTCAATTACTATTTTTCAATTGTAGGATTTAGAGTGGGATCTAGATAGTAGCTTGTGTCTCGAGCAAGGATTGAAGTTTAGATGGCTCTGGCGTACCTGACTTTATGTCTAGTTTTTTGGATTGTATTTGACAATATAATTATTTTTGTTTTCTGTTGTATTTGGGCCGTAGTTGCCCATGACTCTGAGTGTTGTACCTTATTATGACTTTATTTGAATATGACTCCCGGTGTATAACCGGTTATCTTTATGTCATATGGATTCTTGTCTAGAGTACTTTATCGATTTCAGGTTTAAATTACACAGCTTATGGGTTGGGTGCACTCCCGGCCCAGCTAGTGTGACATTTGTCTCATTAGAGAGATGGGTGTTACATTTAATGGTATTAGAGCAGTTTGCTTCTTGACCTTAGAGTTCTAGAGGTAGTCAGAGCCTTAGGGTGGGAGTCGAAGTCAGTTGACGTAAGGAACTAGTTGTTAGTTTGCTAAGTGGAACTATTTCGTTAACTGACACTTGTTGGAAGTTGCAGAATGCCTCCAAAAAGAGGACGTGGGAGACCACCTAGGGTGCCACATGAGGAGGCCCAGGAGGAGCCACATGTGGATGCTCCCGAACCTGAAGAGTATGGTGATGCATCGCATGCGCATCCTGCCCCGGGATACAATCTGGGTATGCAATAGTTTCTAGGGATGCAACAATTTTTCAAGCATATGGTACAGACATTTGGTGCGTTCCCAAACTTTCAACAACAACAACAGTACCAGCAATAACAACAACAGTACCAACAACAACAGCAACCGAGGGGTTAGGATTATGTGACTTGAGCCCGGCAGATGGGGCTTAATCACTTACTTGGAACATAGGATCCAACTGAAGTAGAGGCTTGGATCCGAGAGCTCGAGATGGTGTTCGAAGCGATGAGGATCCCAGAGGAGGAAAAGGTCATTATAGTACAGCTGTTGTTGGGGCAAGAAGTATTGTTCTGGTGGGAGTCGGCTCGGATGTGCCTTCCTAGGTCGGGTGTTTGGACTTGGCTAGAGCTCAAGAGGGCCTTCGAGAGGGAGTACTCACACCAAGTACACCGTGATGCAAAGAGAGTTGAGTTCATTTATTTGACTCAAGGAAATTCAACTGTTGTTGAGTATCAGGCTAAGTTCACTGCCCTGAGCCGCTATGCACCAGAGATGGTGGAGGATCCTTATAACCGATGAAGAAAGTTCTAAGATGGGCTACGAGATGAGATCAAGATCCAGGTTATGGCTTCTGGTTTTGAACATTTTTTAGGAGTGGCTGAGTCTGCACCCCGAGTCCAGAAGGGCCTGAATAAGCAAAAATAGACACTCCACAAGTGGAATAAGGGGAGTAGCCCAAATTCCCGAGGAGGAGGAGACACAAGACCCACTAAAAAGAGCAACAGCAGCAGCAGCGGTGGTTCCTCGACAAGTGGGAACAATAAGGGAAAACTGTAGTGTACAGTCTGCGGTAAGTTCCATTAAGGGACTTGCGGTGCTGATGTTTGTCTCAACTACAAGCAACTGGGGCATTACAAGAAACAATGCGCACTATTGGCAGAGCAGACGCAGGGATTTTCTATCTTGGCTGGTGCTAGAGGCAGCCGAGGAGGGTCAACGGGTGAAATGTCTCGTGGAGGAGGTCGTGGGGCCCCATCTCAGCTCCAGGCCAATGCATTTGCAATGACACAGCAGCAAGCTATGAACACCCCCGACGTGATAGCAGGTACGGTGCAAATCTTTAATACAGATGCCTACGTATTGATTGATCCAGGTTCTACACATTTTTACATTACTACCTCTTTTTCTGTGCCTGAGAATGTGTATGCAACTAGTATAGCAGATCCAATGTTAGTGGCATCCCCAATAGGTAGTTCTATGATTGTTAAGATAATCTATGAGGAATGTGATGTAAAGATAGGTGATCAGGAGCTTATAGCTAATCTAATCCCGATGAGGATCCTAGACTTTGATGCGATCCTAGGGATGGATTGGTTTTCTTTCTACCATGCCCACGTTGACTGCTATTTGAAGATGGTATGTTTCAAGCGTCCGAGAGAGGTGGAGATACTCTTCTATGGGAAACTACCCGAGACAGAGGAAGCCTGTTTGGCAAAGGTGGCAGAAGTGGAAGCTCCGAAGATGGAGGTTCAGGATATAGTCGTGGCATGCGAGTATCCTGATGTATTTCAAGAATTACCCGGATTACCACCGCACCAAGGCATGGAGTTCTCGATCGAGTTGGTTCCAGGGACAACTCCAATCTCCAAGTCGCCCCAGGATGGCTCCAGTGGAGTTGTACGAATTGAAGGCCCAGATAGATGAGCTATAGGAGAAGGGGTTTATTAGACCTAGTGTCTCCCCTTGGGGTGTGCCTGTTCTGTTCGTGAAGAAGAAGGACAGCTCCAAGCGGATGTGTGTAGATTATAGACAACTGAACAATGTGACTATCCGAAACCCGTACCCGCTACCACGCATTGATGATCTGTTCGACCAGCTACGGGAATCCTGTGTGTTCTCCAAGATTGATTTAAAGTCGGGCTATTATCAACTACGGGTACGGGAGGAGGATGTGCAGAAGACAGCGTTTTGAACTCGATATGGGTATTACGAGTTTTTTGTAATGTCGTTCGGGTTGATAAATGGACTAGCGACGTTCATGGAGATGATGAACATGGTGTTCGCACCCTATTTAGACCAGTTTGTTGTAGTGTTTATCGACAACATCTTGGTGTACTCACGGAACGTGGAGGAACATATTATTCATCTGAGAATAGTGCTAAAAACTTTACGGGAGCAGCAGCTGTACGCCAAACTCAGTAAATGTGAGTTTTGGATAGAGCACGTTAACTTCTTGGGGTATGTTGTCTCAGTGGCAGGAATTTGTGTGGATCCCCAGAAGATAGAAGCGGTAGTGAACTGGCAAGTCCCAACCAACTTTAAGTTGATTAGGAGTTTTCTGGGGTTAGCCGGTTACTATAAGCGATTTGCAGAGGGCTTTTCGACGATTGCTCTACCGATGATGAAGCTGCTGAGGAAGAACCCAAGGTTTGAATGGACCGAGGATTGTGAGCAGAGCTTGCAGGAGCTGAAGAACCGATTGGTTTCTGCTCCTATTCACACTTTACGTGTACCTAAAGTAGGTTTTAATATATATAGTGATGCTTCATATCAGGGTTTGGGGTGTATCTTGATGCAAAAAGGTAGAGTTATTACCTATGCTTCCAGACAACTCAAAACCCATGAAGTAAACTATCCAGTACATGATTTGGAGTTAGTTGTTGTTGTTTTTGCACTGAAGATATGGCGATACTATCTCTATGGTGAAGCCTATAAAATCTTCACCGACCATAAAAGCCTGAAGTATTTGATGACTCAGAAGGAGCTCAACATGCGTTAGCGGAGGTGCATGGAATTATTAAAAGATTATAACTGCACATTTGAGTATCACCTCGGGAAAGCGAATGTGGTGTCTGATGCTCTAAGTCGAAAGATGATGGCGTGATTGGGGACAACCAGTCTTGCCCAACTCCATGATTTGAGATCCACAGGAGAACAGCTTTCGGTGAATAAGCTGGGGGTGCTACTAGCAAGCTCCCACCTTTGACCGTTGCCGATTACATAGATGAAAGAAGCATAACTACGGGACCCAAAGTTAATGAAGCTAGCTGGTAAGCTACAAAATGGGAGACTTTTGGGGTGAAAGAATTACAAGTGTAACTATTCTTTATCTCGAGATAGAACAGTAATGGTAGGTGCTGGGATCTATATGCCACGCAACGAGACGGCCCTCAAGCTACATATCATGGAGGAGGCGCATAGCTCAGCTTATACTATGCATCCAGGGATCACCAAGATGTACCGGAATATCAAGGAGAACAATGTCTAGAGAAGAATGAAGAAGGATATTCCTGAGTACGTGGCTAGGTGTATGATTTGTCAACAAATCAAAGCTGAACACAAGAAGCTACCAGGGTTGTTGGTACCCATGGAGGTTCGGGAATGGAAGTAGGAGAAGATAGCAATGGACTTTGTAACCGGTTTACCACGAACCAGTCAGGGCAAGGATACTATCTGGGTGATCATTGATAGATTGACATAGTCAGCCCACTTCATTCCATTTAAGACGACTTATTCTCGGGGAAAATTGGCATGGCTGTACGTGGACCAGATAGTGAGGCTACATGGAGTACCCGTGTCAATCATATCTGATAGGGACTCGAGATTCACTTCTCATTTTTGGATGAGGTTGCATAAAGCTCTCGGGACAATAGTGGACCTTAGCTCGGCATTCCATCCAAAGACCGATGGACAGTCCGAAAGGACGATCCAGATACTCGAAGGCCTGCTTCAGGCTAGCATCATGGAACTTCCCGGTAGCTGGGATGAAAACTTGGGACTTGTGGAGTTTGCCTGCAACAATAGCTACAAGAGCAGTATTGGTATACAAGCACTATACGGCCGAAGATGCAGGACTCCCTGTGTTGGGATGAAGAAGGCGAACGAAAGATACTAGGCCCAGAACTAGTGCAGCAAACTGCGGAGAAGGTGAAGCTCATTAGAGAGTGCTGAGGAAGGCCCAAGATAGCCAACGGGGTTATGCTAATAACCGGCGTCGAGACCTTGAGTTTGAAATGGGTGATAGAGTATTCTTGAAGCTATCTCCATGGAAATTAGTATTTAGGTTCCGCAAACGTAGGAAGCTATGCCCATGGTATATCGGGCCTTAAAAGATAGTGGACAGAGTAGGCCTTGTAGCCTACCATCTAGAGCTACCAGAGGAGCTATCGAGGATACACAATGTGTTCTACATATCGGTTCTACGGAAATGGCTTGGAGATCAACATCAAATTCTGACGGGACCGACCGTAGAGTTGACTCAGGATTTGACGTATGTAGAAAGATCGGTACGTATTCTTGACACGAGAGAACAAACCCTACGAAACAAGGTAATACCTCTAGTGAAGGTATTATGGAGTCATTACCAAGTGGAGGCCACTTGGGAATGAGAAGATCAGATGAGAGAACAGTACCCTCATCTTTTTTAGATGTATATGTATGGAAGTTCGGGGACGAAATTTCGTAGGGGTGAGAGAACTGTGACGCCCTGAATTTTTTAAGTAAGCAAATAAAAAAAAATTTGACAATTAATGAGATAAATTAGTACAAAAAATAAATTAATTATTTTAAAGCCCTATTAAAGGAAAAATCGAGGAATAATAAATTTAAATCCAGCCTAGCAACTAATGGGCCTAGTGAAGACCTTATTGGGCCAGGCCGCTAACACTTGGAATAGTTGAAGGTGGACGGTAAAGATAACCTCAATTCATTAATTGGGAGATTTTGCAAGTGTTAATTAATCAAGATTAATTCGGTAGGAGAATTGGACAAATGTTCGAGTTCCAATAAAGTAGATCGGGCGAGTCAAAAGCCTGTATTCACGGATTTGGTCTGACGAGAGATAGACGCTGTGAGGCTACAGTACGCCCATGATGGCTGGAATCATTGACCCGGGATTTTCGGATCTGGGTCGGTGAATTATTTTAAAGATAATATTAATAAAGGGTGGTGTGACGTAAAGGGGAAATAATGTTGACGATAAGTTAAATTATTGGAGTCTTAATGATTAAGTTATTTATTGATTTAAATAATAAAATAAAATATTATAAATTAATGTTATTTAACTCAGACTTAGGTCAGAGAGATGAGAGATAATGAATTGAATCAATTGATTGTTTTCTTTCTTCTCCCCTCTCTTTCTCTCGACCGAGCTCGTGGTACCTCTACTTGCGCTTGCCGGCCTCCACCCTCCTCCTTTCACGGTAACTGCTTGTGGTAGGCACCCCCAACCCCTGTTGACCACGCTAGCTTGCCACTAGAGCCCCCCTCCCACCTCGTTGCCTTGTTGTCATGGCTGCCCCCTTTGGCGAGGCTCCCTCCCTTGCGCCTTGAGTTCCCTAGGCTAGGTGCTTCTCGCCGCCGCCATTCCGCCACAGAGCCAAGCCGCGAAGACGACACCGAACAGCCCACAACGGCCTCTCTTCCTCCTCTCCTTGACTATAAGCCCTAATTTGGGAATGGGAAAAGGTCCAGCTGGAGCAGCTGAAGGGCCGAGCCAATCCTAGGAATTTGCGAAGGACTTAAGGTGAGAGGACTTCCTTGTAAATCTAGATTTATTTCATGTATTTACTGTGATTTTGGTTTCTCATATTCTTATGAGATTTATATCGGTTTGTGATTTGCCGATGGATTTTTTTGCTACAGTTGCATTGTGATTTCATACTTGTTATATGCTATGAAAATGAAACAGCATGATTATTATAAAGTGAAACCTTAAATGGTAGATCTTGATATTCATCTATGTCATGACTGCTCCCTAGCTAGATGTAGATGATTGATCTAACAGGGTTTAGGATATAGCCCATAAAGGATAGTAGATGATATCGGGTTTAAGGAAGCGATTTGTTTTAATCTGTTTTTCTTAAATAAAAATGTTTGTGAAATCATTTTCTATATAAAACCCCTTCCCGACTCTTTTGGTTTCCTAAATCAGATACGAGATGCACGCGTGACGATTGATACAGTTTGGTTGATTATACCGCTGGTCATCAGGTCTCAGATATAAGACGTGTAACGATTAATAAAGTTTGGTTGATCATACCACCGTGCGTCGGGCCTCGCAGTCTTGGATCAGATTATTCCATTTGTCTCCGATTATTAGGGTCCCATTATCCGGTGATGGCGGTGGGTTCATTCATTGTATTGAACTAGGGTTGCACGTTGATACGATATGAGGCCATTGCATATATATGTTTACTATATGCATGATATGATAAGAGATTGCTTGTGGGTTTTCTTGGGATTTCTGATCGTGTTACCTTGCGTATCCAAATTTAAGATAATTGTACTAACCTTCATAATTTATACTTGGACTACTTTTGTACTAGTATTTTAGTACAGATAACATGTATGTATAATACATAGCGGAGTTGTTCTTACTCACTAAGCTTGTATAGCTCAGTCCCTTTTGATTACTGTTTTTCTATTATAGGATCTAGACTTGGATCTGGATAGTAGCTCGTGTCTCGAGCAAGGATCGAAGTTTAGATGGCTCTGGCATACCAGTCTTTATGTCTAGTTTGTCGGGTTGTATTTGACAATATAATTATGTTTGTTTTCCGCTATATTTGGGGCCGTAATTGCCCATGACTCTGAGTGTTATACCTTATTATGACTTTATTTAAATATGACTCTTTGTGTGTAACCGGTTATCTTTATGTTATATAGATTCTTGTCTAGAGTACTTTATCGATTTTAGGTTTAAATTACACAACTTATGGGCTGGGTGCACTCCCAACCCAGCTAGTGTGACATCTATCTCATTAGAGAGATGGGTGTTACACTTGTATTCATAGGTTGATATGAAGTATTTAAGTAAAGAGATACTGATATTTATTATCTATCTATTAGATCCTAGTTCGGGCGCGTGAGACGCGATGAGGATCAGATATTACTTTTCAGCCAGATAGGCTCACGCACGGGGATTGTGAGTATTCCTTCCTCCTACCGCTTTTATGATTTTTGTGCTCTTATTTCCTTGAGATGTTTCTTATACATATTCGAGTTGAGTATCCTTATATGTGTTGGTTTTACTTCTCGAGGAGATATTTGTTTCCATGTTTTCTTATACGTATTTGAGTTAAGTCTCTTTTTAAATACGTATTGGCTTCCAATCTCAAGGAGATCACTGATTATTATATATTTGAGATGTTGCTGCCTTGGATATATATGTATACCTATTATTAGGTATTCGTAATAGCAATCTCTTATATACAAGCATGATACATCGGATGGAGACTCAGTCAAAGAGTGTATTTTCTGACCATGTATACATGATTGATATAGCACTATCCGACGTAGACCGGAGACTATATTTGGAGGATATCGTACGATACTGTAGATATCTTAGTATCATATATGCCAGGAGATTGAGTACATCTGTGAATTTATTCACATCCTAGAGACTTGTTATTTGCTTGTGATTTTGTTTCACTTGCATATTTGTACTTGCTTTATTCTATTCCTTACTTATGCCTTTCGCCACATTTATTGCTTTACTAGCGATCCTACTGGGCCTTTCCTTTGGCTCATGCACTTGATTGATATCTTTCTCAGGTGACGACGAGGAGTAAGGTTGGGCCTAGACGGGGACATACCGAGTAGGCCGACTTCGGACTTGTTGCATTTCTCTTAAGGTCTACGTACCTCCTTTTATTGTGTGTATGTGAGACTTGTATTGCATTATGTTGTATTGACTACTAGGGGTGACTTTGCTAGATCCTTGTATTGGGTTGTGTAAACCCGATATCTTACTTGTATTGTACTTGTATGGAGTTGTATAAACTCTCTTCCTATTATTTAATATAAATCCCATTGTTACTATTTCTATTTGATTATTGTACAGGATCTCTGAAGCCTTACGCCGGGATGGGGATCCGTCCCTATTTGGGTGCGGTCGGTCTGTCAAAGTGCTCGAGCCGGGCTCGGGGCATGACACTACAACAAGAGTGTAATTATCCAAGTGGCAATAATAGAGACCCAAACACAAGATCCAACATGGGTCATAAACTGTCGTATTTATAAGAACAGTTTTTATCGTTCGTCGAAACAAAAACCACACAGTTTATTGAATTATTAATCCTTAATTAACCTTAATTATTTTGGATTAACTAAATTCCTTTTCTCCAGGTAATATTAATGAAAAAGCCGGGCTTAGATGCAAAAGGGACATTTCATGGAATGTAGTTGAGGTGTACTTGCATGTAAACTCAAAAAGAACTTTGGGTTTTATTACAAAAGAACCATTATTTCATGCATTAGTCCAAACTATGTAACTAGAACTATATATGGAAAGAAGATTGGAGATAATCTTGGAATTTAGTGCAAAAAAGGGGCTTTGTATGAGATCATAATTAGATGGCGCCCTCTAACATACCTTGCTTACTTGGGCTGCCTTGGTTCCACAGCACCCAAACAGCACCCAAAAATTACAAACCAAACCCTACAACTACCCTAATGGAAGCCCAAGTCAACATACCTTGCTTGTTGTAACAAGGTATGTTAGAATTCACCTAATTAGATAGATACTTGCATGTACGTTCAAAGTGAACTTTAGACCTATCTACAATATAACCATTCTCTCATGCAAAGGAGAACGCAACTTGGAGGGTAATTTATAATCAAGAAACCAAAAAATGGTTTCCCCTTAACCAAGTCTACCATCTCATGCATGGGGAGTCCAAGCTACGCACAACTATGAAAAGGTTTGGGAGAGGATGGGACAACTCAAAGAGGTACTAATCCCAAGTTGGTTGAAGGAGTAGCCGGTCCCCTACCTGACTTAGGTCCTCAAAGTTCGCATGAAGACCCGGGTTCCCGTCACTCTTGGGATCTATATCTCAGCCACTACTCTCATTCCTTGGTCTCTCCACTACAAGCTTTCAACTCCTAAGCCCATTGTCTTCCTGATTATCCCAACCAACTTTGGTTTAAAACCCTTAAGAAGAAGCAGATCCTCTACGAGTCCAGTTGAAGAGCTGAGCTCTTGTCACCAAGGCCTATATATCAACCTATTGGAGAGCCACAATAGTTGGGAATAGAAGGCTCAACATCTGTCCCGTGGAACTCCACATTAGCTGCTCGACGAAGGAGAGATACATCAGCAGGGTGTACGTCCTTTCACAGGTGAGACGACAACCCAAATGATAATTAATTTCTCTAAAAAGCTGGTACCATGCTCTTGACTTGAATTCTAATGTTGACTTAGTAATACCCTGGAGATTTTAGTTTGTTTGAATACTATGGTTAACTTAGCATCTATCAAGTATCAGGAAGCTTAAGATGATTGAACAGTGTGTCATGATTTTGGTTGTTAATTTTTGGGAGCATGAATTGGAGAGATGTTGATGGGGTTTAGTAAGAGAGTGATGAATAGTGGGTAATTATCTCAAGATTCGCCATGAATGTGGGCTTTGTGTATTCAAGGATTTTCTTTTTTAAACCATTCGTAATGTGCTGGGGTTGCATTGGCTTCAGGCCAAACATGAGTTTATTACTAGCATGTGTGGTTAAGAATATAAACCATGATGCTTCAAGTAGTAAATAAAGATGGATATAAATGGGTTAGTGAGAACTGGCTAGAAAATCATGTGAACCACCTTCATGGATTCACGTGCATACTTGAATGATAAGAGAAAGAAGTTACATTTTATTAAACATTGATAAAAACCTTAAACCTGTAGATGAACTAAAGCCATGTGTATGTATGTGAACAATGGTCCATGAACCATAAGGCATAAGTAAATACTTATTATGTATATTTATAAGTATACTGAGACAGTATTGTACTATCTTGATATTGGCATAGAGCGTAGAGACGTGTCGAGAGGAAACTTTGAATAATCCTAGACACTCTGATATAGTGTAAGTACTTTCGCCTCTCCCCTTTATAGTCGATGATTCTTGATCTCATGCTTGTGCATGTAAATACTTTTGCCTAGTCTCCCTTATTTTTTGATGTTTTTACATTATTGATGTTTGACTTCTTGTGTACACATACATCTCTAAATTATTGGATGATTATTCTTTGATTGTTGATTCCTTAATTCATGTATATATATTTGCTTGGTTGTGTGATTTTTTCTACTCGATGTGTGTTATTCTTGTGGATTCTTCCTCCTGGTGCAGTGTTGTGGGGCGTGGGGCTCCTGCGGATGCCTAGGGCTTGTGGACACGCTGGCGTCTAGATCCTGTCAAGGGGAGGATACTCTGGCTATCCTGTGATACCCGTTAGTGGGATGGTACGCTAACCATGTATGTACATGTATAAGTAGTAGCACTACAAGACTTTTGAGTCCGCATCAACCGAGTGGGTCGACATCAACGTAGGCTGATGAATGCACGTAGGATGATGACTTGTATACTATTCTTGGCTTAGTTGTCTTGAGGTGACATGACTACGGTCATGGGTTGGGAGTCCCTACCATTTCCTTACCATTGATAGGTTTCTTTGGGGTGGGTGTGAGACTCTCTTTGTGTGGATTGGTATGGATGGTAGTACCTGCATTGATTGTCTTGGTCATGTATTTGTTTTGATTTGTTTTTCTTTAGCTTATCATATGATATTTGTGACATGACTTGTTTTATTCCCTGTGGGGTACTTACTAGGCTTTTCTTTCGAAAACTCATACACTTGTTGACCTCTTTTTTTCATATCCTGAGGAGTAGGACGCGGGACATAGGAGCGCCGAGTGGGACTACTGGGATTTGTTGCTGAGATTGGTTAACCTCTAGTCTTTCATTAAGTGAGAGGACACATTTGTTATAGGACCCTTGTAGGGCCTTCATGATGTTGAAATTGTAGGGTCTATCTTCCCTTAGGCTTTTATTTCCATTGTGCACTTATATTAGACATGTTTATGTCTTTTTATGTTTATGTTGTGCATATGATGTGTGTTTTCTGATTATCAAGGCTACATATCCGGGTAGGGCCCGCCCATGCTCGAGTACAACCGGTCTGCGTGTGCCTGTGGGCCCACAATTTTGGAGTCGGGGGATAGACTAGTTATTTATAGGACGAGATGATTATGTGTTGCTTGGCAGCCGACGATATCCGACGCAAAGTCCGACGGGGATAGTTCTCAGGAGATAGAGATATTCCAGGAGAACTCTATCCCACTAGAGTCGGAGCATCATCTCGGGGTAGGGCCAGATAGATCGCATGTTGAGTCAGTAGCAGTTTCAGGAGTAGCAACTGGTCGAGGAGCGCCGGATTATTACGAGCTCATGCACCTACTGGTTGACCATACAATGAGACTGCTCCAGATGCTGGCACAATACATGGAGCCGATAGATGCACCAGACTGCACCAATCCTCATTCTTTCAGTATCTCCTCCTGCTTATGACTCTTAATCTTCATTTTTTTTTTCAACATCTCCTCCTACTTATGACTCCCGATCTTCATTTTTTCATCATCTCCTTCTACTTATGACTCCCTATCTTTATTTTTGGTAGCATCTAGTGGTAGAGAGAGATGGCTTCCCACAGATAATCGCCATGCGCGTGGCCTCTAATCAACGAATTCCTCATGAGGGTATTGAGCAGGATTAGATCCATGAGAAGTGGGATGGGACCTTGTTGAGGTTGGCAGCACTGGAGGTAAAGATATTGGAGATGAGCTTTCCTACAGTGATAGCATCAAAAGGATCTTGCCACTTCGGAGGAGCTTTGCATGGTTACACATGAGACTGTTCAGGCCAGGTCTTCTTCGGCCTTTTTCTCCGAAGGCGACACTCATTCTCCCTTTTCTCGGTTGCGGCAGAGACGTAGCCACCTTTGTTTGAAATCTCCATCACGAGCTCAAGCCTAGATGGAGTGGTGAGAGATATTAACGGCTCCTTGGTGGCACTTTTGTTCTCATCACTTGTTGACTGTGAAAGTGATGTGGATGGGAGGGTATTGGATCAAGATTGGAGCTATTGGTGCTCCTCCTAGCGAAGCTTCTAGATCTTCTTTTGTTCAATTTTGGAGCTCTTGAGCATCTTCTCTCAACTGAAATTCACCACGAGGCTCTAACACTTCCGCTAGAGCTCTTGCTTCAGGAGATCCATCAATGGCGGTGAGGGAGATCGAGAGTAGAGCGCATCTTGATGACTGATGCGCTCAGCGAATTGTAGGATTAAGAGATCGCTATCGAAGCGGACGACGGCTCGACGCGCGCCCGAGCCAGCAGTGTTTTGGAACGTGAGATCGCTGCCATGAATCTATTACCAGTCATCTTTGTGATGTTGAGCGCGTTGGTTATCACAGCCTTGTCCAAGCAGTCACCGAGGAATACCAAATTTATCTGAACTCCAATGGGTCTTCTTCTTCTTCTCCTTTGTTTGTTTTTTTTTTTTTTTTTTTTTTTGGGTACAAGACTTCCTCTTGGTATTTTTTTTATCACGTCACTCTCAGCTTACTGCTTATGGCTCCTGGCTTCACCTACTTATGTTTCCCAAGCATCTTCCTCTTCTTAGCTGCTTTTCCTACTTATGTCTCCCAAACATGTTTCCTTAATAGCTTTACCCTTCTATTACGGTGGATGAGTCATTGTAGGTCAGAGCGATCTTCTGATTTATCTCTCTTTTTTTTCCAGAAAGTTTTTCCCCTCACCCCTCTTTTTTCTTTTTCATTCAGTCTCTTTTATTTACTAGAGCATAAGAACCCACCACCGAGAGCAATCGTGGGATATCGAGGCGATAGAGCAGGTCCAACAAGATAATATTAGATATATTTTTATTTTAAATTAACATCCCCGAGTTGTTTGTTCTTATCTTCTTAGCCTGCCTCGAGATTTGTGTCCTTAACCTACCTTAAGATTTGTGTCAGCTTGCCTCGAGATATAAACAGATGTATTTTTTGTTTTAATTAAACCTAGCATATGGCCCTTGGCATAAGTAATGGGATGGCTTTGTGGTTATATATTAGTTTAATCAATGATGCCTCAATTTCAATAAAAATAAAATCAATATTAACAAATCAACATTAAATAAATTTGAGCAAACCACAAACAATAAATTTTAAAAACAATAAAAATTAAAAATTAAAAAAGATGCTATATTTGTCATCCAATTTTATCCAATTACAAACCTCCTTCACACATCTCCTTAAAACACATACCCTTGCCCCTATGATATGTAACTCCATCAATCCACCACCCTTCATCTATCGGTGGAGGCATTTCAGTAGCCCTCACAATAACGCCCCAAATCCCCTTTATCAGCTTTCACAACACCCCAAACCTTATAGCATAACACCGTAAAGCCTCACATACATTTGCCCCTGTTGCATGATCCTGAATTGAGTAGTTAATTAGGTAAAAACTAATTTATTTTCACGTGAGAAAGTGTTTAAGTCATTATTTAAAAATAAAAATTAATCTCACTTTAACTTAGTAATAGAAAGTATAATATATATATATATATATATATATATATATATATATATATATATATATATATACATGATACTATCAAGTCGGTCGTAGTTACTATTCATGTACAGTTGACTTCGGTCCATTTTGGCCCTTAGAGCATGTTTGAAAGATTTCCAACCGTACAGATGTGAAGATCATAGAAAAATAAGCTGGCATGCCCATTTTCATACAATTTGGTGACCGTTTGGTCCTCCCACTTAATGGTTGAAATTATGAACCGTTCAGATTTCCATAAAATAAGAACCGTTAAGTGGGAGGACTAAACGGTCACAATTGTATGAAAATAGACATGCTAGCTTATTTTTCTATGATCTTCACATCCGTACGGTTGGAAATATTTCAAACATGCTGTAATGGCCAAAATGGGAGTCGACCGAATGTGAATAATAATATGGCCGGCCTGATAGCATTAGGCCTATATATATATATATATATATATATATATATATATATATATATATATATATATATATATATATAGGGTCATGATAATATGCGGTCGGCCTTATCACTGTGCAAGTGCGGTCACCTTTTTTTGGCCCATTTGCATAGTATTTTTGTAATGCCCCGACTCTCGCACTTCTCCCAATACTCGCGTCACCTACTCCTCAAGACCTGAAATGGGAGAAGAAAAAGGTAGTGAGCTTTCGGAAGGAAATCCCAGTAAGTACCCTGCAAGGTTCTCAAAGAAGTGTGAGCAACAAGACAAATCATGATATCAATTATCCAAGCGAACATCAAGCAGAGGGGCTACACCCCGCACAACCGATCCAAGGAGTCTACCACAATCATCAGCAACGGTTCGACTCCTATCCAACGATAGCCCTCAGGGCTTTAAACAAAGGAATTCCAAAGGTAGCTCGGCAAACGATCCCCCGGACAACAACACAGCCTCGGGCTGCAAGCGACCAACCTATCGCACCTTGGTAGCACCACCTCTCCACGTGTCGACACGGCAAGCGTATCAATCCCGCTGACAGGCAGGACAACCAGAGTATCGTCCCTGTGGCATGGCAAGCCGAAACGCCAGGGTGTCCCATCCCTAAACGTTCCCCAAACCGGAGCCCCCACGCTCTATTGAACCGGGCGGAAGAAGAAACTCAATTGGCACATACCTACCCGGCCAGCACACAAGTACTTCATATCTCCATGGTCTCATGCCAGACAACAGGAGGCTATGCTCAGCGAGCCCGCTCACTCCACTGACGCATACCTACCTAGATGCACACAAGCACCACTAGTGCCTACAGTCAAGTGTCGGCCCACGGGTGGGCAAGCCCAACAAAGCATTCCAAACAAACAGGTAGCAACAACACTACCACAAGCACATCAATCCTACACATACGAGGAAAGCGAACAAACAAACATGTATGTCCATGCTTTCAAAAAAAACAGATACCACAAAGAAAATATGCTAACTTATAGCATTCATCAAAACAAGAAACCCAAACAATGGATAGGAGCGAGGCAAGAGTAACTTACCTCTAGTCGCAATCCAACAATTGCACCGTATCCGTCCCAATAAAGCTTAGCGCTCCTCGTCAATATCTGATAATTACAAATACACACACAACAAACGCACGTGTTTAAAAGTCATAACTTCTACAATGCATGAGAAACTAAATAGGCCCGGCCCATTAATATTCCAACTTTCTAACAAGACTCGACCATGTCGACTTGGATTTATAATGAACCAATTTAATCCAACTACATGAGTAAACCAACTCCTAACCAACACTAGCCATGCTATTGCACCATTTGACATATTATCTTCAACCTTTAATTTACTAAAAATATTTACCAAACCAAGCCAACTCATCTTCAACTCACTCAAGCCCAAACCGGCCCAAAGGCCCAACAAATTCATCTACATATCCTCACATGCATCTTCTCGGCCCATTAACCCCCATCATCTCCATTGGCCTGGATTCAATGGTCCACTTACTAACTCCCTGTGATAATTTTGGATCACAACTTGGATGGTCACTAAGCATCTATGAATTGATCAAACTCAACCATCTCTAGGCACTCATGAACACTTGAACAAAATTGTCCATGCACCCTTAAAACATAGCCAAGAAGCCTCAAAGACTTCAAACAAAGACCCATCTACTGCCAGCCTGAAACCTATTAATCAAACATCTCTCCCTCTCTTCCTCTCTACACACACACACAATTCACCACTGCAAACCAATCAACCACCTGGATTCAAGCTTGGATCTACAACTAGGAGCTTCCAAGAAACAACAACCAAGAGACCAAACTATTAGTATTTAAACCCAATCAACCTCATGCCTTCTTCAGAGGCAACCCTCTGAACCTATACTTGCTAGCTTACTCATCCCAGTGTTGATCAACGAACCTAACACAAATTAAATCTGAGTATACATGTTCCCTGAAAACCAACCAACCCCACTACTAAACCTTAAACCAACAACTTATCTTATCATAAAAATTAAAGTCATCATGGAAACCAGTTTGCACAACGAAACCATTGCATACATTCATACTACCCTTGATAACCAGTCATTACCAACGCACTCATCCCCCCCTGTCTAGCTATGAATCAAAGACCAATGTAACCAACCACTATGGCCATGTCACCATCACAATCTTTTAAACCATGCAAGCTCATATCCCTCAACATCAAAGCCTGACCACCAAGCCAAAGCCTAAAGTCCATGCATTAACTTATATTATCATTCTTAATCTTTCCTACAACCATTAGTGTATATTAACAGTACAAGCACCCTAGCATCAATCATGAAGAGTGTCAGGAAAACCCACATAACCATTCTCAGACCATGTTAACTCATAGCTAATTAAACTTAAACTACTCATACTCGAACCTTTAAACTCCATGCCCACCAAAAACACCAACCGAGAACTACCGCAACCTACCCATGCTTGCATCTAAACCATGGATAAGGACTTACCAGTTGTTTGCGACACCCCTGCTCGTCGGTTCAGATAGCCTGTACCGTTCCAATTCCTCCGACGCCATGCTCAGCCGCCCTGCACCGTCTCCTTCACTCGATCTCTCATGAAGATGAAGTCCTCGTCCGCCGCTCGCAAGATGACCACGTTAGGGTTTGGAGATGGCTATACTTTTATAGGAGATCGCGGGCGGATAAGGATAGAGGAGAGATCCTTTTAATGAGGCCAATCCGCGGATTAGACGCGCTAAAATAACTTCTATCCATATCGGGCTGATGCTGATCGCATGGAGACGCAGTTTCTCCCTCTAAATCTCTCTCTAAATAAGTCACATGTTATCATACACCCATGCACGTGCATGGGTGGTTCCATATAATTAAATATTTGATATGATATTATATATATTATAATCATGACAATCATTCATTACTCATTCATATATAATATATCCATATCTATCACATCTTTCTAATCTTTCTCCTTTTATTTTTAATTTTATCCTTAAATTACATCTCATCCGAACCAAACTTTTTATATACTATGGTATATCCCATCAATCAAACCCTTTCATATTTAATTTTTTATTATCTTTGACCAACTAACCTGAACTAAATTTATCCAAATTTATCTATTCAAACTTATATCCAAATAGACATAGAATTAAATATTTAATCATATATATATATATATATATATGTAAAATCCAAGGATTTTATGGAAATTAAATGTGCTCAAATTCCTTTTAAATTGGATTATTAGAGGAAATTTTCCTAAGGAATTAAATGATGGGAGAAAATAGGAATTAATAGGCAAAAAAAAACCCTAACTAGGGTTAATGGAGGGTCTGAAGGACCTTTTGGTAATTTTGCAACATATTAAGGACTAAAAGAAAACTCTCCCCTCTCACATGGATGGACTTAAAAGGAACCTAAAAAAGAAATGGGGACCTCTGGTTAATTTTTCGTGAGAAAACTCTATTAGTAATGGAACGAACGACTGAGATTAAGAGATCTCAGATCGTTGTGAATCTCAGGACATTATAACGGCTGTCTTGGAGCCACGTGGCGAGCACAGGTTAGATCCAACTGATCGCGAACCATATTCGAGGCAAAGGTCTGAGATCTGGCCGTCGATCTTCAAGCCATCTCAACGGTTGATCTCAGGTGGTGTTGGATACGAGGATTTAAGATAAAATCCTAGCCCTTGATTGTGATCAAATGATCACAGCCTTACACTAGCGAAAGCTCGGAGAAGGGGATTCCGGAGAGCTGATCGGAGAAGGGAATCCCGGGCGTGGGTGAGTTTCTGTCGCCACCAACATCGCCAGAAGCACCGGAGACGAGGCAGGAACTTCTTCCCAGTTATAATTCCTTGTTTTATTCCTTTAAACTATAGATTAGAGCTCGCCAGAGAGGGTGATTGTAAACGTGAGTGGAGCGGCGCCGGAAGGGGGAGGATGGTGGTACCGGTGTGTGCAAACGAACCGCGAGCCCGAGACAAAGCTCCCGGTACCCTTTGCAGGCGAGGGGAGCTCTCGAGTGAAGAGTTGCCATCTACGGCGAACTTCTCTGTTGAAGTTCAGACAGAGGATGAAGGAGATGCTGAGACGGTGAGAAGCGGGGCACAAACAGGATTACGGCGGAGGAAAAGCTCGGTGTAGAGAAAGCTTGGCCAATGCATCCCTCCGGCGTCGTTGACGGAGCTCCGGTCGGCCACTGTCGCGTTAAGGGAGAAGAAGAAGGCTGTGAGAGAGAGGAAAAATAAAATAAAAGAAAAGTTATTTAATTAATTTAATTAAATTGATAACTTAGGGATAGTTTATTAAAATAAAACTATAGTAGTGTGACAATTAAATTGATTAATCAAAATAACTATATGGAACTACAGCAGTGTGAAAAAATCAGTGATTAAAACCTAGGTTGATTAAAGTGAACTAAAGGTTTTTTATAAGATTTTAAAAGACCTAGGTAGTGTGACACAAGAAATTAAACCAATTTTGATTAAATGTTGTTATGGTACTATGATCGAATTAATAAATTTAGGGGTACTGGGTGGGAACTAAGCCCTAAAATGGGTAAGACCTTGTACCATAGGGACATAAATTACCCAAATGACTAAAATGTCCTCCTTTAGTTTAAAAGGGATAAGGACAAGCTAAACCGTGTAATGGGCTTAGTAATGGGCCCAATTAGAGCAAAGTGACTAGAGATGACCAAATAGGGTTTAGACTCGACAAGTAGAGTAGAGTTGACTGGGTTTGACCAAGTTGGGTGTAGGGTCAACTAAAGGACATAGACACAGGGAATAAGGGCCTATGACCGGAGAGATAGTCTTTAGGACCCGTTAGTGGGCCTAAGCCCAACAAGAACGTTAGGCATGCATGTACAACTAGAGACATAGAAAATTATTGGAATCTTGATTCTAATAGGACCTCTATATGCCAAATACAATCGGGGAGTTGTAGGCACTCAAGACGAAGCTAGAAGGATATCTAGCTTCAACAAACAAGAGGTAAGTACACTTGCCTCGTTCCTACCCGGTTTTGGGTTTTTCTTTGGACTTGCTTATACCTTGTTTGATTATACTCATTGATATCATACATGCGTCTGTGACTACTTTAAATTCCTGTTGAGCATGTATGTTGTTTTCGGATGTTGGTGTCCTTATTTGTTGTGGTCTACTGCCCGGACTCAGTGGAGCGTGGGGGCTCCGAAAGGGAAGTGTTCAGGGACAGGACCCCCTGTTATTTCTTCTTGCTTTGCCAGAGAGGCGATTCTCTGGTGGTCTTACCAGTCAGTGGGTATGGTACGCTGACCGTGTTAACATGTATGAGAGGTAGTTCTACTGATTGCGATTGGAGGGTCGAACGACCAGAAAGTCGTGCTTACAGCAAGTAGCTGGACATACTGGCCAGGAGTGATCCTTGAGTTTTCTTGAAACTCATCACAGAGCTTGAGGGCTTACATTTATGCAGGGTCATTACCTTTGGATTGCTTCTGGTAGACTCCTAGGATTATGTTTTCTTGGGATTGTGACCTCATTGTTTGACATATTGTTTTCTTATGTCTTTGTGACCCCGTAGGGGTACTTACTGGGCTTTCCATTCGAAAGCTCATGCTTTTTGCTCTTTCACTCTTTTACAGATTTCGAAGTTTAGGGGGTGGAGCTTGAGGAGAGGTCAATAGGAGATCCGAGGTCTGGGAGTCTCCTTTATCTTTTATTTTGTGAGCTTTACTTTGTGTAGGACCCGTATAGGGACTAGACTATTTATAGGGCCTATGGACCCTTATAACTCTATGTTCCTTTGAACTTGAGTTTATTTTATATTATGGATTGTTATCTGCTTATCACATTTAGGCCTTGTATTTGAGTTGAACTTGTCTCTGCTTGAGTACTACGGCCTGCATTGGCGATGCTTTCGAGGTTAGGAATCCGGGTCGCAATAGCAGATTAAAGTGGTATTAGAGAAAGTTCTCTAGATAGAGCAGATAACAGAACCCTAGATGCCCTTAGCCAGTTGCATAGACTGAGTGTGGGTCTGGGGTAGTATAGTTAGTGGTACGTTAGATTGATGCCTGGATTTACTTGCAGGATGTCGCGACCTTCGTATCGTCAGTATTCATCCGACGATGAGGTGGAGTCAGTTCGTGAGAACACTCTACCACCCCGTGCTGACTCGTCAGATCCTGCAGATGTTCTTGCGGAGATGAGGAGGACGGTCGAAGCCACCAATCGAAAGCTTGATAGGCTTCAGTCCACGGTTGTTGTGCTCGTTCGTGGACTGAGAGACGAGGTTGTTGCTTTCGGATGCGGTGGGCGAGGGGCCCAGAGGTTCCAAGTACGGGGAGATAGTGAGCCCGAGTATTCCTCCTCAGCGTATGTGTTGAGCTCGTGACTACTGCCAGAGATTAGGGGTACAGCTTAGGAATAGAGCTGTACGTCCGTCTCCTACCGTTCTCAGGATTGTCCGGTGCCGATGGTGCGGAGGATATGGACACTACATGGCGGAGTGTATGCACCCTGCTCTCTGGTGCTGTAGCTGTAGTAGTAAGGAGCACCTCGCCTTCTACTACCTAGTTGGTGCACCGGGTCCTAGTAGGGGACCACAAGGGTCAGGAGGACATCTGCCCTCTGTTGACTACACCCCATTGTCTCTTGACGAGCACCACCTAGATTGAGTCTAGTTTCTGTAGGTAGAATAAAAGTAGTCTTACAAACATTTACGTTGTATGAACTACATACGTTATGTCTTTCAGTATGTTTTGATTCCTGTATGTTGTCTTTAGTTGTTGCTTTTAAATTCAATGAGTATATTTTATTATCACTTGTCTAGTTGGGAACAAAGTAACCATGCAATTTTTAACAGTTGAAATATGAATCAAACGCGTGGAGGTCGTGGTGGTAGAGGTAGGGGTAGAGGTAGGAGGGGGCGACCTCGTCGAGCAGATGGACAGGAATAGAGGTAGGTGGGGGTACCTCCCCATCCTGTGGGAGAAGTACCCCAACCACAGGATGGGGAGGTACCCCCACCTCTGGATGAAATGGAAGTGGAGCAGGAGGTGCCTGCTCAGTCCAATGCACAGGAGCCTCAAGCAGAGGGCCAGGATCCAAGGGGGGAGGTACCCCCCATGAGCATGTTAGATCTCATGCGTGAGATGTTGGGGCTAATTCAAGAGACTCGACAGCAGCGAGTACCACCTCCACCAGCCACCCCCACGTCTAGTAGAGGGTTATTAGGGGAGATCAAGAGACCCTCTCGCGACCCTTTGAGGGAGCCGCTGATCCCCATGCGGCAGAGCAATGGATAAGGGAAATGGAGAAGACCTTTGAGGTCTTCCAGACTACTGAGGCGGAGAAGATTAGGACCGCCGTTTACATTCTCCAAGGACCCGCGGAGGACTGGTACTTTGGAGAGATCAGATTAAGGAAGGGTGAGGCCTTCCAGACTTAGGAAGAATTCAGAACTGCGTTCTTCGCCAAGTATTTCTCACGGGGACACTTAGTTCAGCTCGGACAACAGTTCTCCAAGCTTGTTCAGGGCAGCTCTACTGTTGAACAATACGAGACGAAATTCGATAGATTGGCCCGCTCTCTTGCTGACATGGTTCCGACAGAGGAAAGTCGGGTAATGAAGTTTGAGGTCGGACTGCGGCCATCACTTAAAAAGATCATGACTGGCAACATGTGTAAGACCTACACCAAAGTTGTAGCTAGGGCAAAATATACTGAGGCCTCTTATCAGGGGGACGCCCAAGGGTCATCCCAGAAGGAGAAAAAGGACAAAGGGACTAACAGCCAGGGCCAATCATCAGGGAAGAGTTCTGGGAAACGTAGGCCTGACAACAAGTACCGGCCTTATGGTAAGCCGACTAGGTCTATAGCCTCGTCTGGAGGCAAAGGGTCATCAGCTAGTGTGACCCAAACCCTAAGGTGCTATGAATGCAAGGGACAGCATAAGAAGTCATAGTGCCTGAGGATAACTGGAGGATGTTATCTCTGTTTGGGTCTGGATCACCAAAAGGCCCAATGTCCTCAGCGCCAAGTGGGGCAGAGTGTCTTTGGAGGAACCCAGGGATCACAACAAGCTTCTAGACAATCGGTTGGACCACCACAGAGACCACAAGGTGGAGATAAGAAAGGGAAGGCAACTTCGGGACAGCCTTCCACATCAAATCAACCCCAGCAGCAGCAGAGGCCCATGACCCATGGACGGGTCTATCATCTGACGACCGAGGAAGCACAGGCATCCGCCGATGTTGTGGCATGTATCATTTCTGTTAGTTCATTCTATGCCTGCACTTTATTTGATCCTGGAGCCACAACTCTTTCGTATCTGCAAGATTTGCACGAAGACATACGTTGCCTACTATAGATCTACCCCAGGAGTTGTGTGTAGACACCCCGATAGGAGCTGCCAAGTTGTAAGGAGGATCGTACCAGCATGCCAAGTAGTGATAGAGGGGCGGAGACTATCTGCAAACTTGCACGTAATGGACCTGAAGGATTACGATGTGATCCTTGGGATGGACTGGCTTTCTTTGGTATACGTAGTGGTGGACTGTCGAGGAAAGAGAGTTGTGTTCAGGATGTCGGGAGATGAAGAGTTCACCTTTAAGGGCAGTCAAACATGTTCCCTGGTACAGGAGATTTCAACTCTCCAGGCTAGAAAGTTACTTAGGGGTGGATATATAGGTTATTTGGCCTCTATCTCTGAGGCGAAGCAGGATGTGGAGATCGTAGTTTCGGATATACCTGTGGTGAGGGAGTTATTGGATAAAGGCTTCATAAGACCTAGTATGTCACCTTGGGGAGCACCTGTTCTTTTTGTCAAGAAGAAAGACGGGTCATTAAGGTTGTGCATCGATTATAGGGAGTTGAACAAGGTGACTGTGAAGAACAAGTATCCCTTACCAAGAATTGATGACCTATTGGATCAGCTGCAGGGAGCTCAAGTATTCTCCAAGATTGACTTGAGATCTGGGTATCATAAGATGAGGATTAAAGAGACGGATATTCCGAAGAGCGCTTTCCGTACAAGATACGGGCACTATGAGTTTTTGGTAATGTCGTTTGGGCTTACCAATGCTCCGGCAGTCTTTATGGACATGATGAACCGGGTATTCCGTCAATACTTAGACTAGTTTGTGGTGGTTTTTCATCGATGACATACTAGTTTACTCAAGTAGCCACCAGGCACACGAGGAGCACTTAAGAATTGTGCTAGAGACGTTGAGGGAACATCAGCTCTATGTCAAGTTCTCCAAGTGTGAATTCTTGTTGGACAAAGTTGCTTTCTTGGGTCACGTGGTAAGTGGAGCTGGAGTTTCAGTAGATTCCAAGAAGATTGAGGCCGTCGTTGAATGGAAAAGACCAACTACGGTACAAGAGATACGGCGTTTCTTGGGATTAGCTGGCTATTACTGGAGATTCGTGGAGGGTTTCTCGGTTATAGTAGCACCGTTAACTAAATTGACTAGGAAAGGTACCAAATTCGTTTGGACCGAGTCCTGTGAAAAGATTTTTCAGGAGTTGATTTCCGCACCAGTGTTGGCCTTACCTCAAAGTAATCGTGGGTATACGGTCTACAGTGACGCATGCAAGACTAGCCTCGGATGTGTGTTGATGTAAGATGGACGTGTGATTGCTTATGCATCACGTCAGTTAAAGTCTTTTGAAGAAAATTACCCTACACACGATCTTGAGTTGGCACCGATCGTGTTTGCCCTAAAGATCTGGCGATACTTCCTCTACGGTGTACCTTGCGAGATCTACACCGATCATAAGAGCCTCAAATACATATTCACACAGAAGGCGTTGAATATGAGGCAGCGACGTTGGTTGGAGCTAATTAAGGACTATGATCTCAGTGTCCCTTACCACCCGGGCAAGGCGAACGTGGTGGCCGATACACTGAGTAGGAAGTCTCGATATGGAGTTGCCGCTATGTTAACAACTCAGAGACCTTTGTTGGAGGACATGAAGAGGCTCGAGTTAAAGGTTGTTTTGCCCATGATGGAAGTCTCATTGGCCAGCTTGTATATCTGACCCTCGTTGTTGGAAAGGATTCAGGTTGCTCAGGAACAAGAACCTGATCTGGAGGAGATCAGGAGACATATAGGCCAGGGAGAGCCGTCACGGTTCAGAGTATATGATGATGATACTCTAAGATTTGATGAGCGGATTTGTGTGCCTAATGTCTCTGAGCTAAGAAAGGAGATTCTGGAGGAGGCTCACTACTCGAGCTACGTTGTTCACCCTGGAGGCACTAAGTTGTACAAAGGGTTGAAGGATCACTTCTGGTGGAAGGGAATGAAGAGAGATGTTACGGAGTTCGTGGCTAAATGCATCACCTGCCAATTGGTAAAGGCAAAGCACCAAAAGCCGGCAGGGATGTTACAACCCTTACCCATTCCGAGGTGGAAGTGGGAGCATATTAACATGGACTTTGTAACAGGGTTGCCACGTACACAGAGAGGACATGAGTCAATCTGGGTCATAGTGGACCGATTAACTAAGTCGGCCCATTTTATACCTTTGAGAACAGGAGCCTCCTTGGAGAAGTTGGCCTAGTTATATATAGATCAAATTGTCAGACTACATGGAGTACCAGTGATGGGATGTTTCCGCAAGTATACGGGTCGTGATCAAGTAATAAAGTGGACTATGAAAGTCGGATGTCGAACCCACAAGGACCAAGCGACACTAGTACAAACTATCAATCTATTATCTAGTCTAAATAAAGATAGTTGGTGGTTTGAATCTAATTCCTAACAATAAGGATAAGAAAACCTAATAATAGGGTATCGCTAATGGCGGGATTAAATCTTGGGGTGGACCAATCATAGAAAGAGGGTACTCGGGTAGTGAATCCCCCACAGATTGTATTCTAAAGATACATGAAAATCCCTATGTTGATGATTAGTGATGTTTGTGCCAATAATCCCTAAATTATATCCAATCCCTCTTCCAAGGTGGTTGGATAACTAGTCTCCTAGGACTTGATATGAAGCTCAAGGAAATTTATGTGTATTGGAAGAATCATGGGGGTGAATTAGGTATGAAAGAGTCGTTCGCCCTTCTAGTACCTGATTCCTCGGTATACTCATGAAACTCTCTAATGAAGCAGGTTCCTAATACAAGGAGGCGCTAGCTCTAGCCCTTGTATTGCACACAAGTAATTTCTAGTAATGAAATTACAATCAATACATAACATTCATTAGACAATCAAACATACATCCAATCAATCAAACATAGAAATCAACATGACATTAATGCATAATCTAAAGGTTCATCACACCCAAGTACTTAACAAGTTAGTTCCTCATGGAAGAGGAACAAAAATCCAAGCAATGACAAAGTGGAGACATGAAAATAAACAATGAAAACTCCCCTCTAGTCTCCACAATGCTCCGATGGTGAATCTCCAACGGATCTCCCCTCTTCCGAATGATTGATGTCCTCCAAGATGTTCCTCCTTCAAGCCCTAGCTGTCGAGGTCTCCCAAAGATCTTCAATGTTGCTCAAGACCAAACCCTAGATCTCCAAGTCGGCCAAGAAGGTGGCCAAAGGCCCCGAGATACCTCATTAACCCTCAAGCATTGGTATTTATAGGGGTTTTCAACATTAGGGTTTGTGTGGGGCTAAATCATGTAAAAAATCTGATGCAGGTCGGGCCCAGAAATAGGCCGTACGGGCCCGTGAACGGGCTGTTCATCAGCCCGCTCGTAACACGAGTTGCTTTCACGAGCGGGCAGGTCAAGCTGGCGGTTCATCGGTCGGTTCAGCTCACGGGTTGCTCACGACCGGCAGTTGAACGGCGGTTCATCATCCCGTTTAGGTTTTCTGCATCGCGCAGTCTTCATCAAGCGCTCGATCGGATGACCAATTCTTGTCGGATTGACCTGAAATTTTAACCGAGCGTTCCTAACTTGTTTATCTTTAATCTGAATAGTGGAGATTCGATTTAGAGTCCTATAATTCTTGTAATAAATTTCTGATCTTTGCTGCTCTTTCAGGACTGCTGCAGTTTTCTCTATTTTCTCCCCTTTTCGCCTTAAATAATGTAGAATTTCTTCCTTTTTATTCTTGAGGCTCTCCAATGCCCTGTTTACAAAATATGAAGCATTTTAAGTACCTACAGGCTATAAATCAATGCGTTTGATATGAGAACATGTGCATAATTGATAAGTAAATATGCTCATTGAAACACTTATCAACCAGTGTCAATCACCTCAGATCGGGACACGCGGTTTGTCTCAAAATTTTGGGAGAGTCTCCACACAGCTCTAGGCACAGGATTGGCCTTTAGCACAGCTTTCCACCCACAGACAGATAGTCAGTCTGAGAGGACCATCCAAGTAATAGAGGACATGTTGATAGCATGTGCGCTGGATTTTACGGGGTCTTGGGACTAGCGTTTGAGCTTGGTAGAGTTTGCCTATAACAACAGATACCAGGCAAGCATCCAGATGGCTTCGTATGAGGCACTCTATGGGAGAAAGTACCGAACACCTATTTGCTGGGGAGATGTGGGAGAAAGGAAGCTTGTAGCTGAGGCGACACTTAAGCAGCCAGATTTTATTAAACAAACTGAGGATCATGTTAGAATGATCAGAGAGAGACTCAAGGCTGCTTAAAGTAGACAGAAGAGCTATGCGGATCGTAAGAGGTCTGACTAGGAGTTTCAAGTGGGGGATCTGGTATTCCTTAAGGTGTCTCCTATGAAAGGTATTGTAAGGTTTGGACAACGTGGAAAACTTGCTCCACCATATATTGGACCTTTTGAGATTTTGGAGCGTATAGGAGTTGTGGCATATAGGTTAGCCTTACCTCAGGACCTCGCTCAGGTTCACGATATCTTCCACATCTCCATGTTGAAGAAGTGTATCCGTGATCCAACACGAGTAATTCCCCAGGTTCCTGTGGACGTTCAGGAGAATATGTCCTATGAGGAGCGCCCAGTAGCTATCTGGGGTCGTGAGGACAAGGAGTTAAGGAATAGAACCATTCCTTTTGTCAAGGTGAGGTGGAGTAACTACTCTGATCGAGAGGCGACCTAGGAACGTGAAGAGCATATGAGGAAGCGATACCCCGAGTTATTTACCTCCCTGTAAGCGGTGTAGAAATTTCGAGAACGAAATTGTTGTAAGGGGGGAGGAATGTAAAATCCAAGGATTTTATGGAAATTAAATGTGCTCAAATTCCTTTTAAATTGGATTATTAGAGGAAATTTTCCTAAGAAATTAAATGTTGGGAGAAAATGGGAATTAATAGGCAAAAAAAAAACCCTAACTAGGGTTAATGGAGGGTCCGGAGGACCTTTTGGTAATTTTGCAAAATATCAAGGGCTAAAAGAAAACTCTCCCCTCTCACATGGATGGACTTAAAAGGAACCTAAAAAGAAATCGGGACCTCTGGTTAATTTTCCGTGAGAAAACTCTATTAGTAATGGAACGAACGGCTGAGATTAAGAGATCTCAGATCGTTGTGAATCTCAGGGCATTATAACGGCTGTCTTGGAGCCACGTGGCGAGCACAGGTTAGATCCATCTGATCGCGAACCAGATTCGAGGCAAAGGTCTGAGATCTGGCCGTCGATGTTCAAGCCATCTCAACGGTTGATCTCAGGTGGTGTTGGATACGAGGATTTAAGATAAAATCCTAGCCCTTGTCACAGCCTTACATCGACGGGGTAATGATCCCGAGGCAACACCCACTTCTCCCCCAGTCGCTGGAAACGCTCGCGCGAGCACCGCCGGTTACTCCGGCCGTTTCGCGGGGGCGGGGGGCTGTTATCGGCGAGGCGCTTCGTATGGCTGTCGCTTCGGCTGGGTTCCGAGGCCTATAAAAAGGGGCCCCTGCCCCACTGTCTCGACACACCAGCGAAAGCTCGGAGAAGGGGATTCCGGCGAGCTGATCGGAGAAGGGAATCCTGGCCGTGGGTGAGTTTCTGTAGCCACCAACATCGCCAGAAGCACCGGAGACGAGGTAGGAACTTCCCAGTTATAATTCCATGTTTTATTCCTTTAAACTATAGATTAGAGCTCGCCGGAGAGGGTGATTGTAAACGCGTGAGTGGGCGGCGGAAGGGGAGGATGGTGGTACCGGTGTGTGCAAGCGAATCATGAGCCGAGGCGAAGCTCCGGTACCCTTCTGACAAAGTAGGGAGCTCTCGGGTGAAGAGTTGGCATCTACGGCGAACTTCTCAGGTGAAGTTCAGACGGAGGATGAAGGAGATGCGGACAGTGAGAAACAGGGCCTGAAAACGGGATTCTGGCCGGAGGAAAAGCTCGGTGTAGAGAAAGCTTGGCCAATGCATCCCTCCGGCGTTGTTGACGGAGCTCCGGTCGGCCACTGTCGCGTTAAGGGAGAAGAAGAAGGCTGTGAGAGAGAGGAAAAATAAAATAAAAGAAAAGTTATTTAATTAATTTAATTAAATTGATAACTTAGGGATGGTTAATTAAAATAAAACTATAGTAGTGTGACAATTAAATTGATTAATCAAAATAACTATATGGAACTACAGCAGTGTGAAAAAATCAGTGATTAAAACCTAGGTTGATTAAAGTGAACTAAAGGTTTTTTATAAGATTTTAAAAGACCTAGGTAGTGTGACACCAGAAATTAAACCAATTTTGATTAAATGTTGTCATGGTACTATGATCGAATTAATAAATTTAGGGGTACTGGGTGGGAACTAAGCCCTAAAATGGGTAAGACCTTATACCATAGGGACATAAATTACCCAAATGACTAAAATGTTCTCCTTTACTTTAAAAGGGATAAGGACAAGCTTAACTGTGTAATGGGCTTAGTAATGGGCCCAATTAGAGCAAAGTGACTAGAGATGACCAAATAGGGTTTAGACTCGACAAGTAGAGTAGAGTTGACTGGGTTTGACCAAGTTGGGTCTAGGGTCAACTAAAGGACATGGACAAAGGGAATAAGGACCTATGACCGGAGAGATGGTCTTTAGGACCCGTTAGTAGGCCTAAGCCCAACAAGAACGTTAGGCATGCATGTACAACTAGAGACATAGAAAATTAATGGAATCTTGATTCTAATAAGACGAGCGTGACAATATATATATATATATATATATATATATATATATATATATATATATCCATTATATTTCCCTCTCTCTATCTATATTTATGCATATAAGTTAAATATTATTTTGCCCTCCATCCATATACATGCATGGTTTCAAATTCAAATCCTTATCATATATATTATATATATATATATATATATATATATATATATATATATATGTGTGTAGTAATCATCTAATTTAAATACATTCTATTTCAAGGGGTCCCATTATCTAACCAAAATGATTCAGCTTTTTCTGAAATTACCAAAATATCCTTGATGACTCTTATTAACCCTAACTAAGGCATTATCCAATTTCATTTCTTATTTCAAATTCAAGGGACCTTTCTAATTACCTTGTTGTTTAAATAATTAGAACTTCTATTCCACTAAACTCGATTCGATCCAACCTTGGGACTTTCTTTTATTATTCACAGATTTTTAGAAAAAGTTAATAACCTAAAATTTTTGGGTTTCACAGTTTTGAGAAAATCCAACCATATGGATGGAAAGAACATCGAAAAATAAGCTAGCATGTCAATTTTCATACAATTTGGGAACTTGTACAGTCTTTATCTTAACGGGTGAAATTTTGGACCGGTAAGATTTCTATAAATTTTCAGCTGTTAAGATAAAGACCCTACAAGTTCCCAAATTATATGAAAATTGACATGCTAGCTTATTTTTTGATGTTCTTTCCATCCATAGGGTTGAAAATCTTCAAACATGCTCCAGGTGGCAAAATGGAAGGCGACCGTAAATGACAGTGTTTCCAGCTGACCTTACCTTATCAAGATTATATATATATATATATATATATATATATACACACTTCAATTTCAAGCTATATATTTCATTTAAATTTAAAATCATAATTTATATAAAATATTTCATCATATCATTAGCCCAATTGGCGTCTTATATTTTCAATGCTTATACATTGTCTTTATATACATGTATATCTTTTTATATATAAACATACACGTTGTATAATCCTTTTAAAGGAGTTGTATGTGCATGTAATAAATTATCATAAATAAAATATAATTTATCCATTTTTTGAGAAAAAGAAAACTGGTGATAAATAAAATAATATATGAAGTTGCTTTAACCAAGAGGGCATTGCAAATCAATTATTCATGTCACGCCCCGAACCCGGCCCGGGCATGTGGACAGACCGGCCACACCCAAATAGGGACGAGACTCCATTCAGACGCAAGGCCTCTGAGTCTCCTGTACATTCAATTTCCATAGATAAACATAACAGCGGAATTATATAAAAGAAATGAAGGGAGTTTATACAACTCCATACAAGTACAATACTAGGGTCTACGCGACCCATACAAGGATCTATCCAAGTCACCACTAGTATCCATACAACAAACAAAATACAAGTCTCACATACACACACAAATGAAAGGAGGTGCGCAAACCTTAAGAGAAAATAAGCAAGTCCGAGTCAACTACTCGGAAAGTCCCCGTCTAGGTCCGACCCTACTTCTCATCGTCACCTGAGAAAAACATCAATCAAGTGCGTGAGCCAAAGAAAAGGCTCAGTAGGATCGCTAGAAAAGCAATAAAGGTGGCGAAAGCCATATACAAGGAATAGAAAGCAATCAAGACTCAAAACAAATGAAACACAATCACAAGCCAACGGCACAACTCAGGTATGTAAAATAAATTCACAGATGTACTGTGTCTCCGACATATACGATACTACATTATCACCCATACCGTCTTCGGCCTACACCGGATAATGCTATAGCAAACATGTATACATGGTCAGGAAAATACTGCACCCTGACTGAGCCTGTATGTGAGCAACGTTTGCTCTACCTGGGCATCCGCCCAATGTATCATGCTTATCAAGAAGAGACTGCCAGCACCGAATACCTAACAACAAGTATTCCTATATATATATCCAAGAGAATAGACAACTCGAATATATAATCAAACAACCGTCTAAGAGAGATATAGAGAGCCAAACCAAAACACTTATTCAAGGAAAGGCAAATCAACTCGAATACATGTTAAAAGTCTTGAAGAGGTATATAAAAGAAACCACAAGCAAAGTAAGAGTAAGAGATACTCACAAGGCATGGAGTTTGAGAGCCTACGTGATCTAGAGAATAATCCTCTAATGCTCGTCGCGTCTCACGCATCCGGATCATAATTTAGTAAATATAAAGTAAATCTCAGTGTCTCTACACTTGAGCATCTCCTATCTAAATATGAAATACGATTACCCATGAATCCCTCAATTATCTCTAACATGGAGATTAACTTAGCAAATCATGATTCCCTAAACTTAATCATGCTTGAAAGACATTAAGCTCACTCAAAGTATGCTTTCTTACTTAACATGTATATCATGCCTTTAAGATCCTTAGAATGCCCCTAAGCATGCTTAATTAACCAAGATAAATTAATCTAGAGCATGAAACCATGAAGCATGTTAATCATGGAAACTAATCACAATTAAGCATGTTAACATGAAAACTAATAGGGCATTTATACTTAAAGATTTTCATGAAAATTCGGCGACACCTCCCCTATTTATAGGGCCCCGAAAATTATACAAATAATCACATACTTAACAATTTAATCAAAATGATTTACTTCTAATCATTAATACAACTCTCAATTAACAATAAACTCCTCCCACAACTTCCAATCCCCACAACTTCATACTTTCATTATGAGTATTTCTCATCCTCATTCATGAGCTTAACTAGTTAATTACTTCCCATGAGTTGTTAATCTCGATTAACCTTGCAAGTATTCTCCAAATCAAGGCTCATCGAGGAAAAGGATGTCGTCGGCGCTCGCTTGCCGAATCTGGGCTGCAGGCTTGCTGGATGTTGTGATGTCAAGCGCCAGGTAGCGAGGGGGTGCGCGGCCGAGAGGAATAAGCCCAGGACGGATGGCGGCCGGGCGGCCTTCGGTCAGCGTAAGTGCAGTACTTTGCATAGCGCAGCGCTCAGCCCCAGGCGCTGGAGAGCGGCGGCGTGTGGGCAGCGAAGCCGTATGAGCTCCCGGTGGAGGCGCCTGATCCGGCCGGTGGGGGAGCGCCAAGCCTCTCGCGCGCGTGTTGGCGCGTGTGCACAAAGCGGAAGGGTGGGGTTTCAGGGTGGCGCCGGCCGGTGGCTCGCCCGAGGTGAGGTGGGCGTGGGTAAGGGGAGATCTGGAGAAGATGAGAAAGGGGGAGGCTAGGGCATCGGGCTGAGAGAAGAATGAGAAGGAGAGAGAGAGAGATTTATAAAATCTCTCTCTTTTCTATCATTAAACATATATAATAATATATTTTAATTTAAAATATTAAAAATCATAATACTTAAAATTAAAATATTATTGTTACTATAGCGCCACATGTGGTAGTGTGGAGTCCCGGGGTTCTTGTAGCCTCAAATGCCCAATAGTGGGACCACGGAGTCCAAATTGGGGTCCGACCGTGATCCGCGAAATCCCTGGTCTGACGACCCAGTGTCACGTGCGTACTGTAATATCACGGGGTCTGACCCTCATCAGACTAGATAAGAGAATATCGGCTTTTAGTAAATTCCGTCGTCACGGGCATATTGTGGCATCACGAGGCTGTCTCAGTCCCCGACCAGATCCATCAGATCATCTATCCTCGGTAGAGGATACTTGTTCTTGATCGTCACCTTGTTGAGCTCCCGGTAGTCAATGCACAGTCTCATCGATCCGTCTTTCTTCTTGACAAATAATACCGGGCTCCCAAGGTGACATGCTAGGCCTGGATGAAACCTTTATCCGTAAGTTCTTCAAGTTGTTGCTTCAACTCTTTCGATTCGGCAGTGCCATTCTGTATGGGGCTCTCGATATGGACGCGGTTCCTCGGAGCCGTGTCGATGCCAAATTCCACTTCCTCTCTCGAGGGTAGTCACCGCAAATCATCTGGAAACACATCCGGAAGTCACGAACAATGTGAATTTGCTCCACCGTGTCTTGGCGTCTTTTGCTTCGAGATAGACGCCGTGAACCCGATACATCCCTGTTGATCGGGTTTCACGGCCCGGCGCGAGATATCTCCCGAGCCATAGAATAGCTTTTGCTGCCCTTGAAGATGAATTCTTCGTAGCCTGGAAATCGGAAGTGCACCCTCTTCCTTCTACAGTCTAGCACTGCATATGCTGAGGAGAGCCAGTCCATGCCGAGGATGACGTCGTAGTCGCGCAACTCCATCAGATGTAGATCGGCAGTAAGTTCGTAACCCTCGATCACTACTGAGCACTTTGGTGCCAATCTGTCCACGATCTTCGTCGCTCCCACCGGAGTATCGACGCACAAGTCGTGGGGTAGTGTAATTACATACAAGTTATTTCTCCGGGCAAATGAAGTAGACACGAAGGAATGTGTCGCCCCGGGATCAAACAGAGTACAAGCATAGTAAGAGCAGACAGTAATAGTACCTGCAACCACCTCATGAGAGGCTCGGGCATCCTCCCCGAAGTCGTTGTAAACCCACTCGAAAGCAATCGGTCGACTAGAGGAAGAAGGGGAACCTGCTGCTTTCCCTTTCCCCTTCCCGCCTCTGGATCCTCCTCTCTGGCCTCGGTCTCCTGTGGCTCTTGGCGTGACCCTCCGTGTGTGCGTGGGGGTCTGCAGTCTTGTCTGGGACCCATCTCCTCCTGGAGATCCGGTCTGATCGAGGGGGCAATCGGCTCTGTAGTGTTCAGTGCTTCCACAGCGGAAGCACATATCTGCCTGGTGCCAACACTGCTCTCTAGTGTGTGTGCCTCCACATCGAGTGCAATGAGGGCGTGGGCCCCTCCCGGAAGAACCCCTGCCTCTGGACCCGGACGACGAGGAAGATCTGCTATAAAGTCGGGACTGCGCCACTCCTGAGCGCCCGAACTGCCCCTAAGACTCACTCTTCCCCGGAACTCTTTCCTTTGTCATCGCTTCCATCTCGCTTGCGAGGTTCTTGTGTTTCCTGCCAAGCTAACTCAGCGTCCTTGGCTATCTCCACCAGCTCGTGGAAAGGACATCTCAGAGATGGCGTCACAGAACGCCGAAGGTTGGGCTTCAGGCCACTAACAAACTGACGAGCCTTGAATAAAGGGTCGGCCACAAGGGTAGAGGCAAACACAGACGGTCGCCGAACTCGCCTCATACTGCCACGGCGGTCCTAGTCCCTCATAAGGTCGAAAGCTGTTGAGTCATCAAGGCACACTTCTTTGAAAAATATTTGTCAAAGAAGGTTGTTCTGAACTCCTTCCAAGACCCAAAGCCTTTTTCACCTCTGTTCTTCACTTCTGTCTTGTACCAACTTCTGGCGTGGCCCTTCAGCATGTAAGCAGCTAATCTCACCATGTCTTCTTCCGGGCTCTGCATAGCCTGGAAGGTAGCCTCGATCTCGTCCATCCACTGCTCTGCTACATCCGGTCGCATTCTCCCTCAAAGGGCGGGGGTCCATGCCTCAGAAACTCTGCCCGAGAACTGCTACCACCAACACCACCACCACTGCCTCCAGGAGCTGCAGGGTGCGGTGTAGGTGGGGTCTGCCACTGTTGTTACCACTGCTGCTGCTGCCATTCTTTGCTTTGTTGCTCGCGGTCGCGTGCATCATCTTCGCCATCTCTGCGCATAAGGCCGACATAGCTATCGGGTCCGTATAGACGCCAGTGCGGTAGCCGGTGGTATCCTCCGTGCACGGGACTGTGGTGTGCTCCGGTGGACGGGCCAGGGTACCCACCAACAAGGGTCCAGATATCCCCAGCCGGGTAGCCGGGTATCCTCCTGCTGGGTACCAGTGGTAGCCGGGTAGCCGTGATAGCCGGGGTAGCTGGGGTAGCCTCCTGTCATGGGGTCGGTACCGTGCGAGGAGCACCGGTCACTCGGGGCGGCTACCGCGGGGCCTCCTCATCTGAACCGACTGGAGCCTCCTCCTGCCAGTGCATGGGCTCCGGGGGTGAGCTCATCGCCCGCTTGCTTGGCCGCCCTCGTCTCGGAGGCATGACTTCTACGAGATAGAAGAGTTTCAAATTGTTAGTACATTCCCCAACCCATCCTCTCAACAAATATAGACTCGACTCCTAAGTTGCTAAGATAGCTAGGGTGACTTGAGTTTGTACGGCTCTGATACCATATTAATTGTCACGCCCCGAACCACGGCCCAGGCACGTAGACAACCGGCCGCACCCGAACAGGAACTAGTCCCCATTCAGGCGCAAGGCCTTAGAAACCCTTATTCAACAAGTGTTCAGAGTTAATGATAACAGCGGAATCATAGATAAAAGAAGGGAGGAGTTTATACAACTCCGTACAAGTACAATACCGGGTTTACACAACCCAAACTAGGATCTAGCCCAGTCACCCCTAGAAATCCATACAACAAGAAATACGACGACAAGTCTCACACAGAATAAAAGAGGTACGCAGACCTCGAGACAAAAGAAATGGCCGAGTCAGCAACTCTGTATGTCCCCACCTAAGCTCGACCCTACTCCTCCTCGTCTGAACCTGAGAACATACAAGTCAAGTGCATGAGCCTAAAGAATAGGCCCAGTAGGGTCGCATAAACAATGAAAGTGGCAGAAGCCATAATCAAGAACAGAATAAAGCAGATACAAATATACGAGTGCAACAACAACACAAGTAATCAACAAGTAACTGAAGCGTGGATAAATCCACAGAGGTACTCAATCTCTGGCATATGTGATACTAAGATGTCTACGACATCAACGACACCATCGGTATCGTCTTCGGCCTAAGCCGGACTGAGCTATAGCGTACATGTGCACATGGTCAGAAAATGACGCTCTCTGACTGAGCTAGGTGGTCAGATATTATACGCCCTCTGCCGAGGCATCCGTCCGATGGCCAGATACTATACGCCCTCTGCCGGGGGCCTGGTGGCCAGATATTATGCGCCCTCTGCCTGGGCATCCGTCCGATGGCCAGATATTATACGCCCTCTGCCGGGGCCTGGTGGCCAGATATTATGCGCCCTCTGCCAGGGCATCCGTCCGATGTATCATGCCAGCAAATAGAGATAGTAGTACAAAATAACTAACAACAGGTATATATGTATATTCAAGGCAACAATATCTCGAATAAACATAATAAAAGAAATGATCCCTCGGGATCGGAATCCAAACATAATTAAGGAGATGCACTCAACTTAACTATGTGCAAGTAATCTAAAAAGATCAACTTGAATCCCTTGAGATATAAAGCCAACACATAGGAGGAATGTCCATCTCCACTATATGCCGAACCTCTCAAGGGAATAAGAACACAAGGATCAATGCGAGGTAGGAGATAGAGATACTCACGTAAAAGCGGGTGCGAGAACCTGCACGGCTAGAAGCAACTCATCGATCCTCGCGTCTCTCACGCGTGCTTGAAGTCGGGATCTAGTAGATGGAATAAGAATCTCAGTATCTCCATACTAACATACGAACAAAAGCGTCCTTACCAATTTACTACTTATTAGCTACCATGAAGTTCAATGTTCATGTGTTCTCTTAGAATATGGATACTATTTTCTTATTCTACAAATTCATCTCTTTTTATATACTAAAGGGCATATGAAGCCCTAAACATCTCTAACGAGGGGGTTAACTCCACAATTGATGATTTATTATACTTAATCATGCTTGTAAGACATTAAGTTCACTCCAAGTGTGCTTTCCTACTTAACATGCATTTTATGTCTTTAAGATCCCTAGAATGCCCTTAAGCATGTTTAGTTAGACAAGATTAATTAATCTATAGCACGAAATCGTCAAGCATGTTAAATCATGAGAGCTAATAGCACTTAAGCAAGTTAACATGAATATTAATAGGGATTTACACTTAGAGATTTTCATGAAAAATTCGGCGGCACTTCCCCTATTTATAGGGCCCCGAATTGATACAAACATACATACTAGAGTATCCATTACACATGGATATCACCCTTACACATTGCCAAGCATTAAGTTCTTACAAGCATACATCTATCATATTAATACTTGTATAGCATACATCTTAATCCCCTACTCAAAGCTCTCTTTAACAGCTCCCAAAATCAGTCAATAATCTAATAGGCTTCATGCCCTAAATCATGAAGTAATTTGGGTTTCCCCAATTCAAGTTTGTAGGAATTACTAGGGTTCTTGACGCCTCGTGCCAAGTGGGAGGCTCCTCGTCAGGTCTCACGGAGGAAAGCGAGGGGTTGCGTCGTCGTTGCCGTCGAGGCACGTACTTGGCCCCCGGGAGCAAGGAATCGCCCGGAATTAGGCTTTAGGCGGAATGGCTGGCGCTCACGTCGAGTACGCGGCTTCAGCGGCCGTCGGCTTCGGGAGGGGCGGCAGCGGCGTCGTGGAGGTCCTGATCAGCCGTAGCGTAAACGTGAGCCGACGGTGACTGCTAGCAGCGTCTGGCGTCGAGGGCGGCTTCAGCGTCGTGGCGGGTTCGCGGTGGTGATGGCCGGTGGAGGAGCTTCAGCCGTGGCGTGTGGCCTTCGGTCGAAGGGAAGAAATTCCCAGATCTACTTCTCAGATCGTGAGTGAATGAGAGAGAGAGAGAGAGAGAGAGAGAGAGAGAGAGAGAGATGAAATGTCTCTCTTCTTTATCTTAATATAACATGAAGATTTATTGTCACAAGCTCTACTATTGATTATATTAATTAAAGTGTTTTGTCCTCATTTCTCTATTGCACTCACATGTCTTCTATTATATCACAAGGTTACTGTTCATTCTTTACTATGCATCCACATGCTGTCACAATGATTCATCACGGGTCCTCGACTTGACCCAAACTGGGTCTACCGTGATGTTTCCCTCGTCCTCACGCCCGACCCAGATCCGCAAAAATCTCGGGTCAACGGTCCTAGTGGCACGGGTGCCCCGTAGTACTACGGGATCTGTCTCTCGTCGGACCAGATCCAAGAATATCGGCTTTCGGTCAAATCCTTCGTCACGGGATTTGATTATTTGTTTATTCCTCTTCTTGATAATTAATCCGAATTAACTAACATGTAATTAATCTGGATTTATTAACCACTGATTTATTTCGATTAATTAACTTTTAATTAATCTGAATTATCCAGATATGTGATTTTTTTTCAAACTCCACTGCTCACCATATTGAATTGCCATTTAAGATTTCTGGCAATTAAATCTTTATTTATTTCGGGGCGGGTTTTACAATCTCCCCCCCTTATAGGAGTTTAGTCCCTAAACTCCCACTAGGGTTTACATAAACAAGTCAGGGTAGCGCTTCTTCATATCAGCTTCGCGCTCCCAAGTAGCTTCACCACCAGTGTGGTTGTTCCACCTTACCTTGACCAAAGGAATAGTTCGATTCCTCAGTTTTTGTTCCTTGTAGTCAAGTATCTCCAACGGCCATTCCTCATAAGATAAATCCTGTTGAAGTTCCACCGGCTCATATTCGATGATCTTAGTCGGGTCAGTCAAGCACTTCCTTAACATGGAGACGTGGAAGACGTTATGGACCTGAGCCAAGTCTGGAGGCAAGGCCAAACGATATGCCACTGTTCCAACCCGTTCTAATATCTCGAAGGGTCCAATGTACCGCGGGCTAAGCTTCCCGCGCTTTCCAAATCTCCATACACCCTTCATGGGTGACACCTTCAGGAGTACCTTGTCGCCCACCTGGAATTCCACTGCAGAGCGTTTCTTATCAGCATAGCTCTTACAGCTTCTGAAGCTACCCTCACTTTCTCGATGAGCTTCACTTGTTCTTGACTTTACGTACTTCCTCAGGCCCTTCGACCTTGCGATCTCCCACTTCGTTCCAAAATATAGGAGATCGGCATTGGCCGTCCATACAGAGCCTCATAGGGCCATCCGAATGCTTGCACTCGATAGTCAATGTTGTAGGCGAACTCGCCTTAGCCAAGTGCTCGTCCCAAGAACCGGTGAAGTCAAGAGTACACGCCGCAAAGATATCCTCTAATATCCGGATTGTCCTCTCCGATTGACCATCCGTCACCGGGGATGAAAGGCAGTGCTAAAGGTCAATCGGGTACCCAGTGCTGCATGTAGACTCTCCCAGAATTCCGAGACAAATCTAGGGTCTCGATCGGATATGATCGTTACCGGTATACCATGTAGACAAACGATCTTGTCCATGTATAATTGGGCTAGTCGCGCCAGGCTCATCTTACGTCTTAATGCCAAGAAGTGTGCCGACTTGGTCAGTCGGTCAACGATCACCCAAATGGCTTCATTCCCCTTTTTGGAACGAGGTAAGCCTCTCACGAAATCCATCGCTATATGTTCCCACTTCCACACTGGTATAGGTAGGGGTTGCAATAGTCCAGCTGGCTTCTGGTGCTCTGCCTTCACCCTTTGGCAGGTAAGGCAGTGGGCCACGAACTCGGCTATCTCCCGCTTCATATCGACCCACCAGAAGGTGGTCTTTAGCCCCCTGTACATCTTCGTGCCTCCAGGGTGGATGGTATAGCTAGAGTAATGGGCCTCCTCCAGAATGTCTCTCTTAAGCTCAGGGACGTCGGGCACACAGACACGATCTCCTCGTCTCAGGGTACCATCCTCATGTACCCGGAATTCAGTGTGGATGCCCCGTTGGATCTTCTCCCAGTGCTTCAATAATTCAGGATCCTGTAACTGGACCGCCTTGATCCTTTCCAATAAATTGGGCCGGATACACAGGCTAGCCAAGCTCACCTCCGAACTCGGCTCGATCACCTCCAGCTCTAGTCTCCTCATTTCTTCTAGGAGGTTTACTTGTTCAGTGAGATTTGCAGCTGTCCCATAGTTGACCTTTCTACTTAATGCATCGGCCACTACATTAGCCTTGCCCGGGTGGTAGTGGATGCTGAGGTCGTAGTCCTTGATCAGTTCTAACCAGCGTCTTTGCCTCATGTTCAGCTCTTTCTGCGTGAATATGTATTTCAGACTTTTATGATCTGTATACACTTCACATGGCACACCGTAGAGAAAGTGGCGCCAAATCTTCAAGGCAAAGACTACAGCTGCCAATTCCAAGTCATGTGTGGGGTAGTTCTCCTCATGCGACTTCAGTTGTCTCGAAGCATAGGCAATGACTCGCCCATTCTGCTTAAGTACGCATCCCAGGCCTGTCTTGCAAGCATCACTATAGATCACGTACCCACACCCACTCTCTGGTAGGGCTAGGACAGGTGCAGAACCAATCGACTCTTCAATTCAATGAAACTCTGCTCGCAGTCCTCCGTCCAGATGAAAGGAGTACCCTTCCGGGTCAGCCGGGTCATGGGTAATGCCAGACGTGAAAACCCCTCTACAAATCTCCTGTAGTAGCCAGCTAACCCCAGGAAGCTCCTAATTTCTCTGACGGTGCTCGGTCTACTCCAACCTACTACCGCTTCAATTTTCTTAGGGTCCACAGAGACTCCGTCTCCACTGATGACGTGCCCCAAGAAGGCAACACTGTTCAGCCAGAAGTCACACTTGGAAAATTTAGCATATAACTCCTGATCTCTCAGGGCCTCCAGAACCAGCCTCAAGTGCTTCGCATGCAACTTCTTACTCTTGGAGTAGATCAGGATGTCGTCGATGAAGACGACTACAAACCGATCCAAGAATCGTCTGAATACCCGATTCATCAAGTCCATGAACACCGCTGGGGCGTTGGTAAGCCCAAACGGCATTACCAGGAACTCATAGTGCCCATATCTCGTACGAAAGGCACTCTTCGGTATGTCCTCGCCCCGGATCCGCACCTGATGGTACCCAGATCTCAAATCTATCTTGGAGAACACATGCTCCCCGAAGTCAGTCCATCGGATCATCTATCCTCGGTAGAGGATACTTGTTCTTGATCGCCACCTTGTTGAGCTCCTGTAGTCAATGCACGCCTCATCGATCCGCCTTTCTTCTTGACAAATAATACCGGGCTCCCCAAGGTGACATGCTAGGCCGGATGAAACCTTTATCCGTAAGTTCTTCAAGTTGTTGCTTCAACTCTTTCGATTCGGCGAGGTGCCATTACGTATGGGGCTCTCGGATATGGACGCGGTTCCCGGAGCCGTGTCGATGCCAAATTCCACTTCCCTCTCGAGGGTAGTCACGGCAAATCATCCGGAAACACATCCGGAAGTCACGAACAATGTGAATTTGCTCCACCGTGTCTTGGCGTCTTTTGCTTGAGATAGACGCCGGGGAACCCGATACATCCCTCGCTGATCGGTTTCACGCCCGCTGCGTATATCTCCCGAAAGCCATAGAATAGCTTTTCTTTGCCCTTGAAGATGAATTCTTCGTAGCACGGAAATCGAAGTGCGCCCTCTTCCTTCTACGCCTAGCATCGCATATGCCGAGGAGAGCCGGTCCATGCCGAGGATGACGCCATAGTCGCGCAACTCCATCGATGTAGATCGGCGATAAGTTCGTAACCCTCGATCACTCTTGAGCACTTTGGTGCCAATCATCCCACGCATCTTCGCCGCCCCACCGGAGTATCGACGCACAGGTTGTGGGGTAGTTTAATTACATACAAGCTATTTCTCCCTGCAAATGAAGTAGACACGAAGGAATGTGTCGCCTCGGGATCAAACAATGTACAAGCATAGTAAGAGCAGACAACAATAGTACCTGCAACAACCTCATGAGAGGCTCGAGCATCCTCCCCGAGTCAGTTGTAAACCCCACTCGAAAGCAATCGGGTCGACTAAAGGAAGAAGGGGAACTTGTTGCTTTCCCTTTCCCCTTCCCGCCTCTGGATCCTCCTCTCTGGCCTCGGTCTCCTGTGGCCTGCTGACGTGACCCTCCAGGTGTCTGTGGGGGTCTGTCTGGTGCTGTCTGGGACCCATCTCCTCCTGGAGATCCGGTCTGATCGAGGGGGCAATCGGCTCTGTAGTGTTCAGTGCTTCCACAGCGGAAGCACATATCTGCCTGGTGCCAACACTACTCTCTAGTGTGTGTGCCTCCACATCGAGTGCAATGAGGGCGTGGGCCCCTCCCTAAGAACCCCGCCTCGACCCGGACGCAGGAAGATCTCGCTATAAGGCCGGGACTGCGCCACTCTGAGCGCCTCGAACTGCCCCCCTAAGACTCACTCTTCCCCGAACTCTTTCCTTTGTCAGCTTACGCTCTCGCTTGCGAGGTTCTTGTGTTTCCTGCCAAGCTAACTCAGCGTCCTTGGCTATCTCCACCAGCTCGTGGAAAGGACATCTCAGAGATGGCGTCACAGAACGCCGGAGGTTGGGCTTCAGGCCACTAACAAACTGACGAGCCTTGAATAAAGGGTCGGCCACAAGGGTAGAGGCAAACCTGGACAGTCGCTCGAACTCGGCCTCATACTCGTCGACGGTCCTAGTCCCCTGCTGTAAGGTCAGAAACTGTTGAGTCATCAAGGCCTGCCTGCTTGCTGAAAAATATTTGTCAAAGAAGGTTGTTCTGAACTCCTTCCAAGACCCAAAGCCTTTTTCACCTCTGTTCTTCACTTCTGTCTTGTACCAACTTCTGGCGCGGCCCTTCAAAGATGTAGCGGCTAATCTCACCATGTCTTCTTCCCGCTCGTGATAGCACGGAAGGTAGCCTCGATCTCGTCCATCCACTGCTCTGCTACATCCGGGTCAGTACCTCCCTCAAAGGGCGGGGGTCCGTGTCTCCGAAACTCTGCCAGAGAACTGCTACCACCAACACCACCACCACTGCCTCCAGGAGGCTGCGAGTGAGTGCGGTGTAGGTAAGTCTCATTGTTATTTGCCTTTACTTCTTTGCCATTCTTTGCTTTGTTGCTTTCCAGTGATGTCGTGCATCATCTTCGTCATCTCCTGCACAAGGCCTGACATAGCTATCGGGTCCGTATAAACGCCAGTGCGGTAGCCGGTATCCTCCCGTGCACGGACGGGGTGTGCTCGGTGGGCCGGGCCGTGGTACCCACCACCGCTGGTCCAGGATATCACCACAGCCGGTAGCCGGGTATCTTCTGCGGGGTACCTGTGGTAGCCGGGTAGCCGTGATAGCCGGGTAGCCGGGTAGCCTCTGTCATGGGGTCGGTACCGGCCGAGGGAGCACCCGGCCTCTGGGGCCTACACCGGGCCTCCTCATCCGAACCGACCGGAGCCTCCTCCCCGCCGGTGCATGGGCTCCGGGTGAGCTCATCGCCTCGCTTGCTTGGCCAGCCCTCGTCTCCGAGGCATGACTTCTACGAGATAGAAGAGTTTCAAATTGTTAGTACATTCCCCAACCCATCCTCTCAACAAATATAGACTGACTCCTAAGTTGCTAAGATAGCTAGGGTGACTTGAGTTTGTATGCGGCTCGATACCATATTAATTGTCACGCTCAACCACGGCCCAGCATCGTAGATTGAACCGGCCGCACCCTAACAGAACTAGTCCCCATTCAGCGCAAGGCCTTAGAAACCCTTATTCAACAAGTGTTCGTGAGTTAATGATAACAAATGGAATCATAGATAAAAGAAGGGAGGAGTTTATACAACTCCGCATAAGTACAATACCGGGTTTACACAACCCAAACTAGGATCTAGCCCGGTCCAGCTAGAAATCCATACAACAAGAAATACGACGACAAGTCTCACACAGAATAAAAGAGGTACGCAGACCTCGAGACAAAAGAAATGGCCGAGTCAGCAACTCGGTATGTCCCCACCTAAGCTCGACCCTACTCCTCCTCGTCTGAACCTGAGAACATACAAGTCAAGTGCATGAGCCTAAAGAATAGGCCCAGTAGGGTCGCATAAACAATGAAAGTGGCAGAAGCCATAATCAAGAACAGAATAAAGCAGATACAAATATACGAGTGCAACAACAACACAAGTAATCAACAAGTAACTGAAGCGTGGATAAATCCACAGAGGTACTCAATCTCTGGCATATGTGATACTAAGATATCTACGACATCAACGCATACCATCGGTATCGCCTTCGCCTAAGCCGGACCGAAGCTATAGCGTACATGTGCACATGGTCGTAAAATGACGCTCTCGGTGAGCTAGGTGGTCGATATTATACGCCTTCGCTGAGGCATCCGGTCCGATGGCCGGAGCATACTATACGCTTCTTCGCCGGGCCTGGTGGCCAGATATTATGCGCCCTCTGCCTGGGCATCCGTCCGATGGTCAGATATTATACGCCCTCTGCCGGGGCCTGGTGGCCAGATATTATGCGCCCTCTGCCAGGGCATCCGTCCATGTATCATGCCGACAAATAGAGATAGTAGTACAAAATAACTAACAACAGTATATATGTATATTCAAGGCAACAATATCTCGAATAAACATAATAAAAGAAATGATCCCTCGGGATCGGAATCCAAACATAATTAAGGAGATGCACTCAACTTAACTATGTGCAAGTAATCTAAAAAGACTGCAGTAATCCCTTGAGATATAAAGCCAACACATAGGAGGAATGTCCATCTCCACTATATGCTGGGAACCTCTCAAGGGAATAAGAACACAAGGATCAATGCGAAGTAGGAGATAGAGATACTCACAGAAAACGGGTGCGAGAACCTACCTGGCTAGAAGCAACTCACTGATCCTCGTCGCGTCTCACGCGTGCGAGTCGGGATCTAGTAGATGGAATAAGAATCTCAGTATCTCCATACTAACATACGAACAAAAGCGTCCTTACCAATTTACTACTTATTAGCTACCATGAAGTTCAATGTTCATGTGTTCTCTTAGAATATGGATACTATTTTCGTATTCTACAAATTCATCTCTTTTTATATACTAAAGGGCATATGAAGCCCTAAACATCTCTAACGAGGGGGGTTAACTCCACAATTGATGATTTATTATACTTAATCATGCTTGTAAGACATTAAGTTCACTCCAAGTGTGCTTTCCTACTTAACATGCATTTTATGTCTTTAAGATCCCTAGAATGCCCTTAAGCATGTTTAGTTAGACAAGATTAATTAATCTATAGCACGAAATCGTCAAGCATGTTAAATCATGAGAGCTAATAGCACTTAAGCAAGTTAACATGAATATTAATAGGGATTTACACTTAGAGATTTTCATGAAAAATTCGGCGGCACTTCCCCTATTTATAGGGCCCCGAATTGATACAAACATACATACTAGAGTATCCATTACACATGGATATCACCCTTACACATTGCCAAGCATTAAGTTCTTACAAGCATACATCTATCATATTAATACTTGTATAGCATACATCTTAATCCCCTACTCAAAGCTCTCTTTAACAGCTCCCAAAATCAGTCAATAATCTAATAGGCTTCATGCCCTAAATCATGAAGTAATTTGGGTTTCCCCAATTCAAGTTTGTAGGAATTACTAGGGTTCTTGACGCCTCGTGCCAAGTGGGAGGCTCCTCGTCAGGTCTCGCCGGAGGAACAGGGGTTGGCGTCGTCGTTGCCCGTCGGGCACCGTACTTGGCCGGCACTGAGCAAGGAATCGCCGGAATTAGGCTTTGGGCGGCGGACAGGCTGAGCGCTCACGTCAGGGCGCAGCTCGGCAGCCGGGGCGTCGGCTCAGGGCGGAGGGACGACGGCGGCGTCGTGGAGGTCTGATCGCGTAGGGTACAGCCGACGGTGACTGCTGTAGCGTCTGCAGGCCAGCTTCAGCGTGCGGTGGCGGGTTGCGGTGGTGATGGCCGGTGGAGGAGCTCGCCGGCGGCGTGACGGCGCTCGGTCGAAGGGAAGAAATTCCCAGATCTACTTCTCAGATCGTGAGTGAATGAGAGAGAGAGAGAGAGAGAGAGAGAGAGAGAGAGATGAAATGTCTCTCTTCTTTATCTTAATATAACATGAAGATTTATTGTCACAAGCTCTACTATTGATTATATTAATTAAAGTGTTTTGTCCTCATTTCTCTATTGCACTCACATGTCTTCTATTATATCACAAGGTTACTGTTCATTCTTTACTATGCATCCACATGCTGTCACAATGATTCATCACGGGTCCTCGACTTGACCCAAACTGGGTCTACCGTGATGTTTCCCTCGTCCTCACGCCCGACCCAGATCCGCAAAAATCTGGGTCCAGCGGTCCTAGTGGCACGTGCCCCAGAGGTACTACGGGATCTGTCTCTCGTCGGACCAGATCCAAGAATATCGGCTTTCGGTCAAATCCTTCGTCACGGGATTTGATTATTTGTTTATTCCTCTTCTTGATAATTAATCCGAATTAACTAACATGTAATTAATCTGGATTTATTAACCACTGATTTATTTCGATTAATTAACTTTTAATTAATCTGAATTATCCAGATATGTGATTTTTTTTCAAACTCCACTGCTCACCATATTGAATTGCCATTTAAGATTTCTGGTAATTAAATCTTTATTTATTTCGGGGCGGGTTTTACAGTAGTCAAGATTGAAAAGATAACATAGCCCCTTGGGAAAAATTTCTTAAACTAAAGACAATTACAGATTCTTACAAATAGTTACAACCATTCATAATAAGAACCTCAGTAGCGAGAGTTATTAGATACCCAAGGTTCATGTTGGAAAAGTTCACATCCGTTCGTCTGAACTATTCCTGATATTATATCTTCGGAGCATTTCCGAGTTGCTGCTTCTTTTCTAGCTGAGGCACCAGTATCCTGCAGATGAAACAAGCTATTATAATGAGAGAACAAAAACATTACAAACCCATGCAAAACAAATCAGAATACAGATGAGCCATATCATGAGCCTCAAAGTTCCTTCTTCTCCAAATTAAGAATAGTGGAAGAATCAAACCTCAAATATTGGAAATTTAGACACGATGTAAAATATGGGTCAAGTGAAATGCCTGCAAGGTGAATTGTGAAAATGGAGAATGAAAAAGGTTAAATAGACTTTTCGTCCCTGAAAAGAGTACAATTGTTCACTTTCATCCCTGTATTTTCATTTTGTTCAATACGGCCCCTGTATTGTTGTATTTTGGTCGAATACAGTCCTTGGTGCTGACATGGCGCTTATGTGGCAGCCAAAAAGCATACGCCTAAAATACAAGGGTATATTCTGATTTATTTTAATTATAAAGTGTATGTATTTCACCTAGTTGGCATGACATGTGGCTGTATATGATGATGTGGAAATGATGACGTGGCACGAAAATGCCACGCCAGTAAAATATTTTCTAGGGCATGGTAAATGTGCCGATGTGACATGACACGTCAGTTTGCTAACGTGGCATTCTACGTAGCAAAAAAATGTTTTTTTAAATGTTTTAAAAGAAAAGAATTTTTTTTTTTTTACTTTTTGCACTTTCACCAAAGATTACACGTGGCATTTTTGGAAAAAAAAAATGTTGAAAAGATATACCTAAATTCAAGATTTTTAAATGGTCAAATACCCTATTTAGTCCCTCTATTATTACAATTTGTCCCTTTGGGTCCCTCTAATATAAAACATGCCTTTTTGGTCCCTTGAATTTTACGTTTGTGTCTTTTAAATTCTTCCACAAGCCTTTTTGGTCCCTTTATTTATATTTTTCAGGCCTTTTTGGTCCCTATAAACTTCGAAGGGAGGGATTTAAAAGACACAAACATAAAATTAAAGGGACCAAAAAGGCATGTTTTATATTAGAGGGACCCAAATGGACAAATCGTAATAATAGAGGGACTAAATAGGGTATTTGACCTTTTTAAATTGAATAATTTCTTTGAAATAGAGTTAGAGAGAAGTTTAGATTTTTAACTTAAGATGTTAAATATTATTGATGACGTGACTTGTAACGCTACGTTAAGAGAGAATAGTAAACAGTAATATTAAATTGTTTAAAAGATTAGTGGTCCCTTAGTGGCCCACTGTGACCATTCTTTGTCTCCCAGCTTGAGCTTGCCCTACAAGCACTTGTTGATTGACAACGGTGGCCCACTGTTCGTTGCTCGCATCCGACAAGGTTCCCATTCTTCGTTCCGACCATTTTCAAGTGCTCGTGTGGAGGGGAAGACCCTCGACGTGCTGGTAAGACCTCAAAAACATTGGGCATTTCGTTATGACCTTTAGCCATTCAAGTGGAGCGGTCTGATCAAATGTACCATCCATCGGTATTAACCTCAAGACGGACATCACCCAATCATGAACAGGCCTTAACAGATCCTGCATAAGAGGATTTCAGATCGCAAACACTCTAACCTTGCCAGTACCTTCAAGCTTACACCCAAGGCGTCCGTTTTCCGGTATTGTCCGAACCTTAGGCAACCACAACTTTTTAGATGGTTCTTATTCTTAAGCTAGGCGTTTTAAGAAATGACAGGTCTATTCACCATAATTTTTGTTAATTTTGAAGGTAAACCTGCATATTTGAGTATTGGTTAGTTCGGGATCTTAGTTAGGGTTTCGGAGCAAACCCTAGCCAAATCAGAGGTTGAGGGTTCTTGTATGATTTGTTTGTTGCATGAGGTGAAGCTTTAGGAGCCCTTTTTTTATTTCCAAAGATTATTCTTTTTATTTCTGAAAATGTGCTTGTTTAGAGTTCCTTACCCGTTCCACTTAGAATTTTCCCTCCCTTTCACTAAAGTATTATATTATAGAACAGGATTTTATCTTAGAGGCTCTTAGCTAGTCTAAATTATAACTTCATTACATTAATGTCAAGTATCTCCATTTGGTCTTCTGGTCACAATTACATCTGAAGATTCATGATCTTCTCCTTTTATTTCTTTGCTAGATAGTTTTGTGGTTGTTGGTAGTTATGATGTTTCTGTCTGTATCATGTTAAAAATAGATTATTTTTTGATTGGTGAACTAATTCTAACCTGTTTGTTACCTTTACATGTTTATATGTTTGGCATCTATTATCTTGCACAGCAATTATGAATAGTATTTTCTTGGTTTAGCAAAACAGCATAGTATGTTACAAAATCTGGTTTTGGTTAAAGATTGATAAGAACATGAAGTTTATTCTTCAAGGATACACCAATAAATAAATAAATAAATAAATAAAAAGGAAGAATTAGAAAAATGACATTGTGTTTCTTTAGTTTTTCTTTTGGTTAATTGATCAATAACTTTGATATATTCTTCACTTCTATGCCAGAATTCGGCCAGGATTTTTGATTAATCTGGGACTGATAACCTTCCTAGTTTCTTTTCTCTGTTTTTTGACTGGTGCTCATGGAAGATTGTTAGGCTACCATTGACGCCTTTTTACTTAACTCACCCTTTTCTAGTATCACTGGTTTAAAAACTATTCTATACTGAGTTAGTTTGGTTTTAGGTTTAAGATATTTGCGTGTCTAGAATTTGGCATCCTAATATTAAGTTTGGTTTTAAGAGTTAGTGTTATATTCTCTGTGCTGAAAAATATTTAAATTCTATTACTATAATTGTTCTTCTCTAGAGGACTTCACATCTTTCTGCAAATTTTTATCAAAAAATTTACATCATAAGACAGGTTGAATGACCCACTTATGTGGAGATTCATTTGTGTTAAAATTTATATATGAGTTGCTTTAGGTTTATAACGCCGGGCAAGGTAGCGATTATCCCGCGGGGTAACCGGATCCAAGGACCGCAAGGAAGAACAAACAAAGAACCAAAAGAACCAGAGAAAATACTCTAAAATTCAAAAAAGTACTTTTATTCAAAACTCAATAATGAAAAACTAACCCACAAGCCGAGTTAAATAACCTCAAAAGGTTAACCTAGAAACTTTATCATCTATTCTAAATTTGCTAAAATTGAAAAATTATTTTTTAAAACTAAACTTATCTAAATTTAAAACTCTAAACAAATCAGATTACTCCTAAAAATCTGAGATCAAATCATATTCAAACCCTATCCTAATTTGGCATATGAAATATTAGCAAAAATAGAAAAAAGACCGAAAACCCTTATTCGGCGGATAAAATATTTCTAAAAAAAATAACTAAAATTCTCTCAAATATGATGTCCCCATGTCGTGCGCTCCGCAAAGAGTTTTCGGAGTTGGGGTCAAACGCGAGATTCTGATATCGGTAACCAAAGTTATGGTCAAAATACCGAACCACACCCAAAACCGACTCAATCGTTGAATTGACTCGATAACTTTCCATCTTTACGTTGACCCGCTAACCCGGTAAAATTTGCCTCGAGCCTCCTGCATCATTTTAAGTGTAGCTTATTTTTGTTAGCATTGATCTGTTCTATATTAAGTCAATTGATGTTTAAAAATTATTCTATACTAAGTTAGAATTGATATATGAGTTAGTTTAGAACTATTGCATGTTGCATTTCTAAATTGATTAGTAAGTTGATTAAAGGGCAAAAGCCACTAATGGTCCCTGTACTTTATCACTTTATTCAATTCCTTCCCTATACTTTAAAAATGTTCAATACGTTCCCTGTTGTAACACCCATCTCGCTAACGAGACAGATGTCAAACCAGCTGTGCCGGGAGTGCACCCAGCCTATATGCTGTGTTCTTAAAAGCTGAAAAATGATCATGTACTCTAAATATAATTCATATGACATAAAGATAACTGGTTACACACCGGGAGTCATATTCAAACCAATTCATAAGTAGAGTACAACAGACAGAGTTATGGGCAACTACGGCCCCAAAACAGTGGAAGAAGATACATAATCAAGGTCTAATACAGCCAAAAAAATGAAATACAAGGTAGGTATGCCAGAGCCAGCTAGACTTTGATCCCTACTCGAGACACGAGCTACTATCCTGATCCAAGTCTAGAACCTGTAACAGAAAAACAATAATCGAGAGGGCTGAGCTACACAAGCTTAGTGAGTAAGAACTTCTCCGCCAGCTATTATACATACCTATCATCTGTACTAAGATATTAGTACAAGAACAATGTAAGTATAAATCATGAAGATCAGTGAAATTATCTTAAATCTTGATAAGCATGTTATACGATCAGAAATCCGAAAGGAAAATCACATAATCAATCTCATATCATATCCTGCATATAGTCAACATATATATATATATATATATATATATATATATATATATATATATATATATGCAATAGCCTCGTATCGTAATCAACATGCAACCCTAGTTCAATACTCTGAATGAAACTAGTTGTCATCAGCCGGATAACCAGATCCTGATGGTGGGGAGACAGCGGAATAATCTGATCCAGTACTCAAGGCCTGACGACCAGTGGTATAATCAACAAACTGAATCAATCATCACGCATCTCATATCCGAGACCTGACGACCAGTGGTATGATCAACCAAGTCAGATCAATCGTTACGCCGCATATCTCAGATCCGATTATTCCAGCCCCTGCATCTCCACCTACCGACGCACCGTTGATATAATCAACCAATCAGATCAATCGCCACGCGATCTCATATCCGGAGACCGACGCACCAATAGTATAATCAACCAAGTCAGACAATGGTCACGCTGCATATCCTCAGATCCATTCGGGCACTCAAAAGAGTTCGGAAGGGGTTTTATTGTAAAATCCAAGGATTTTACTTGAAATAAAATGTGCATAAATTTTTCGGATTTAATTTTGGAAGTCCCCAAGTGTTTTTATGATTAAATTATGGAAAAAAAGATAAAAAGGACTAAACCCTAATTAGGGGGTTCGGAGGACCTTTTGGTAATTTTGTAAGAACCAAGGACTAAAGATAAATAGTCCCCTCTCTCAGAAGGAGGACTAAATTGTGACTTAAAAAATTCCAGGGATCTCTGGATAATATTCTGAGAGAAAACTCTTATTTAAAAGATTGAACGGTCGAGATTAAAACATCTCTGATCGGAGCTGATCTCAGAGCATTATAATGGCCACGATGGAGCCACGTGTCGAGCTGAGATCCGATTTATCTGATCGCAACTAGGATCCGAGGCAACGCGATAGGTGGCAGTGAGGGTGACCCCACGGTGAGGGCACAATGAGGACCGTCCATCTCAGGAATGGTCTCAAGTTCGAGACAGAGTGAAGCCATCGGGCCATTGGTCGATATTGGGTTTTCGCCGTTCATCTGATAGAGTAATGGATACGAGGCGTAAGGATTGATTTCTGGCCGTGGGATGTCATCCGACGATCGACGCCGTTCATCCGTGAATACAAATCACGAGGCGCTGCCACCCCCCATTCTGTAACAGACGGAGAACGCCGCCGCGAGGCTCGCTGTCCCTCCTGCCGTTACGCGCGAGGAGGTCGGCGGCCACCAGTAACGTAGGCTGTCTCGCTTCCTCTTCTCCGTCACCTCTGGGCTATAAAAGGGACAGCGGACCTCCCTGTTTCAACACTCAAGCGAGCTGAGCTCACTCTTCTGGTGAGGTGACAGACGGGGAGAAGAAGGGGGTTCACCGGTTGAGGGTAGCTGGCTCCCGTCCACGGGTGAGTGCCGAGTTGTCACGGCAGTAATTAAGTGGAACAGAAGGCCAAGACAGGAAGGAGAACGGAGTGTTGAACGGGGAGCGTGACCAAGTTCGCCGGAGAAGAAGACAGGAGTTGTCTACCGCTTCTTCCAACACCGTTCAACGTCAACAATCCTCCGAACAGTATCGTTCACCTCTGCTAGAACGTTTATAGATATTTTGCATGCACCTAGAACCCTAGTGTGAGCTCGTCGGAGGACGTGAACATTCGGCCGTGAGCTATGAAGCTCCAGTGAGAAGGGGGGAGGTTTGCGTGCTCTGGAAGTGTTGGCTGTGGACGGAGGCCTTCAGCGAAGAGGTCCAGACTCTGGTGGAGTGCCTGGAGAGGCCGATGAGGAGATCGTCGGTGATCAGTGTCGGCTGCGAGAGAGAAAGAAGAAGAAGATATATAAAAATAATAATAAGTAAATAAATAATTCAATAAATTAATCAATAGATTAAAGGTTAATCAATTGTTTTGATAACTAAAGTGTGACAGATAATACTTTTATAGATCAAAGGAAATATAAATGAATTAATCAATTTAAAGGATTAAATTAAATTGATTAATGTTGGATATTAAGGTATTTGCACAAATAATACCTAAGTTGGGGATTGAATAAATTATTGTAGGGTGACCAATAAATTAAAAGGAACATGGGTGAATTAACCAATTTACTCGTTTAATTAAATTGGTAGAAAATTCGATTGAATTAAATAAATAAGTGTGACAATTGTTTAGTTGTCAAATTAAAGTAAGTTATGGGATGAATAATAGGTAAAATTATGTAATTAGTTTGTTAATCATAATTAGTAGTTTATTAGATAATTAACTAGCTAATTATTTGATTAGACAAATTAAAAGAGAGGATTAATTTATCGTGGTGTGACAATTAATCGAAGTAAAGGAAGATAATCGGTTGATTTATTGTTATTAGCTCACCTAGGAGACTAAATAAATAATGCCTAGGATGAGAAAGAAAACTATATCATGGTTGATCATTTGAAACCTAGGCGTCGAGAGGATTTAAATAAAATCTTGTAAAGGCCTAAGTTGATTAGAAGGATTTGCTTCTTTCTAAATTAATTAGAACATGGTTAAGTTAGACTAGACAACCTATTAGGCTTTGAAGATGGGCCCAATCTGGACAAGTTGACTAGAGTTGACCACAGTAAGGTTGTCCAAGTGAAGGTTAAGGGTCAACTAACAGACGTGGGAATAAGGAAAAAGGGGTCAATAACCAGGTAGGTGGTCTATAGAACCCGTTTAGTGGGTCAAGGTCCACCAGAAACGAGAGTGATGCATGAGAACCTAGAAACCTAGTATTAATTGGAATTTTGGCTCTAATAGATATTCTATTGTCAGATACTCTCAAGAGGAGATTTAGGGGAGTCACCGGAGAAGACTCGAAAGGTTTCCCAGTCCTAGAAAAAGGTAAGTACGCTTGCCTAGTACCTACTCTTCAGAGTTTCTTTGGACTTGAATATGCTTTGTTATGCTTCATTGATGTCATAGCAAATAACAAGTATTAAAATTATCATAGCAAATAACAAGTATTAAAATTATTATGCAACTATAGCGATTAAAAATCCATCGGCAAATCACAAACCGATATAAATCCCACAAGAATACGAGAAAAAAAAATCACGGTAAATACATGAATAAGTCTGGATTTACGGTGAAGTTCCCTCACCTCAAGTCCTTCGCAAATCCCTAGGAATCGCTCGGTCCTTCGGCAGCTTCTGCTGAACCTTTTTCCTTTGCTAGAATCGAAATAAAATAACTATGTAAATACAACGTTCGTATCTTCCATAACTTAGTTCCATTTCTTTAAAATACGGAGATTTAAGAGTAGAACATCGTATTCTTTACTTAGTGTAACACCCATCTCGCTAATAAGGCAGATGTCACAACAGCTGGGCCGACAGTGCACCCAGCCATAAGCTGTATACTTTAAACCTGAAAATGATCATGTACTCTAAAATAAAATCTATATGACATAACATAACCGGTTACACACCGGAAGTTATATTCAAACCAAGTCAGAAATAGAGTACAACACGCAGAGTTATGTTCAACTACGGTCCCAAATACAGCGGAAGAAAAGACATAATCAAGGTCTAGTACAACCCAACATAATAAAATACAAAGTAGGTACGCCAGAGCCAGCTAGACTTCGGTCCCAGCTCGAGACACGAGCTACTATCCCGATCCAAGTCTAGGTCCTGTAACAGAAAAACAGTAATCGAGAGGGCTGAGCTATACAAGCTTAGTGAGTAAGAACTTCTCCGCCAGGTATTATACATACCTGTCATCTGTACTAAAATACTAGTATAAGAACAATGCACTTATTAATCATGAAGATCAGTAGAATTATCTTAAATCTTGATAAGCATGTTATACAATCAGAAATCCGAAGAATCACACAATTAATCTCATATCATATCCTACAAATAGTAAACATATATATGCAAAAGCCTCATATCGTAATCAACATGCAACCCTAGTTCAATACTCTGAAAAAAACCAGTTGCCATCAGCCGGATAACCGGATCCTGATTATCGGAAGACAGGGAAATATGAAATAATCCGATCCAGTACTCAAGGCCTGACGACCAGTGGTATAATCAACCAAATGTATCAATCGTCATATATCTCATATCTGAGACCTGAAGACCAGTAGTATGATCAACCAAGTCAGATTAATCGCCACGCCGCATATCAGCAGACCGATTATTTCGATCCCGCACTGCGTGGCCCGATGACCGCGATATAATCAACCAATCAGACAATCGTCACGCATCTCATATCCGAGACCTGACAACCAGTAGTATGATCAACCAAGCTGTATCAATCGTCACACATACATCCTCGTATCCGATTCGGGCACCCAAAAGAGTTTTGAAGGGGGTTTTATATAGAAAATGATTTTGCAAACAGTTTTGTTAAGAAAAACAGATAAAAACAAATCCCTTCCACAACTCGAGATCATCAACAATTCCTTATGGGCTCTATCCTGAGCCCCGTTGGATCCATCGTCTATGTCTACCTAGGGAGCAGTCACGATACAGTGAATATCCATCTTTACCGGTTGGAGTTTCATCTTTTAATTAATCATGCTGATTTAGTTCATAGCAGATAACAAGCATTAAAAATCACTATGCAATTATGGCGATAAAATCCATTGGCAAACCACAAACCGATATAAATCTCATAAGAATACGAGAGACAAAGAAAATCACGGTAATTACATGAATAAATCTGGATTTACGGTGAAGTTCCCTCACCTTAAGTCCTTGCAAATTCCTAGGAATCTGGATTTCGGCAGCTTCCGCTAGACCTTTTACCTTTCCTAGAATCGAAATACAAAAAATTAAGAATGCGGAACTCGTATTCTTCTCTTAGACTCTTAGTCGATTCACAGGAGCATATTAATAACCTTAAACTCGTAAGAACATGCTTCCTTACTTATCAAGCATTACATGCTTTCATATCTTCTAGAATGTTCCTAAGCATGCTTAATTAGTAAAATAGATTCATCTAAAGCATGGCACGTAGGCATGTTAATGCATGTTAATCATGAACGTTAATTACACTTAGACATGTGAATATGATAACTAATAGGGTATTTATACCTTAGAATTTTCATGGAAATTCGGCGACACCTCCCCAATTTATAGGGCCCCGAAAATTAAACAAACATTCACCATAGCTACAATTTAAACTAGTTATGCTTTCCATAACACCATACAAGCCACTAACCCCTTTAATCCACCCTTAATCCCTTTCTACTTGCAGCCCCATCATGTTCATAATATTAAGAGAACCATTCACCAACATAATCTCATTCAATCATACATCTAATCTAAGGTTCTTATTCCCATTGTCCACTCACAAGCACAAGAGGAACTCGTCAGTGAAGGGGCCGGACAGCAAGACGGGGGAGAAAGAGGGCTAGCCGGGAAGGTGGGCTGTCGGATCGGTGCCAGCGACCAATCGCTGGCCGGGATGACGCTGGTCGTGGCAAGCTACGGGACGCTACCGGGGCTCCGACGGTGAGCCAAGACGTCACAAGGTGGCGGCCGCTGCTTGAAGCGACGGCCACAAAGCGGGCGACGAGTGAAGAGGGGGGGGGACAGCCGACGGGCGCAGATAGGGGCAGTCAGGCGGTGGTCGACGCACACAAGGAAGAGAGGGTGAAATTGGAGTTAGGGCACGATGCTCAAGTGAGAGAGAATGAAACTCTCTCTTTCTCTTTCTCTTATATTGAGCCAAGTATACAATAACCTATATAATTATATTATCATGAAATTATTGTCATATGCCCTAGCTCCAAATTTCAACCCCTTAAATTATCTTATCCTTAGACCATGGTCACATGTCTCATTTTATTTAAATCATCTCTGACTTATCTTCTCAATTATTTCCCTACTAATATCCAAATAACCTATTTAATAATATCTTTCTACTTTAAGTCCCATTACCCATTTAATTAATATTATCTTTTAATAATTCATCGACCCAGATCCGAGAATCCCGGGTCAATGATATCAGTTAGCACGGGCGTACTATAATTCACGGGGTCTGTCTCTCGTCGGACCAGATCCGCGAATGCCGGATTTTGACTCGCCCGATCTACTTTATCGGGACTCTAACATTTGTCTGATTCTCCTTCTTACTTAATCTTGATTACTTAACATTTACGTAGTCTCACAAATTAATTAATCGAGGTTATCTTTACCGTCCGCCTCCAACTATTTTAAGTGTAAGCGGCCTAGCCCAATAAGGCCTTCTCTAGACCCATTAGTTGTGAGGCTGGATTTAAATTCATTATTCCTCGATTTTTCCTTTAACTGGGGTTTAAAATAATTAATTTATACTTTTCGTGTTAATTAATCTCATTAATTATCGAAAAGTTTCTGATTTATTTACTTCAAAAATTCGGGGCGTTACAATTAGACTCCTCGAATGCCCCCTAAGCATGCTTGACTAACTATGATCCATTAATCTCAAACATGAAATTATTAAGCATGTAAATCATGATCCTCAATAGGGCATTTATACCTTAGAATTTTCATGAAAATTCAGCGGCACCTCCCCTATTTGTAATGCCCCTAAAATTATACAAATATTCCACATAATTAATGCAAATAATGATAACAACACTCTAATACCCTTCACATGCATTCATGCTTCATCCCGCCCCCCCCCCCCTAAACCCTCTCTAATTACAGCCCTAATTGTACATTAATTTCATGAAGCTAATTTAGGGTTTCTTTCCCCAATCGAAGCTTGCAAGGGAATTTACTTGTATGTGAGAACCCTCAGAGTTCTTGTACGAGCTCACTCAATGTTTGGAGTTAACTATTAGCCAGAAAAGAGGAGCTGGCCGGCCATGGGTTGTTGCTTGCCAGAAGGAGAAGATCGCGAGGAGAGGAGCCGGAGCTAGGGGCGACGGCGGCAAAGGAAACTGGCGGCCTGAAACTGCTGGCTGGCTGTGTACAGCCGCGAGCTGGTGGCTCAACGACGGGAAGGCGGTCTCGCGCACAAGCCGGCCGGCTGCAGGTCACGCTGACGGGGAAGCGAGGGTAGACGGCAGGGCGGTGCTGCTCCAGGCTGGCGGTGGGAAGCTGCGGGGGTCTGACCGGTGTCAGGCGCAAGTAGAGGCGCGGGTACGACTGGTCGTGAGCAAAGAGAGGAAGGGAGCCTTCAATTGAAATCTAGTTTCTTTCTTATAACCTACCCCCCCCCCCCCCGCCCCCTTTCTAAAAACATATATATATACATATATATATATATATATATATATATATATATATATATCATTAAGGCTCCAATAATTCAACTTATCTTTAAGCTTTTAATCATGTATTTATCTTATCATCTACATTGTTGTCACATGGCTTCTTTTTATTTCTATTATCTCTAACTTATCATCTCCATTATTTCCCCACTAATATTTAAATAATTTATTTAATACTATCTTTCCACTTTATGTCATGTCGCCCATTAATTAATGTCATCGTTCTAATAATGTCCCGACCCAGATTCAAGAATCCCAGGTCAATGATCTCAGTCATCACGGGTGTACTGTAGCTTCACGGGGTCTGCCTCTCGTCAGACCAGATCTGCGAATATCGGCTTTTGACTCGTCCGATCTACTTTATCGAGACTCTAACATTAGTTTGATTCTCATATTTGATTAATCTTACTTAATTAATACTTATGAAATTAAATCTCCCAATTAATTAATCGAGGTTATCTATATCGTCCACCTCCAACTATTCCAAGTGTAAGCGGCCTGGCCCAATAAGGCCTTCCCTCGGCCCATTAGTTGCAAGGTTGGATTTCAAATTTATTATTCCTCGATTTTCCTGAAATTGGACTTTAGGATAATTAATTTATTCTCCTGTGTTAATTAATCTCATTAATTGTCGAAATTTTTTGATTTATTCATTTAGAAAATTTGGGGCGTTACAGTTCTCCTACCCTTAAAAAATTTCGTCCCCGAAATTCTATACATATACATCTAAAACAGATGAGGGTACTGCTCCCTCATCTGGTCTTCTCTTTCCCAAGTGACCTCCTCCACTTGGTAGTGACTCCATAGAACTTTCACCAAAGGTATTGTCTTGTTTCGCAGGGCTTGCTCTCTCCTGTCAAGAATACGTACCAATCCTTCTCCGTACGTCAAATCTTGAGCCAGCTCCACGGTTGGTCCTGACAGAATATGATGTTGATCTCCAAGACATTTTCCTAGAACTGATATATGGAACGCGTTGTGTATCCTTGACAGTTCCTCTGGTAGGTCAAGTCGGTAGGCTACCGAGCCAACTCCGTCCACTATCTCGTAATGCCCGATATACCGTGGGTTAAGTTTCCCACGCTTACGGAACCTAAACAGCCCTTTCCATGGAGATACCTTTAGAAATACCCTATCTCCCACTTCAAATTCCAAGAATCGACGGCGGTTATTAGGATAACCTCTTTGTTTGTCTTGGGCCTTCTTCATCCGCTCCCTAATAAGCTTTACCTTCTCAGCAGTTTGTTGCACCATCTCTGGGCCCAGTATCTTTCGTTCGACCTCCTCATCCCAACATAAGGGAGAGTCCTGCATCTTCGACCGTATAATGCTTCATACGGTGGCATACCAATACTGCTCTTGTATCTATTGTTGTAGGCAAACTCCAGAAGTATCAAATTTTCATCCCAGCAATCGGGAAGCTCCATAATGCTAGCCCAAAGCAGGTCTTTGAGTATTTGGATTGTCCTTTCAGACTGTCCATCGGACTCTGGATGGAACGCCGAGCTAAGGTCCAGTCCTGTCCCCAGAGTTTTATGTAGGCTTTTCCAAAAATGAGAAGTAAATCTTGGGTCCCTGTCAGATACGATTGACACGGGTACTCCATGTAACCTCACTATCTTGTCCACATACAACCGTACCAATTTGCCCTGAGAATAAGTCGTCTTGATTGGAATAAAGTGGGCCGACTTGGTCAGTCTATCGATGATCACTCAGATAGCATCTTTGCCCTGACTGGTTCGTGGTAAACCGGTCACAAAGTCCATAGCTATTTTCTGCCACTTCCATTCCAGAATCTCTAAGAGTAGAAACGACCCCGGTGGCTTCTTGTGTTCAAATTTTGATTTGTCGCATGCATCATGCACCTAGCCACGTTCTCAAAGAATATCCTTCTTTATCCTCCTTCGTATATAGTTCTCCTTGAAATTCCTGTACATCTTGGTGCTCCTGTGATGCATAGTATATGCCGAAGCTATGCGCCACCTCCATTATCTCAGAAGCTTGAGAGCCGCCTCGCTAAGCAAGTGGGCACATAGATCCGAGCACTTACCATCACTGTTCCATCTGGAGATAGGGAGTAGTTACACTGGCCATTCCTTCACCCCCAAAGTCTTCCATTTTGTAGTGTACCAGCTAGCTTCATTAACTTTAGGTCCGGTAGTTGAGCTTCCTTGATTTGCGTAATCAGTAGCGGTCGAAAGTGGAAGCTCGCCAACACCACTCCCAACTCATCCACCGAAAGTTGCCCTCCTATGGATCTCAGATCGTGGAGTTGGTAAGGCTGGTGGTCCCCAATCTCGCCATCATCTTCCGACGCAAAGCATCGGCCACCACGTTCGCCTTCACAGGGTGGTACCCAAATATGCAGTTGTAATCTTTCAATAACTCCATCCACCTTTGCTGACGCATGTTGAGCTCCTTTTGGGTCATCAGATACTTCAAGCTTTTATGGTCGGTAAAGATTTTACAGTCTTCACCATAGAGATAGTGTCGCCATATCTTCAATGCAAAGACCACCGCAGCTAACTCCAAATCATGCACTGGATAGTTTACCTCATGGGTTTTGAGTTGTCTGGAAGCATAGGCAATAACTGCCTCGCTGCATCAAGACACACCCCAAACCCTGGTATGAAACATCACTATATATATCAAAACCTACTCCAGGTGCAGGTAAAGTTAGAATAAGAGCAGACACCAGTCGGTTCTTCAGCTCCTGGAAGCTTTGTTAGCAATCTTCGGTCCATTCGAACTTTGCATTCTTCCTCAGCAGCTTCATCATCGGTAGGGCAATCGCAGAAAAGCCCTCCACAAATCTCCTGTAGTAACCGGCTAACCCCAGAAAACTCCTAATCTCTTTAACATTGGCAGGAGCTTGCCAGTTCACTACTGCTTCGATCTTCTGGGGGTCCACATATATTCCTGCCTCAGAGATGACATGTCCCAAGAAGTTGATTTGCTCCAACCAAAACTCACATTTACTGAGTTTGGCATATAACTGCTGCTCTCGTAGAGTTTGTAGAACTATTCTTAAATGATTGATGTGCTCCTCCACGTTCCGCGAGTATACCAGATTGTCGTCAATGAAGACTATAACAAAACGGTCTAAGTAGGGTGCGAACACCCTGTTCATCATTCCCATGAACAGAGCTGGTCCATTCGCCATCCCGAACGGCATTATTAAAAATTCGTAATGTCCATATCGAGTTCGGAAAGCCGTCTTTGGCACATCCTACTCCTGCACTCGCAGTTGATGATAGCCTGACTTCAAATCAATCTTGGAGAACACACATGCTCCCCGTAGTTGGTCAAACAGGTTATCAATGAGTGGTAGCGGGTACTGGTTCCGAATGGTCACCTCGTTTAATTGTCTATAGTCGACACATAACCGCATGGAGCCATCTTTCTTCTTTACGAATAGTACAGGCGCACCCAAGGGGAGACACTAGGTCTAATAAACCCCTTCTCTAGCAGCTCATCTATCTGGGTCTTCAATTCTTCTAACTCCACCGGAACCATCCTGTAGGGCGCCCTAGAAATCGGAGTTGTTTCTGGAACCAACTCGATCGAAAACTCCACACCTCGGTGCGGTGGTAATCCAGGTAAGTCTTGAAACACATCCGGATACTCGCACGCCACAGCTATATCCTGAACCTCTGTCTTTGGAGCTTCCACTTCTGCCACATTTGCCAAATAGGCTTCCTCTGTCTCGGGTTATCTCCCATAGAAAAGTATCTCCGCCTCTCCCGGACGCTGGAAATGCACCATCTTCCAGTAGCAGTCAACGTGGGCATGGTGGAAAGCTAACCAATCCATACCTAGGATCGCATCAAAGTCTAGGATCCTCATTAGGATTAGATCAGCTATCAGCTCCTGATCTCCTATCTTTACTTGACATCCCTCATAGACTAACTTAACAATCATGGAACTACCTATGGGGGATGCTACACTCATAGGTTCTGCTAATCTAGTTGCATACACATTTTCAGGTACAGGAAAAGTAACAGCAATGTATGAATGTGTAGAACCAGGATCAATCAATACGCAGGCATCGGTATTAAAGATTTGCACCATACCTGCTATCACGTCAGGGGTGTTCACAGCTTGCTGCTGTGTCATTGCAAAAGCCTTGGCCTACAGGTGAGATGGTGCCCCACGGCCTCCTCAACGAGACCGTCCACCAGTTGACCCTCCTCGGCTACCTCCAACACCTCCCATGACAGAAAATCTGTGCATCTGCTGCATAGTATGATCTTCAACAATAGCCTGTGGAGCAACTCCGTTCCTCTGGGTCAGTAGCGGGCATTGTTTCTTATAATGTCCCAGTTGTTTGCAGTAAAAACAAGCGTCACCACCACAAGTCCCGTAATGGAATTTACGGCAAACTGTACACTGCAGTTTTCCCTTGTTGTTCCCACTTGTCGAAGAACCACCGCTGCTACTATTGTTGCTCTTCTTTGTGGGCCTGGTGTCTCCTCCTCCTCGGGAGCTTGGGCTACTCCTCTTATTCCACATATCAAGTCTTTGTTTTTACTTGTTTAGGCCCCCCGCTCAACTTGGAGTGCAGACTCGACCACTCCTTGAAAATCTTCGAAACCATGAGCCATAACCGGGATCTTGATCTCATCCCGCAGTCCATCTTCAAACCTTCTGCAACGGTTATAGGGGTCTTCTACCATCTCTGGTGCATCACGACTCTAGGCAGTGAACTTGGCACGATACTTAGCCATAGTTGAATTTCCTTGAGTCAGATAAATGAACTCGGCTCTCTTGGCGTCCCGGTGTATTCGAGGTGAGTACTCCTCCTCGAATGCTCTCTTGAATTCTAGCCAGGTCCGCATAATCTCGACCGAAGGCACATCTGAGCCGACTCCCACCACATCAAGGGATCTTGTCCTAACAACAGCTGTACTGTTATGACCTTTTCATCTTCTGGGATCCTCATTGCCTCGAACACCATCTCCAGCTGTCGGATCCCACGCGTCTGCCTCGGTTGGATCCTGTGTCCCGAGGAAGTGGTTAAGCCTCATTTACCAGGCTCGAGTCACATAATCCTGACCCCTGGGTTATTGTTGTTTTTGGTACTGTTGTTGTTGTTGCTGGTACTGTTGCTATTGTTGTTAAAAGTTTGGGAAAATAGAAAATGACTTGGCCATCTGTTCGAAAAATTGTTGCATCCATGGAAACTTTTGCACACCCGGGTTGTATCCTGGGGCAGGATGAGCATGTGATGCATCTCCATACTCTTCAGGTGTAGGGACATCCACGTGTGGTTCCTCCTGAGGCTCCTCATGTGGTACCCTCGGTGACCTTCCACGTCCTTTCTTGGGCGGCATTCTGCAAAATCCAACAAACGTCAGTTAACGACATAATTCCACTTAGCAAGCTAACAGCTAATTCCTTAAGTTAACTGACTTCGACTCCCACCCTAAGGCTCCGACTACCTCTAGACTCTAAGGTCAAGGAGCAAACCGCTCTGATACCACTAAATGTAACACCTATCTCGCTAACGACAAAGATGTCACACAAGCTGGGCAGGGAGTGCACCCGGCCCATAAGCTGTGTTCTTAAAACCTAAAAATAATCGTGTACTCTAAATGTAATTTATATGACGTAAAGATAACCGGTTACACACAGGGAGTCATATTCAAACCAGTTCATAAGTAGAGTACAACACATAGAGTTATGAACAACTACGACCCCAAATACAGTGGAAAAAGAGACATAATCAAGGTCTAATACAACCAAACAAATGAAATACAACGTAGGTACGCCAGAGCCAGCTATACTTCGATCCATGCTCGAGACATGAGCTACTATCCCGATCCAATTCTAGAACCTGTAACAGAAAAACAATAATCGAGAGGGCTGAGCTACACACGCTTAGTGAGTAAGAACTTCTCCGCCAGGTATTATACATACCTGTCATCTTTACTAAGATACTAGTACAAGAACAATGTAAGTATAAATCATGAAGGTCAGTAAAATTATCTTAAATCTTGATAAGCATGTTATACGATCAGAAATCCAAAAAGAAAATCACATAATCAATCTCATATCATATCCTACATATAGTCAACATATATATATATGCAATAGCCTCGTATCGTAATCAACATGCAACCCTAGTTCAATACTCTGAACGAAGCGAAACCGGTCATCGGTAGGATAACCGGATCCTGATGGTCAAAAGACAGCGGAATAATCCGATCCAGTACTCAAGGCCTGACGACCAGTGGTATAATCAACCAACTAAATCAATCGTCACTTATCTCATATCTGAGACCTAACGACAAGTGGTATGATCAACCAAGCTGTATCAATCGTCACGCGTACAACTCATATCTGAAAATTCCAGTCCCGTACCCGAGGCCTGACGACAAGTTATATAATCAACCAACTGTATCAATCGTCACACATCTCATATCCGCGACCTGACGACTAGTGGTATGATCAACAAAGCTGTATCAATCGTCACGCGTACATCCTCGAATCCGATTCGGGCACTCAGAAGTGTTCGGAAGGGGTTTTATATAGAAAACGATTTCGCAAACATTTTTATTTAAGAAAAACAAATTAAAATAAATCCCTTCCTTAACCCGAGATCATCTATAATTCTTTATGGACTCAATCCTGAGCCCCGCTGGATCACGCGTCTATGTCTACCTAGGGAGCAATCAAGATACGGTGAATATCAATCTTTACCAGTTGGAGTTTCATTTTATAATTATGTTGATTCAGTTCATAGCAAATAACAAGTATTAAAATCACTATGTAACTATAGCGATTAAAAATCCATCGGAAAATCACAAACCGATATAAATCCCATAAGAATACGAGAAAAAAAAATCACGGTAAATACATAAATAAATCTGGATTTACGGTGAAGTTCCCTCACCTCAAGTCCTTCGCAAATTCCTAGGAATCGCTCGGTCCTTCAGCAGCTTCTGCTGAACCTTTTTCCTTTCCTAGAATCGAAATAAAATAACTATGTAAATACGACGTTTGTATCTTCCATAACTTAGTTCCATTTCTTTAAAATACGGAGATTTAAGAGTACGAAAATCGTATTCTTCACTTAGACTCCTCGAATGCCCCCTAAGCATTCTTGACTAACTATGATCCATTAATCTAAAACATGAAATTATTAAGCATGTAAATCATGATCCCCAATAGGGCATTAATACCTTAGAATTTTCATGAAAATTCGGCGGCACCTCCCCTATTTGTAGAGCCCCAAAAATTATACAAACATTCCACATAATTAATCCAAATAATGATAACAACACTCTAATACCCTTCACATGCATTAATGCTTCATTCCCCCATCTAAACCCTCTCTAATTACAGCCCTAATTGTACATTAATTTCATGAAGTTAATTTAGGGTTTCTTTCCCCAATCGAAGCTTGCAAGGGAATTTACTTGTATGTGAGAACCCTCGGAGTTCTTATACGAGCTCACTCAATGTTTGGAGTTGACTATTAGCCGGAGAAGAGGAGCTGGCCGGCCTTGTGTTGTTGCTCGCCGGAAGGAGAAGATCGCGAGGAGAGGAGCCGGAGCTAGGGGCGGCTGCGGCAAAGGGAACCGGCGACTGGCTGAATCGGCCGGGCCGATAAAGGTACGGCGAAGCTAGCGGCTCAACGACGAGGGAGGCGGTCTCGCGCACAAGCAGGCCGGCTGCAAGCCGCGCGGAAGGGGAAGCGAGGGTGGACGGTAGGGCGGCGCTGCTCCAGGCTGGCGGTGGGGAGCTACTAGGGTCCGACCGGTGTCAGGCGCAAGTAGAGGCGCGGGTACGCCTGGTCGTGAGCAAAGAGAGGAAGGGAGTCTTCAATTGAAATCTAGCTTCTTTCTTATAACCTAAGCCCCCCCCCCCCCCCCCCGGTCCCTTCTGATAAATAAATAAATAAATAAATAAATATATAAATATATAAATATATATATAAATATATATATATATATATATATATATATATAATTCTTACTTTACTTAATCATCTCTATTATTTAAATCATGATATACCTTAATCATTAAGGTTCCAATAATTCAACTTATCTTTAAGCTTTTAATCATGTATTTATCTTATCATCTACATTATTGTCACATGGCTTCTTTTTATTTCTATTATCTCTAACTTATCTTCTCCATTATTTCCCCACTACTATTCAAATAATTTATTTAATACTATCTTTCCACTTTATGTCATATCGCCCATTAATTAATGCCATCGTTCTAATAATGTCCCGACCCAGATCCGAGAATCCAGGGTCAATGATCTCACTGCCACGTGTACTATAACTTCACGTGGTCTCCGCCTCATCGCACTGCATCCGCTATCACCGGCTTTTGACTCGCCCGATCTACTTTATCGGGACTCTAACATTTATTTGATTCTCATATTTGATTAATCTTACTTAATTAATACTTACGAAATCTCCCAATTATATAATTGAGGTTATCTATATCATCCACCTCCAACTATTCCAAGTGTAAGCGGCCTGGCCCAATAAGGCCTTCCCTCGGCCTATTAGTTACGACGCTGGATTTCAAATTTATTATTCCTTGATTTTCCTGTAATTGGACTTTAGGATAATTAATTTATTCTGTCGTGTTAATTAATCTCATTAGTTGTTGAAAATTTCTGATTTATTCACTTAGAAAATTCGAGGCATTACACCTGTACTTTATGTATTTTGTTCAATACAATCCATGGTGCTGACATGGCAGCACACTTGGCATACGAGTGAAATACAGTCTATTTTTCTAATTTTTTTTATTTACAGCTGGCCGTATTTTATTGATGTGGGTGTAAACACTAGCGTATATGCTGATGTGGCATACCACATCCGTAATTATTTATTTTAATAAAAATTAAGTGGGTTATATATGTGCTGACGTGGCGTGCTGACATGGCAGCATGCCAAGTTAGCCCTTTATTTTATTTTTTTTAACAAAAGGATGGCTACATAAGCTAAGGCCATAACTTTATAGTGGATTGGGGTTGAGATGCGTTGAAAGAGCCATACCAGACCCACCAGTGTTCCCCCTCCCAGGTGGTGGTCCCCAACTTTCTTCCCTGGTAGTCGAGAAGGTTTCACATGCCTTGCGTTCTCGATTTCCTCTGCACCAGTTGTCGTCCCAGCTCTAGTTTAGAGTTCAACACGATATTGCACGAAGGGAGAAATTCCCAAGTATATCCAGTAAAAATCTTCTCTCTCATGGGGGTTTCTTTTCCTTAGGGGTTTCTCTTTTAATTAAGACAAAGCCATGATGGTTTGTAGCCAGAGCTATGAATGTTTCTCTTTTTGTTGAAGTTTAGATTTCAGGGAAACCCTAGAAATCAGAGGGTGGTTTTTAGGTACTGTAGGCATTCAGAGTCACAATGGGGGGATGTTTGTGTTAAAATCAAAGTTATATATGTGATAATGTCAAAGACAGAGCTATGATGGACTACATGCTTATCTCTAATTAATTTAGATTTCTAGGGTTTTCTATCTACTTTGGTTGATCATGCTATTCTAATTCAGAGAAATTTCTGAATAAATAATGTTGTTTCCATGTTGAATCCTACTTTAGTTCTTCACCTCCGAGCTCTCTTTTAGATAATGTTTAAGACAGAGCAATGATGTAGTTTATGTTTAGGGTTAATTAATTTTGATCTTAAGGGTTATCTATTTCTGAAAATGTATTCCAATTCTGAAAGAAGAATTTCAAACTTTAAATTAGAAACTTTTTTATTGTGTACTTTATATTTCAAAGTTTAAATGTCGGTTCTGCTTCTTGTAACCTACTTGACTCTCTTTTGTGTTGGTTCTCTTGGAATTTAGATATTAATGCTATATTCTCATATAATAAAGGAGATGATTACAATGGCGTTCATATCTAGCATATGTCAGCTTATCAGCCTTTTGATCAGTAGTATTCAAACCAAACCCAAACATAGCAGAGGTTTGTTGGTTATGGGCCTGCATTTATATGTATATCAGTGACTTTCTTTGAACTTAATTTGTAGTAGTCATTGCAATATTGATACTTTAGTTGAATTAAGCATCTTATCATGAACATATACAATCTTTCAATTTCCTGAAACTTGCAAGAGAGGTCCACACAAAACCTTCCAAATTAATTGTCAATTTTACATTTCCATTTTTGCTTGCTAATTACTAGTAGCTAGTTATGTAGATATAGTTATATTTCAATTTCAGGCACATGGATGACCATGAACATCCATATTTTCAGGCTAGAACTTCAAAGAATTAATGACATGCTTAAAGAAGCAAATGTGGGCCATTACGTACCTATTCAGACAGTTCAAGTAGATGAAGTCTGATTAGATGCTCATCATTTAATGGTTGGTTCCGTAAGGTTGTTGACATGTTATTCTCCATCACTGTTCCATTTTAACCTTTAAAAGGCCCAGTTATCTCCTTCTCAATCTTACTGTGTAGTGGTGGTGTTAGTGGTGGATGAGTACATTCCTGTGGTACTCACTCATGTGGACCTCTCATTGAAAGCAAAGGCCTGCTGCAACTTAAAATGGGGTGAAGATAGAAGATCCCATGAATGTTATTCCATTTCAGACCAATTTATGGAAATGTTATTCCAATTTAGAGCAATTTATAGCAATTAATTTAGATTCCATTGAAAGCAAAGGTCTGCTGCAACACTTGATGGAGAATTTGGAGATTGAAATTGGCAGTGTGCTGATGTGGACCTTTATGTCAGACCAACATAAGGTAATGCACTCCCTATTTATTAAACTAAGTCTAAAAAAATCAGTCTCAAACAATTTTTGTTTTGTTTATATTCACAGGGCCTAACACAAGCAGTGGCAGAGCTTATGCCCTTAGCGAAACATCGAAGAAGTGCACAGCACATTTACGCCAACTGGAGGAAAATCCACAAAGGCATTTCACTACAACGACTATTTTGGAAATCGTCAAGGCAAGTACAGTACTAGAGTTTGAACAACTGCTTGAAAATATTGGGCAGGTAAATGAGCAAACAAAGGCTAATTTAATGAAGATCCCCGTAACTACGTGGACAAGGGCCTTTTTCAGTACATATTGCAAATATGATGCCGTAGAGAACAATATGTCAGAAATATTCAATGCATTTATTTTGGAAGCAAGGCAGAAGTCAGTCATCCCGATGTTGGAGGACATACGAGTGATGGTGATGCGACGTATGGTAGAGAGGAAGCAGTATGTTGAGCAATTCACCGGGCACTTTGGGCCTATGATATGGAGTAAAATTGAGGCATGTAGAAATGCACGCATCAATACATACCTAGAATGGAATGGAAATCAAGGATATGAGGTGTACCAAGAAAATGAAAGATATATTGTAAATATGTCAGAGCACACATGTACGTGCAGGAAGTGGGACCTGAAAGGAATCCCTTGTGCGCATGGCGTGTGTGTAATTACTTTCAAAAGAGAGCAAGTCAAAGCATATGTCTCTGAGTGGTACAAAAGGAAATTTTTTAATCGAGCATATGCATTTCCAATGCAACCAGTAAATGGGAAGACCTTCTGGCCGAGGACTGGGTATGGGCCAATAAAACCACCCTCAAGTAGAACTATGCCAGGCAGACCAAAGAAGGTTCGAAGGAAGGAAACCTAGGAGGTTGAAAGTGGGGGGTCAAGGATATCTAGAAGGGGAAAGAGGATAAGATGTAAAAAATGTTCCATGACTGGGCACAATGCAAGGACTTGTCCTGCAAGAAATCCAACTGATGTGAGTGTTTTAACCCTTATATATATAAGTACCCTTCAATTCATGACTGTGTTTGTAACTGTGAATATAAATGTTCTTACCAGGGTAAAGGAAAAAACGCATGTAAAGGCAAGAAGAGAACAGTGGATGAGGACCAAGTAATTAATTATGTTGCATTGAATTTCCTTGTACTGTTGGAGCCACTTTTCCTTTCTTAATAATTTCAAATCTACACAGGGAGCTGGTGAAGGTCAACCTATAGAAGTGGAAGAAGTTAATGAGATTCCCACAGTGGATGTAAGTCTCCTTTTTTTAATTCTTGAATGCAGATCATTATGAGTCTTTAAATATTTCAATTAATCTTCTCATTTGGCAGGTGATCATAACATATGAAGATGCCAATCAGAGCATAGTGGAAGAGCATCAAGTAACCCTTTCAGTTTGCAAACCAGTACACAATGCTGATAGTACATAATTTTTAAATATGATTGTTTTTTTTCCTTTTTAAGAGTTTGAAATCTATGCATAGAGCTGGTAATAAGAGTGTACTTAGATCTATAGAAGAAGACAATGTGAATGTATTGGTGAGATGCCACAATGAGATTCCCACAATCGAAGTAAGTGTGCATTTTTACTTCCCTTGCAAACAGACCCTTACGAGACTATGAATATGAGAGTTGATGTTCTCATTGACAGGTGAGCACCACAAATCAAGTTGGTGCAACAGATTATGTATTCAGTTCTCTGGAACAGGACACCGATGATGTGGCATCAAGGAGAGTGAAAGAGAATGAGTTGAAAGGGAAGAAAAAACCCCCAAAAAAGGGTCCTATAGTTGGCATGCAAGGCACCATGGCGGTCCAAACAAGAAGCAAAGTGATGGTGTCTAGTTTAAGTGGGGTGCCAACAGTGGATGTAAGTAGTTTTCCTTTTTTCTTTAAGTACAGGGACAGATTATTAGTATTCATTTGATGTGTGTATATTTTCTCTTTGGTAGGTGAGCACCACAGGACAAGTTGGTGTAATGTCAGAGGATGTACAAAAGGTATTCAATTATGGTGCATTGAAATTTTTCTTTCATTTGATATGGGTTGATTGTGGTTTTTCCTTTTTTTTGGAGGAGGATGGAATTGACTTGTTTTCTTTTATTTAGCTTGAGATAACAGATAGAGGAAAGAAAACTGATGATGTGGCATCAAGAAAACTGAATGAGAGTGAGTTGAAAGTGAACAAAAAACCCCCGAAAAAGGATGTTGCAGCTGGCACGCAAGGTACCATGGGGGTCTAAACAAGAAGCAGAGTGATGATGTCTAAATCTAGTGAGATGCCCATAGAAAGTGGTTTTTTTTTTATTTTTCATTTTTGCATGCTTATTCTAATGCTTAATATTCTAATACATAGTAAGTGGGTTTTTTTTTCTTGCATGCTTATAAAAATTTATAATTGGTGAATGATTTTTTGTCATCTGTCTTTCGCTATTCTGCTGTTTTAGCCTCATACAATTGCCAAGGAATCTACTAGCTTGAAGAAAAGAAAACAAATAGATAAGGTTTGACTACCACTAATTCTATTTAGCCCCCTTGTTACAATTATTCTAATACTTTGTTTTGTACAGAATGCTGGAGGGGGGAAGTTAAAGATAAGGAAAGGCAGGGCTTATGTTGAAGTTAATTTAAGGATGGATAGTATTTTGTCTGCAGTTTGTTGCTTTCTTGTGTTTATGGATGGATAGTAATTAACTGTTGTTACTTTCTAATGTTTTAAAAAACAACTATAATTCCAAGTTTGATAATAAAAAAAAACTGTAATTCTAGGTTACCAGTTGTCTTTATGGAATTGCAAAGTTTATCATGAATTTTGATGTAGAATTTTAGGTACCAAATGTAATGTTCTAGGTTGCTTGTTATCTATATGTAATGTCATAGTTTTGCCAGAAATTTTTTGATTTTTTTAGGCACCAAATTTAATGTTTCAGGTGGCTTTTTTATCTATATAGAATGACAATTTTTCCAGAAATTTTCTGAATTCTTTTCAGGTGCCAAATGTAATGTTTCAGGTGCCTAATGTATGCCAAATAGTAATGTTAAGATTTCAAACTTTTTGTTAAAAAAAAAAAAAAAAAGGGGCTGATGTGGCATATTGCCACATCAACACGCCATGTCAGCACATATATAACCCACTAAATTTTTATTAAAATAAATAATTGCTGACATGGCATGCCACGTCAGCATATACGGCAGCGTTTACAGCCACATCCGTAAAATACGGCCAACTATAAATAAAAAAAATCAGAAAAATAGACTGTATGTCAATCGTATGCCAAGTGTGCTGCCACGACAGCACCATGGATTGTATTGAACAAAAAACATAAAGTACAGGGACCGTATTGAACATTTTTAAAGTATAAGGAAGGAATTGAACAAAGTGATAAAGTACAGGGACCATTAGTGGCTTTTGTCCTTTAATCAACTTACTAATCAATTTAGAAATGCAACAATGATTTGGTTTAGGTTTAAGTGTAGGTTTATATTACTGTATTTTAATTCACTTTGTTAATTTTGATCTATTATATACTAAGTAAATTTGATGTTTAAAAATTAATTTTACAGTAAGTACCATTTGTGATATCATTGATGTTTAAAAATCAATTTTACACTAATTTGATGTTTATATTAAGACAATTGTTTCTTAAAAATTAATTATATAGTAAGTTAATTGTGTTTGCATTGATGTTTATAAATTAATTTTATGTTCCTTGATCTGTTTTACAAATTCTTAATTGTATAGTACCATTTGTGATATCATTGACCTGTTTTACAAATCCTTGATTTGTTTTATAAATCTTTAAGTAAATTGATATTTTCCCAATGTTTTATTATTCTGTTCCTAAGTATATTGATGTTCCTCATATTTATCACATATGTATATTATTTTGTTTCTATTTAAATAGATGTTTTTATACTGGTTTAATTGCAGATGGGAAGACTAAAACTTTTTGTGGGTGGCCATTTCACTGTGGAGGGAAAGCTAGAGTACAAAGGAGGTACTATGCACCTATGCAGGGTTAATACAAATAACTTCAATTATGAATTTGGTTGACTACATTCATGAGATGAAGTTTCGCAGAGTTGAGAAGATTCATTACAGAGTCCCCAAGACCAAAAGAGATTTGGATACATCCTTGATCATACTGCATAGTGAGGAGTCCTTTGCTAATTGCGAAGCATCTAAAGAAAGACATCCCAATTGAAGTTTATATCGAACATGCCGTTGATGATGTATCTGCAAGTAGCATGCCAACTATGGGCCAAGGAGGATCTGCTGGAACAAACACTACAGATAAGTTTGTTACTGAACACCAGGGAAGTGTTCAAGATGCAGATGCCACAGGCCCATCTAATCCTATTATATTACAGTCTAGAGAACAAGCAGAAACCCAACCAGCCTCCAAGGATGCTGAACCAGATGCAATCAGCGAGGAAGAACTATCCTTGAGTTCAGACTCTACTTCTGCTGAGCATTGTTGTTCCATAGCAGATGATGATGAATATGTGCAATTTAAAAGGAAACACAAAGAGATGGAGGGCCTCAAAGTGACTGATCAACAACAAATAAGTCACTTCAGCCTTCATGTCCCATCAGATCAACCCTCCATCAATGTTGATGAACTAGAACAGGATTCTGGTAATAGTTTGGCCAGTTTTTTAACCACGTCTGAAGATGACAGTAAGCCTGAGCATGGGAAAAGGAAAAAATTAGCAAAGTCAGTTTTCAATCACATTAGCTCCACACCACATTTTGAATTAGGTATGATAATTGAAAACAGAAAGATATTCAAAGATGCAATCGTCAAGCATGCGGTCCAATATCGGAGAGAAATTCAGATTTTGAAGAATAGTAAACAACGTTTGCGAGCCAAGTGTTGTGATGTGAACTGTCCCTAGGTTATATATGCAACTGCTGAACGTGGTACGGGAAACTACAATGTGAAGACACTTGTGACAGAGCATAGTTGTAGTTGGTCTTTCAAGAACAAAAGGATCAACTCAAGGGTATTGGCAAACCATCTACTGAAGACCAGGCAAGGAGCAACATATTTCATGAAGCAAGTTGAGATCAAGATGGCTGCAAGAAATGAATTGAATGTTGATGCCACCCTTATTTATTGCACAAAAGCGAAATCCAAGATAATGAATGAGTTGGAAGGGGATTTTAAGGCAGAGTATGGTATGTTGTGGAATTATGCAGAGGAGATGTGAAGGAGCAATTCCAGGAGTTTTGTATTTGTTGAAGTTGAGAGAGCCGATCCCTCGAAGAAGCCAAAGTTCAGAAGCATTTATATTTGCTTTGTTGCATAATTTTTCTTTATGGTTGCTTCCTTAAGGGTCCATGTAAGGGTGAACTACTTGTTGCTGTTGGTATAGACGTTGTCACGCCCCGACCTGGTTCCCAGGGCCTCGGGCACGTGCACAGACCGACCGTACCCAGGTGGAGGCGAGCCCCACTCGGATACAAGGCCTAAATGAATCATAATCATGCAATAAAATAAATTAACTATCAACAACAATCAGAGTTATACAGCGGAATTGAAAATACAAATTTGGTTTCTGACATCCTACAAAGGTTATGGCCCTATAAGGGTCCTACAAAAAAAAAATACAACCTCACACACAAGAAAATCTGAGGTCCTCAAACCTCGACAAGCTGACCCAATCCCTCGCACAGCTCCTGACTTCCAGTCAACTAATCTCTCATTCCTGAAAAGAGAAGAAATTAAGCGGAATGAGCTTTCGAAAGGAAAGCTCAGTAAGTACCCCCGCAGGGGGAATACAATGAAGCCGAGAGGGATAATCAAAATCGAAGTTATCCAATCGAAACATAAACATATCAGAAAACAAGATCAGACACAAGGATCACTATTCGACAATCTCGTAACAAAGGATACAACAAGCAATAGACAGGAAAACATCCACGTCATCTCCCTGTGTTCATCGATCTCAGCCGATCATCTCTTATTCACACCCAGGCCCTCAAGTCTGGTAGCGCTCCTACGTGCATGTACATGGTCAGCGTATCTTCCCACTGACGGGTGGACATCCAGAGTTTCCTCCCCCTGGTAGGACTATAGGACGTCCAGAGTGTCCTCTCCCTAGACGCCCGCAACATATCTGCACCAAGTGGGACAAAACAAATACCTCGTGTCTCAATGGTTTTATGCCGGACAACAAGAGGTTATGCTCAGCGAGCCCGCTCACTCCACTGACGTATACCTACCCAACCTAAACACAAGCACCACGAGTCTCCACAGTATCGTCCTTGTCATAAGTGGGTATGCTTAGTGAGCATTCAATAACAAATAGTGCAACTGACCTACGTCGTTCCGGACAGCACACAGGCTCACGTGTTGCCACGGCCACGTGCCGGTCAACAGACAAACATACACATTAAACACTATCTCATACAAAGCAACCATACACATACATGGAAAGGAAACCAAACAACAAGCAGGTATGTGCATGTAACAATTAAATAGATCATCATGAAAGAACAGGCATGCTATCAAACATCAAATATCAAACATAAGGAACCCAAAGATGGGTGGGAGCAAGACAAGTGCACTTATAGAAAACATGGCAATAGCAAAGTCAAGAAAACCCAAATCTGGGTGGGAGCTAGGCAAAGGCACTTACAAGAAACAGGAATCAACAAAGTCAAGAACGCCCATCACTGGGCGGGTACTAGGCAAAACTACTTACAAAAAGACATGACAACAACAAAGTCAAGAAACACTCCGTGGAGTAGGTACTAGGCAGAAGTACTTACCTTTACTGAAGATTTACTTGATCTATTTGTGTTCCTGCTGACAAGCTCAGCGCTCAACATCCAAATCTGGTAACGATAACCATAACTTAGTATCATTACTAAAAATAAAGTGATTATTATTGTCATTAGTGTTGATGCAGAATTCTTGTAATTCTGCGCAGTCGTAAAGAACTGCTCATAACTTCTAATCCGAGAACCCGATCTGGTTGATCTAAAATTCGTTAAAAAGAGCTTTCTCTCGTCTTTCCAACGGTATAATACACATTCTGATTGGGGAATTACAAACGACCCAACTCAAACCAACTTACTCAACCTGAATTGATTGGACCCAACTGATTAAAAAGGGAAACCGGTTTAAACCCATCTTAATTGAACTTGACCCAACCAGTTAACTGAAAGAAACAGACGTAACTAATTATCCTTTTAGATTAGATCCAAACCAATTCACCTAACCAGTTAAGTTGAAAAAAATAGATTCAACCCAAGGTTATTTACCACTCTAACACTATATCTTACTACTTAGGTTATTCATTCTATTAATTCAAACACCCACCTGCCTGTGAGTTAGTGAGGTGTCTTCTTGACACTAACTCATTAATATCTGAACATCTTTCAACCCATAACCAACACCAGACAGTCAACAAAAATTTCACATAATCCAGGCAACCCCAAGAGGAAATATGCATCATCTCTAATCAAACCTGTATCCATGTCTCAATCCTTGGAAAAGGGTCTGTACACCTAATCATCACAATCTCTAACCTCATGAGCATTAAAACCTCCCTCTCAACCTTTATGCCTACTAAAGCATGCAATAGAGAATCTATTTATTTATGCTTACTATTACCCTGTTAGTATTATTCTCAGAAAATCTAAGCAATTCATGACTACATAGTGGATCATCCATGCTCTCTGGAGCATAACTCTTATTCAATTAATTATTTCATGTGCAAGTCAAGCATAACAACACTACCCAACTATTCACCTATGTTAACATAGTTAGCTACTTATTTACTCTTAGTTAGATGATGATTTTATAATTTGTAGAGGTTTAGAAAACACACCGTAGCGAAATGCTCCGGGCTTCATCTTCTTTTCTGGTAGTGTGCCGGCGGCGTTCCTCTGCGCCCAATGTGCTCCTGTACTCTCCATTCACGGGCGGTGTAGGGTTGGGAAGCAACCAGTTTACATAAGGGGAGGTGGTGGCGATGCTAGGGTTTAGGGATGATTTTCTACATGGGCTCATAGGTTCTATATATATAGGAATATCAAACGTGTAAGGCTCGTTCTGTTAATATGAGGATAAACTAAAATATGAATTAAGTCATAAACCAGGAGATAAGGCCCACATTTTTAAATAAATCTTTTACCCTCTATCTCTTACTATATATATACATAGATAGCTATGTGTATATATATTTATTACCCCTTATCAACTAACATCCTTATCATGAAAATATATATATATATATATATGTGTGTGTGCATATAGTGCCCATCTATAATTCAGTAGTCACACTTATTTTATCATCTTTTCAACCCACGTGCGGGTTAAAATTACTGCAGGCCACTAAACTATTGTTTTTTATCACTTCGGTTACCGAACTTCAATTTGTATCAAAATAATAACTCAACTTTAATTTCATTTCACCGGTCAGTCACCCATGCAAATGCCGACCCCCAATTTGAATAAATGGCTAACGTGGCCACCGGAGAAGCTTATTCAGCTTATTTTATTATATAAAAGCCACGTCAGCTTATTATATTATACAAAATGGGTTTTTTGGGCTCTCTCCCTCTTCTCCGGAGAGCATCTTCTTCTCCAGTAAGCTGCTGCAAAAGACAGGTCAACTTACATCCCAGCCGCTCTCCAGAACCTTCTCATCCTCCTCCTCTCTCCTTTTATCCTCCTCTTCCTCGGAATCCCATACCAACGTGCCAACCATCTGAACATTATGATCCGAACAAGTGATACTTTCAAATAAAATTTTCAGGGCACTGGCACTGAATCAAAGAAGGATTATACTCTTAGATAAAAACCTTATGAAAATTTTGAAAGGAATCATGAATATCAGCATTTGATGCAAAAAAAATCAGCAATTCACAACGAAAATAAGTAAAATACCTGTCCGATCTTAAGAACCAGCTGGATCGGGCACAAAACAAGAAAATACAGAGATCTAGAAAGAAACGTGAGGAAATCGAAGATCCATCCTCAGATTAGAAGACATTTCAGATCAAACGAAGCTGATCAGATCTCCAACCCATGAGAAACATCCTGATCTAAATCCCTTCAAATAGATTCCCAAATTCATAAGAAAATTTAGGAGAAATATGAAAAACTATAGAAACTACAGAAATTTGAATCAAGTGAGCAAAGAATAGAGAAACAAGATCATAAACTTAAAAAAAGAAAACAAAACGGAGGAAAAACGCATACCTTCAAACCCATCGCTTGTCTGATTGCGATGATGAGAGCATGGATTAGGGAATGGGCACGAGGAGAGGGTGAGGGTAAGAGGAGCTTGAGGCCTTGTGGCCTTACTGGCCTGTGTGGAGAGAGAGGATCTCGCAGCAGCTCGATGGAGAAGAAGATGCTCGCCGGAGAAGAGAGAAAGAGCCCAAAAAACCCATTTTATATAATATAATAAGCTGACATGGCTTTTTATATAATAAAATATACTGAATCAGCTTCTCCGTCCGCCACGTCACCCATTTATTCAAATTGGGGGTCGGAATTCGCATTGGTGACTGACTGGTGAAATGAAATTAAAGTTGACTGATCATTTTGATACAAATTGAAGTTCGGTGACCGAAGTGATAAAAAGCAATAGTTTAGTGACCTACGGTACTATCTCTATGAATTCAAACCAACATCTTAACTGAATCATATCCATCTATATATATATATATATATATATATATATATATATATTGTTGATGCCAAAAACTGGTCCACCTCCCGCTTTGGCTCTTTATTTGCACAGTGACACAGTCTCAGCCTTTGACAAACGGTTGAAATTTATAGTTGGTGTGGACACTTACTTCAACTTCTGAACAAGGAACGCGGGGAACGCTTTGGAATTCCGATCGGAATTATCAGCCTTGGATCGGAATTATCAACTCTTTGCTTTGGGGTGAATCTGTAAAAAGGAGAGGGGAGGGATCGGAATTGGGCCTTTCTGCCCGGATTCAACTCTGATGCTTAAGTCAGAAAGCTTGAGAGAAGGAAGTCTTAAATGTAAGTTAGTTCTTTGTGTAATGATTTTCTTGTTCTTCTCTTTCTATTGTTGCCCTTCTTTTATAGCAGCTTAAAGGCGGTTTAGGAAAGGCGGTGGGTAAAGCGGTAAGTAAGGCGGTGAGTAAGGCGGTGAATAAATATCTTCTAAGGCGGTAAGAAAATATCTGCCTATTGCGTAGGTGCTACGTAGGTAAGTAGAAAATATCTGCCTACTGTAGAGGCACATGGATAAGATCTACTTACTGTAGAGGCGTTAGGTATTTTCTACCCTAGGTGGCTATAAGCACCTTATGAGATCCTCACGCCTTGTGGATAAGAAGGTTGCTATAATTCCGACGGACTTGTTTGTGGGATTGAACCCTCATTTTTATTTGCCTTTCCCGAACGGAATTATACCAGGATATTTGGTGATATTGCCGCACGACCAAAGGGACGTAGTCCTGTATATGACAAGTGGCCATTTAGGTCGATGACACGCGTCTTACCAAATATATCCATAACACTGGTCCCCCCCAAAGTGTACTTGTTCGAAAAATCTGAGCGAGGGGTGAGTTAACCGCACTTCTCGCTTGGTTCGAGAACAAGTATCTTTCTTAGTTGGCATGTCAATGTAGGTGTAGACCTTGTCTAAGGTACATGTGCTTTTAATAGGTGACCGACGTTTACTGTGTCGTTGTTTTAATCGAGGTAGATTTTTCTCCGGAATTTTCGCCCATGGTGTCACTAAGTTTTTTTCTATTTAAGGAGCTTGTAGGGGTAGTGTTTTATTCAAAATCTAAAGATCTTTGCAGTTTTGTATAATGGCTCAGCGTTTGTCTTTCTATAAATTTTTCACTTTCACTCATTGTTCTCGCCATCTGCGCATCCCAAGTTCCTTTTATGAACACCTGGCGGACTTAAGGACAGGGGTCATCCATTTGGTAATTCCAAATGGTTGTGTATGGCCTCCCTTCTGCTTATTGACAGGGGTGTAGGTGAGATAAGTATTGAGGAAGGGTGGGAGACCCTCCACGTTGATCATGATATAGAGGAGGGGGATCTCTTAATCATCACTTATGCTGGGGGTGTACGCTTTGAAGTTGAAATGTTCATAAGCGACTCTTGCAGTAGAGAGGTAGGCCCCCATCTTCGCCTGCGTGCTGTGCCGGGGTTTCCTAGTGACAATGAGGATAGTGACGGCTGTGGAAGTCCGTGCGTCTCCTCTGAATCTTATCCGAGCGGGTCCTCGGATGGATCCGTGGATTGTTAATTAGGAAATTCCGAACGGAAAACATGTTTATTTAGGGCTTGTCATGTTGTGTTTTTTTTTTTTTTTTTTTAGATACCACTATCGTTGTACCCTGAAATAAAGTTTATCCTTTTGTTCATAAAGTCTTTGATTTCTTCAAGAAGAATGATCGCTGGTGATCCTATGTTGGGGTGTGTGTATTTGTCTTTTATGGTGTTGGTTCCATGGTACAGTGCCCATTACTCCCCAGAGAAACACATGTCTCTCACACTGTGTCGCATTTAAAGGGAGAAGATGGCACGACGTGCGTGGCATGCGATTTGTCAACAGCATGATGGGCGCGGCTATCTATGTGTGTCAGGCGGCGTTTGGTGTGCTGACGTGGATAGAATTTTGAATTTCTTAAAGAGAAGCCATGATGGTTATCTGAACGGTCCAGATTTGGGGTCCTTTGGTTTAATAGCTTGATCGGGATGCAGCTTTGGGATCTAACGGCCAGGAATTCATCTCCTTTGTATAGAAGCGAAGTTGTACAGGCGAAAAAGGTTTTGTTTCAAAAGCTAAGTCGCGTCTTCTTCCCATAATCTCTTCTTCTCCGGCGAACCCTGCTCTAATGTTCTTGCGTTTTTTCATCTTTTTCTTCTAAGATATGGCTAGTGCGTCTTCTTCTTCTGATTCTTCTTATGAATCTCATGAACCTGTTGCTTCCCTCCCCCTTTCGATCCCTTCTCAGCCAGAACTCATGGTCTCTGTTGCGACTCCAGACAAGTCTAGGGACGTTCCAGTCCAGGGTTCGCGGGTTCATCCCGCTTCTAGGGCTATGGGTAGAGGGTCTGGCACCTTCATAAGCCTCCTGGGGCAGAAGGATGTCGATAGTTTGGTAGAGAGGTATGAGATAGACCTTTCTCTGTTTGAGGTTAGGGTTCCTTGTTCTGGGGAGAGGGCGAGCTCTCCAAGGGAGGGGGAGATAGCCATCTATCAAGATGCGCTATCGGGTGGCCTTAGAATTCCTTTTTCTGATTTTGCTAAGGCGATTTTGGAAGAATACCACTTGTGTCCTTCACAACTAACTCCGAATTCTTGGAGGTTGTTGAACGGCTTTGTTATTGTTTTTAAGAACTACGGAGTAAATCCGAGCGTCCGTTGGTTTCGTATGCTGTTCAGTCTATGTGTAGAGTCTAATGCCGACTGGTATTATTTCTCGGCTCGTTCCGGGAGAAAGTTTCTAGGGAAGGTCCCCTTTTTCCATTAAGCGATGGAAGAGTGAGTTTTTCTTTGTTAAAAGTAAGTCCAAGTGGGGTGTCCGAACCAAGTCGGAGGTTCCCGGAACGGACATTGCTTGTGAGGAGATGACACAAGAAGAGGAGGTTCTTCTGAAGTCAATGACGGGGTTATCTAAAGTTTATATAGACGACTTCTTGACCAAGGAAAACCTCGTTAAATGTCGTTTAATAGTAGCTGCCGGTAGGACTTACTCGTGCATCTAACTTAGTTTAATCTTGAATCGTAATGTCTAACTTGCTTCGGAATTTATTCTTGCAGGAAATCCGATGGAGGATGAAGATTTGAGCTACGTTAAGGGCCTTTTGGCCTCTTTCGAAGGTGAGGTTCATCCGCCCTTACCTCGTGGGCGGAAGAAGAAGGAAGTAGCATCTAGCAAAGTTGCTGACACTTCCAAGGAGGAGAAGAGGAAGAGGAAGAGGAAAGAGGTCGACTCTTCCAAGAAAGGCGACCCCGCTGTAGGGTCTTCGCGGGAGAGGAGGACCAAGAGAAAGAATTCTGAGGATGCATCGGGTCCCGAAATTACAAGTGAACAGGCGAATTCGCCTCCAGAAGAGGTCCGCTCGGAGGAAGTCCGCCCGGCTTTATCGCCAATTTCAGAGGGTCCTTCTTCTAGTCGCCCAGAGGATATCCTCCTTATGGAGGTAAGAATCTACTTATTAAGGGTATCTATGGTTTTACTAAGAACTTCTAACTTGAGGCTTATTTTATAGGCGGAGGCAGGAGAGGCGGCCCTCTTGGACAAACTGAGGGTGGCGGACTTAGCCTTAAAGGGGCCGGCAATTCAGCGAAAGGAATTACATTCCGAGGATATTCCTTTTCGAGATGCCAGGTACGTAAAGGATGTTTTGATGGCCATGAGGCCAATGACTCTCCGAAACTCAGAGGGTACAGCGAGGGAAGAGGCCACTTACCAACTTTTCCGCTCGGCTATGCTGGTAAATGCTATTCTTATATTTCTACTTCCTAATTTGGCGTTATTGTCTCTAACTCGTTTGTTATTCCATAGACTGCTCAATGGGCGGACTGAGTCAGTGATCTTTGTCAAGAAGATTCGGCAAAGATGGAGCTGCAGCGGCGATATTGCCCAGTTAAGCTCTAAGGTGGCGGCCTTGGAGGGAAGGGAAAAGGAGCAGCTCACTGTTATCCATGCTCTCGAGAGGGATAAGGTTGAGCAGCTTCAACAGTTGGCCGCTATGGAAAAAGAGAAAAATAACTTAGCGGTCAAGCTGGCTAATTCCGAGGGCTTCCTTCATGCTGCTGAGGAGAACCTCAAAAAGTTACATGATGACTCTAGCAGTTTGAAGGCGGAACTTAAATCCGCTCAAAATGAGCGCGCCGAAGCCCGATGGAATTTAAAAATGAAGGTTGCTGAGCTTGCCGCCGTGCAAGCTGAGTTGGAGGAAATAAAGGGGGAGCGGGACACACTTAAGGAAGACTTAGCTTCCCGATTAAAAACTCCTAAATCCGACTCGCAAGAACTCAAAGATTTAATAGAACGAGCGGATAAGCTAGAGAAGGAGGTCGCTCGGCTTAGGGCGAAAGCAAAAGAAGGGGCCACCCGCATTTATTCTGTAGTGCAGCAGGTGGGCCACCATGTTCCTCCTACGGAAGTTTTGTCTATGGGGCTTGCTGGAGTCTTGAAGAAATTTACGGAGCTAAAAGAGCTACAGATTATAAAGACTCCAGAGGCTCCTGCTCCAGCCCCTTCTGAACCTCCAACTCAAACTCCTCCGTATAAAGCTGACCGTAAGGTCGTGGTTCTTAGGAGTTTTTATGACATGTTTTGTAAACACCTAGTCATCTTGGAATGTAATTCTATTTACATGAATGAAAAACAAACCTTTATTTTGGTGAAGATTTATTTTCAAGTGATTGTTTTAACCATTTTAAGAAGTCTTTCGCAAAGCCTTTCTTTCTTCATTTGGCTCGTAAATTAAACTTCATGGCAGTTTCCTCTCTTCTTAGTCTAATCATGGGACTTTGATTTGTTGAGTAAGATCCTTGCCTTTGTACATGAGATTGTTGACTCATATTTCGATCGGGATTTTTGCCCCTTATATCTGGATGAGAATTATCGTTTATCCTTGTAGGATAATTCAGACTCATCTTTTAGGAATGGGATTTTCACCTCATTTTTGTGGAATGGGATTTTCACCTCATTTTTGTAGAATGGGATTTTCACCTCATTTTTATTTGGGAAAGACTTAAGCTTTATTTCATGAAACATTTAGGAGACGGCTACAGGATTTACTAATAGTAGCGTCGCAGATGTTCAGCATGAAATGGACGCTTGAGCGTTTTTCCTTCCATATTCACCAGATAATAGGTGCCCGCCCGGACAATTCTCTGTATGACGTAAGGGCCTTCCCAATTAGGAGTTAGCTTCCCCGTTCGGCTTTTGTTTCCCTGGAACTCATTTTCTCTTAAGACCAGATCACCGATTTGGAAGAAGACTCTTTTCACCCTTGTGTCATAGAACCTTTTTACTCTTTGGCGATAGATGGCGGCCTTTGTTTCCGCAGCCTCTCTTCGCTCTTCAAGTAAATCGAGTTCCGCTCGGAGATTCTTCTCATTTTCTTCTGATGAGAAAGCTTGTTGTGTCAGTAAGGTGGGCATTTCTATTTCTGCAGGGATGAAAGCTTCTGCCCCATAAGTAATGGAGAACAGAGTTTCTCCTGTGGGGGTTCTTGTGGTTGTCCTATAAGCCCAAAGTACGCTCGGAATTTCTTCAACCCAGTTAGTTCCATTTTTGGAGACCCGGGTTTTGAGAGCTTGGAGCAAGGTGAGATTTGTCACTTCTACCTGGCTATTGGCTTAAGGATGTGTTAAGGAAGTTAACCTGGATTCAATTCCGAGCTCGGAACAAAAGTCTTTGAAGGCCCTGTTGTCAAATTGTCGCCCATTATCGGAAATGAAGGTGACCGGAATTCCGAATCGACAGATAACCTTTCACCACAAGAATCGCTGACAGGCTTTCTATGTGATCTTGGCCAAGGGCTCAACTTCTACCCATTTGGTGAAGTAATCGATAGCCACTATCAAAAACTTCATTTGTCGAGTCGAAGTAGGAAATGGCCCTAGAAGATCAACTCCCCAGATAGCAAACGGGCGAGGGCTGATAATTGGTGTGAGCAATGTTGGTGGTCGTCTTTGAATCTTGGAATGCCGTTGGCATCACATTTTCAGGCGAACGCCACCGCATCTTGAGTTAATGTTGGCCAGTAATAGCCTTGTCGCAGGACTTTGTAACTCAAGGCTTTGCCTCCTACATGCCCCCTCCAATACCTTCATGGATTTCTTGAAGGATATACTTGGCTTCTGTTGGACGCAGGCACCGTGAGAAGGCTTGCGTATAGGACCTCTTGTATAGATTTTCGCCAATGATGGTGTATTGAGCGGATTTGTAAGAAATCCATCTGGCTTCCACCTTGTTGGATGGTGTAGGTCCACCTTGCAGGTAGTTTCTAATGGGATCAATCCAACTTGACTCTTCTGCTGCATTTTGTACTTCTCCTTCTAACTCTTCAATAGTTTTTGTGGGAAGATGTTGTAGGTTGAAAGAGGATTATGCATCTTTGTTGGGTGCAGTGGCTTTTTAAGATAAGGCATCAACTTCTTCATTTTGTGCTCAACAGATTTTTTCGATATGGAAGTGAGCGAAGCATGGAACTATCTTTTTCACCACTGCCTGGTATTTAATCATGTTCTCCTCCTTCGCTTCAAAATTGCCCAATGTGTGGCTCACGACTAGCTATGAGTCGGAATATACATGCAGATGTTGAATTCCGAGCCCTCTAACCAAACGCAATCCTGCGGTGAGGGCTTCATATTCGGCTTCATTATTGGTCGCTCGGAATTGGAACTTGAGCACTGTCGCAATTTTCCATTTAGAAGGAGAATAAAGGACGAAGCCGGCTCCAGACTTTTCTTCCGTTGCTGATCCATCAACATATAAGGACCATGGGATGCTTGGGCTTTCTTCTAGGTCCTGTGACGGGAGTTCGTCTCCCTCCGTGGGAATGGTCAACTCCACAATAAAATCTGCTAGCACTTGAGCCTTGATTGCCGTTCGGGGCTTATAAGTGAGATCAAACTCCCCCAATTCTATCACCCACTTGGTTAGACGTCCCAAATTTTTGGGCTTATGGAAGACTTGCTTTATGGGCTGGTCAGTCAATACCGTTACTTTGTGAGCCTGAAAATACGACCTCAATCTACGTGCGGATGTGACAAGAGCGAAAGCCAATTTTTCAAGTGGTAGATATCTTGACTCCGCATCGTTAAGGATCTTACTTGTATAATAGACTAGCTTTTGAACTCCATTGTCTTCTCTTAAAAGAACTGCACTGACCGCTCGAGGAGCAGCGGCCAAGTAGATATAGAGTTCTTCCCCTACTTGCGGCTTAGCTAGCAATTGAGGCGATTGGAGATAATCTTTAAGCTCCTGAAAGGCCTTCTCACATTCTTTTGTCCACTCCATTTTTGGTGTTTTTCGCAAGGCTTGGAAGAGTGGGTGGTTTTTCTCTCCGGCTTTAAAGATAAATCTCCCAAGAGCGGCTAGGCGTCCATTAAGCCATTGTACCTCTTGAAGGCTTTTAGGTGATCCCATATCAAGGATGGCTTTGACCTTTTCCGGATTTGTCTCTATTCCTCTTTGAGTTAATATAAATCCGAGAAATTTCCCTGATCGAACACCAAAAGCACACTTGTTCAGATTTAGGAGCATGTTGTAAGTCCAAAGTGACTGAAAAGCCTCTTGTAAATCCGTTAGGTGTTCATCGGCTTTTCTGCTCTTCACCAAGATGTCATCCACATAGGCTTCAATATTTCTGCAAATTTTCTCCTTGAAGACTGTATTTATGAGTCTTTGGAAGGTAGCTTCGGCATTCTTTAGGCCGAATGACATCACCTTATAGCAATAAGTTCCTTTGCTTGTGATGAAGGATGTTTTCTCTTCATCGTCTTTGGCCATTTGGATTTGATTGTAGCCTGAAAAGGCATCTAAGAAACTCAGCATTTCATGCCCCGCCGTAGAATCAACCAAACCATCAATTGAAGGTAGAGGGAATGAATCTTTTGGACAAGCTTTATTTAAGTCTGTGAAATCCACGCACATTCTCCATTTTCCGGACGGATTTTTTACTAGAACCACATTAGCCAACCATTCTGGATAGTTCACCTCTCTGATAAATCCAGCCTTCAAAAGGGTTGATACTTCTTCTTCTGCGGTCTTCTGTCTTTCTGGGGCGGAATTCCTCCTTTTTGTTTTGATGTGTTTGAACGACCGATCTGGTGAGGCGGTGTTCAATGACATCACGCTTACGCTGGCATATCTTCCGATAACCCGGTGAAAAGATCAAAATTTGTTCTTAGTATCGCCATGAGATTTTCTTCTTGCTGTATATTGTCAGATCCGCACCAATACGCACGGTACGCTCCACTCTAGTCGTGTCTAGGGGAACTATAAGCAATTCTTCAACTGGTGTGGGGCGAAGTTCTTCATCTTCCTGTTCGGCTATTTTGTTGATCAACATGGCTTCTGAAACCCTTGTTTTGCCTTTATTTAGAACTTTTCCTTTGAGAGTGGAAACATAACATTGCCATGCCAAGGGTTGATCCCCTCTCACTTCTCAACTGCCACTCTCGGTTAGAAATTTGAGGAGAAGATGGTAAGTGAAAATTATTGCTTTCAAGGCGTTGAGGGTCGGCCTACCAAGAATCACATTGTAACTTGAAGCACAGCGTACAACTAGAAAATTTGTTGTCACTGTTGATGATCTTGGTGAGTTTCCTACGGTAACTGGTAACGTGATCATTCCTTCTAGCTGTACAACCCCTCCGGAAAATCCCACTAAAGATGATCTTACAGGGAGTAAGTTGTCTGCATCGTACCTCATTCTTTCGAAGGCGCTCCAAAAAAGAATGTCCACTGAACTTCCACTGTCTACCAGAACTCTTTTCATTTGGAAGCTGGAAACCATGATGGCAATGACCAAGGCGTCGTCATGGGGGTGCCGAACCCTGCTGACGTCGTTATCATAAAATATGATGGGGGCCATAGGCCGGGACCGTCTTTGTGGCGCTTCTGTTTCCTGCGCAACCCCCACCATTCGGGCATAGCTTTTTCGAGAGGCGAAACTTTCGCCACCACACCCAGGACCACCACTAATAAATCCGACCATCTCCCCTTTTTCTTCTTCAAGTTGTGAAGTTTCAGGCTCCTCTTGGACCTCAATATTGATATACTGCTCCAATTGTCCCCTTCTAACGACATCTTCTATGGCGTTCATCAAATGGGTGCATTTTTCTGTGTCATGCCCTCTAGCTTGATGAAACTTGCAATACCTTTTGCTGTTCTTTTGCCGTTCGGGATTCTTTGCAGGTTCTGGCCATGTCAAGAGTTGTTGATCCTGGATTTGCATAAGAATATGGCTCCTGGTCTGATTTAGTGGGGTATGGTGATCGTATCTAACAATTTTCCCTTCTTTTGAAGATTCTCTAGGTTGTAGCATATGTCGCTGTGGGCGTATTGAAGTTTCCAGACCTCTATTCTCACCCTTACGATCCTTGCGTGATCCTCCCTCCTTTTGGATTTCCGCCGGCCTTCTGTTGACATTTTGATGGGCCTTTCCCTCCTAGATTTCCCTGGAGGCACGTCGAGCCTCCTCTTCCCAGCCCGTATAAATTTCATCAGAATTGATATACTTTTGCGCATGGATCATGAGGGCGGGGATAGTTTTCGGCGGATCCAAAGTGAGGGAAAAACGAAAAGGGGATTCTAGCAAACCCTCCATCAGGATAGTCACAGCCATGCGCGGAATAAGGTCCGCAATATTTGCGGCTTCGTCTATAAAATGGTTTAAATAGGCTTGGAGTGTTTCACCCCCTCGTTGCTTAACGCGCATAAGGGTAGACGGAGTTTTCTTTTGCTTTGAGTAATTAGCAAAATAAGCTAAAAAGAGATCTGCTAGAACTTGAAACGAAGGAATCGAGCTAGATGGAAGATCGACAAACAAGTCTTGCGTTTTTCCCTCTAAAGTAGCGGGAAAAGCTCGGCACATGCGAGCGTCGGTAATTCCAGAAAGTAGCATCTTCGACTGAAAGGCCTTTAAATGACGAGACGGATCGGTTTTGCCTTCATATGCAATCATAGCAGGTGGCCGGAAACTATCAGGAACTTGCTCCTCCAATATTCTCTTGATAAAGGGTGAGCATATGTTAAGAACATGCTGTTCGGATTTCTGTTTACCTCGAGAGGGATCTTGTCTCTGTGCCCTTCTGTCAACAGTAGGAGCAGATGGACTATTCCGTTCTGTCCTTGTCCTTTCCGTCCTTGTATGTCGTTCCATTCTTGTGGCAACTTGCTCTCGACATCGAACGGAGGGAGGTTCTAAGCTAGCTGAGAAGGCGGTTCTCTCCATTTTTTCTCCATGGGTGCGAGTCCTTGTCCTCCCTCTGCTTTCGGAATTGGCTAGTGGGGCTGTTGGCACATTCGGTAGAGTTCGTGTGGGAGGAAGTGGCGGATGAGTCAAAGTATGAACAGCTTGAGCTAACTGCTCCAATTGTTGTTGTATGTTAAGATAAAACTCCGGGATGGGTTCCAGGGGTGGGACGGAAGGATTTTTTGATGGAGGTAAAATAAGTGGATTGTCTGACGGAATCTCCTCATGCCCTTGGACTTCACTAGGTCCTTCAGGATTCTTGGGTGCTCCTTGTTCTTGGATTCGTTTTGATCTTCTGGTAGTAATCATTTGGCTTTTTGTAAGGGTCCCCACGGATGGCGCCAAACTATTGATGCCAAAAACTGGTCCACCTCCCACTTTGGATACTGTTACCTCGTGACCTGGTCTTAGCCTTTGACAAACGGTTGAAATTTATAGTTGGTGTGGACACTTACTTCAACTTCTGAACAAGGAACACGGGGAACGCTTTGGAATTCCGATCGGAATTATCAGCCTTGGATCGGAATTATCAACTCTTTGCATTGGGGTGAATCTGTAAAAAGGAGAGGGGAGGGATCGGAATTGGGCCTTTCTGCCCGGATTCAACTTTGATGTTTAAGTCAGAAAGCTTGAGAGAAGGAAGTCTTAAATGTAAGTTAGTTCTTTGTGTAATGATTTTCTTGTTCTTCTCTTTCTATTGTTGCCCTTCTTTTATAGCAGCTTAAAGGCGGTTTAGGAAAGGCGGTGGGTAAGGCGGTAAGTAAGGCGGTGAATAAATATCTTCTAAGGCGGTAAGAAAATATCTGCCTACTGCGTAGGTGCTACGTAGGTAAGTACAAAATATCTGCCTACTGTAGAGGCACGTGGATAAGATCTACTTACTGTAGAGGCGTTAGGTATTTTCTACCCTAGGTGGCTATAAGCACCTTATGAGATCCTCACGCCTTGTGGATAAGAAGGTTGCTATAATTCCGACGAGCTTGTTTGTGGGATTGAACCCTCATTTTTAGTTGCCTTTGCCGAACGAAATTATACCAGGATATTTGGTGATATTGCCGCACGACCAAAGGGACGTAGTCCTGTATATGACAAGTGGCCATTTAGGTCGATGACACGCGTCTTACCAAATATATCCGTAACATATATATATATATATATATATATATATATATATATATATATATATATATATATATATATATATATAATAAAATGTATATATATATATATATATTTTATTATATATATATATATATATATATATATATACATTTTATTATTATAATTATTATTACTTTATTTGAACTCAAAACATAAATCATAGCTATATATTACATAATATATTTTTTTATATCTATTCCTGATAGGGAGGTTATAAACAAGGACACGTGGCACACAGGTATCCAGGCGTGTGCATGTCACGTGACAGTCCTTGTAGAAGCAACCTACTAGAGGCCCAGTCAATTGCAGAGATAGTTGAACAATTCGAAAACGGTTAAACGGTTGAGGAGCCAACCTGGAGTCTAGAAGCTTTTAGAAGCATCCGGAAATGGATCTCAGAGTTGGCATCGAGTAGGCACCCATGCGTGCTTGAATTAGAAAGCTTACTCTCCAAGCAACACCTTAGCTTCCCAACCCTATAAATACCCCCTTCCTCCAATTCAACAGCAAGAAATTGAGATCTAGCGAAGCCCTGCCTCTCTGGCAACTGAAGTTCCTCTCTCTCTCCCTCCAATTTCTCCATCTTCATTTCTCTCATTCTAGAGTTCAATCTTGGAGCTTTGAGCTGTAATACTGGAAGAAGTTTAGTGGATTCATCCTCAGAGAAGAGGATCGTGGTTTTTTCCCCTTCATTTGGGGTTTTCCACGTATATTCTTGTGTGCTCTACTTTGATCCTGGTTTTCTTTTTTGATCTTCTGATTCTTGTTCTTCCCTCTCAAATACAAATTTAAAGTGTTTGCTCGAAATTGGGGCTTGATCCAATTTTGGAGTTAACATTTTTGGCGCCGTCTGTGTGGACAGAGCAAAGAGCCATGCCTGCAACCAGGAGATCGTGGCAGAACCAGACTCCAGAATAGAGGATTCCAGTTCCAGCGACATCCATGGTGGGAGAAGTGAACACCCCAGCAGCTCCTAATGGAGCCCCCACAGTTAGTGAGAATCCACTAGCTCAATCAAATTTGGTGGTCATTCCAGAAGAGCGATTCATCACGGAGAGGCTGGCGCTTCGCACTACCATGATCATGGCTGTTGAACGCCATGTCTCTCACAAAGCCACTCACCCCCACCACCACTTCAAGATAGCCCCGGCGCCAAAGGCGCCTTCCAGGAACGGAGGAGCCCCTCGTGCATCATCTTCGTGAGAGTTGATCCCCCTGAAGAAGAGTAGATCGGCGGCATCACTCCTCTGGAGGGCATGAGAGGAGAAGCCGACCTCCTTCGAGATCACCACCTCGTCCTCACTCACAGAGACCTCGGTCGCCGGTTCAGTATGGAGTGCGACCTTATTCTCCGAGGTACTCTCCCCCGAGGCGCTACACGCCTCCTCGTCCCCGTTCCAGGAGTCGTTCACCTCGCGACATATCTCCCCAGAGACATGGGTCGAGACATCATTCCCCTGTACACCCCCAGGAGCATGAAAGAGGACGTCGGGGATATCTCTCCGACAGAGAGCGCGTCTTGAGAAACGTACCACGTTTCCGCTCTCCGTTTATCAGAGCCATTTGGGAAGCCCCCTTCCCAGAGAAATACATTCCTCCAAACATCAGATATTATGATGGTACCTCAGATCCAAATGAGCACGTGGAGAGATACTGCTCCGAGATGACGGTGAATGGCACTTCCGAGGTGGTCTTATGTCGCGGTTTCTCGAAGACTTTATCTGGAACCGCGTATGACTGGTTTCGAAGCCTACACAAGGCAAAGATTGCCTACTTGATCGACTCATTGATCGTTTTCTTTGCCGCTTTGCCAATTCGCGAGGCATAAGAGGAATCCATTATGTTCTTTGAGGTGCAAGCGTAAAGAGGAGAATCTCTCAGGAACTACCTTGATAGATTCAATGAAGAAACTCATGGGATGTCTGATCTGGATTCTATCATGGTAGTTGGAGCAGTACTAGATGGGCTGCGGGAATGCCCATTCCTTGATTCACTAACTCGAGATGTTCCGAGGGATCTGTCCGAGGTGATGAGCAGAGCTCAGAAGTACATTGCCTCTGATGAATTCAAGGCAGGAAGGAAAGAATAGGCCCTTCAGCGAGCAGAGGAATTCCGCAGATAGGAGAGTCGAAGAAGCGAACGCGCACCCCGGAAGGATATGGAGCAAACCCGGTACCGACCTCCTCGTGCTGATGATAGAGGCGTTCGGGACCAAAGCAGACCCCGTATTCGCCCCAGGTATGACAATTACACCCCCTTGAATACTTCAAGAGAACATATAATGATGCAGATCCAAGATAAGAAGATCCTCAAGCCAGCGGAGCCCGTCAAGGAGACCTCCTCGGCAAAAAAAAGCGGCAAGTTCTGCACTTACCATAAAGTCCGAGGTCATACTACAGAAAATTGCATCCACCTCAAAGATGCAATAGAAGATCTCGTTAGAGAAGGGAAGCTGAGCGAATTCCTCAAACAAGAAACCAGTAAGAAGGAGGAACAGCACACCCAGTCAGAACCTCCTCGGAAGAAGATAGATCTCACTATCATAGCCGGCGGGCCAGGATGTGGAGGAGAAACTTCATCCTCCAGAAGGAGTTATGCCCGCATGGTGGGTACGATGTAGGAACTTGCACCACAGAAGAAAAGCCGAACTACTCTCCCAATTGAATTTTCTGAAGAAGATTTGAAAGGAATCTGTCAACCACAAGACGACGCCCTTGTCGTGGTCCTTGATATTGGGATCTACAGGATGCACAGGGTGCTAGTTGACACTGGGAGCTCGGCTGACATAATTTTCTGGGATGTGTTTGACAGAATGAAAATTGGAACTGAGAATCTTAAACCATGCAAGACTCCTTTAGCTGGATTTACTGGAGATCCTATTTACCCAGAAGGTATCATTACTCTTCCTGTTACTCTTGGTACTCCTCCACGAACTGTTACAGCTCCAATCAACTTTCTCGTGGTACGCCATCCCTCAAGTTACAATGCAATTATGGGAAGACCTTCTCTCAACAAGATCGGAGCTGTACCCTCGACCTACCATTTGAAGCTAAAATTTCAGACTGATTACGGCTGCGGAGAAGTGAAAGGAGATCAACCCTCTTCCAGGAAGTGTTACCTTGCTACACTAAAGAGACAACTTGGTGATACAAGCAAGACTTCTGAGTCTCTTGCTATAGAAGATTTCCAGCAGGAAGATGAGAAGAGAGAAGCCCGCAGGCCTACCCGGTGAGGAGCTCATGCACCTTACCCTTGACGAGGCCTTACCGGAGCGAATCAGCCTTGGAGTTGGGCTCAGTCTTGTCAGTGAAACAACTCCTCGAATTGATCAAGACCAACTCGGATGTTTTTGCGTGGACAGCCGAGGATATGCCGGGAGTACCAAGGGAGGTGATGGAGCACCATTTAAATGCTGATCCAGCTGTCAATCCGGTGATACAGAAGAGAAGAAATTATGTGGCGACAGCCGGAAGTCAGCCAAGAGGAGGTCAGCAAGTTGCTTAAGGCAGGGTTCATTCGGGAGGTCCAATACCCAGAATGGCTCTCCAATGTTGTCCTTGTAAAGAAAGCCAACGGGAAATGGCGTATGTGTGTTGATTTCACAGATCTCAATAAAGCTTGCCCCAAGGATTGCTACCCCCTGCCTATGATAGATAATCTGGTAGATTCCACTTCAGGATATGAGATGCTCAGTTTCCTCGACGCATACTCTGGTTATAACCAAGTTAAAATGGCTAGGAAAGATGAAGAAAAGACAGCCTTCATTACATCCCGAGGGACTTATTGCTACAAGGTGATGCCGTTTGGCTTGAAAAATGCGGGAGCAACCTTCCAAAGACTAGTGAATAAGGTCTTTAGGAAACAAATGGGGAGGAATGTCGAAGCATATGTTGATGACATCCTCGTGAAGAGCACTTCTGCTGAGCATCATGCTGCCGACCTCCAAGAGACATTTGAAACACTGAGAGCTCATGGAATGAGTCTCAACCCAACCAAATGTGCATTTGGTGTCCGCTCAGGAAAGTTCTTGGGTTTTATGCTCACAGAGAGGGGGATAGAGGCCAACCCAGAACAAATCCGAGCTATACTGGAGATGAGGTCTCCCAGGACTGTTAAAGAAATACAAAGCCTCAATGGGAAGTTAGCAGCAATTGGGAGATTCATTTCACGGTCAGGGAAAAGAATCTTCCGTTCTTCTTGAGCACTCCGGAAAGCCCCAAAGGTAGAATGGACAGAAGAGTGTGAAAAGGCCCTCACACAGTTGAAGGAGTACTTACAGTCACCTACCTTACTTTCCAAACCAAAGCCAGGAGAGGAACTCAGTATTTACTTGGCAGTTTCTGATATGGTGGTGAGCTCGGTTCTCACTAAGGAGGAAGACAGAATCCAAAAACCGGTCTATTATACTAGCAAGGTTCTCAATGATGCAGAATCCAAGTATCATCCTCTCGAGAAGTTGGCCTATGCACTAGTCACAGCAGCTCGGAAACTCCGTCCTTACTTCCAGTCACATAAAATTAAGGTCTTGTGAGACCCGGCCCTTAAAGCAAATCCTCCATCGCCCGACGCCTCACGGGCGATTGTGAAAGTGGGTTATTGAACTTGGTGAGTATGACATCACTTACGCAGCCCCGCATACCATCAAAGGTCGTCTGGCCGACTTCATCGTTGAGCTCACAATCACCGATTACGAGAAGCTATTCTTATGGATTCCTCTGAACCGAGTTCCTCTTCTATGGCGCAATGGGTGTTACATACCGATGGCTCAGCAAATGCCGAGAATTCTGGAGCTGGCATTGTGCTGCAATCCCCTTCAGGATGGAGCACCTCAGCAATCTTAAAGTTTGGGTTCAAGGCGACCAACAACGAAGCTGAGTATGAGGCCATGATTGCAGGCTTGCAGTTAGCAAGAGGCCTTGGAGTCCAGAATTTGTTGGCAAACACGGACTCCCAACTAGTTGTTGGTCACATGAGCGAGGAATTCTGGGCGAAAGAAGAAAACATGGTGAGATACAAAGCCTTGGTGCAAAAATTAGCCGCTAACTTCCAGAAACTATCCATTGCAAAGATTCCGAGGGTAGAAAATCAAGAGGCCGACCTCCTCTCAAAACTTGCTTCCTCCAGAGTTGAAGTAACATCCCCCGTCAATGTTCAGTACTTGCCGGCGAAGACGATTGATTGCCGACCTGAAGATGAATTATTTGAGGTGACGAATGAACCATGCTGGATTGATCCAATCTTAAATTACCTCCAAGATGGGTCTCTACCTTCAGATCCGAAGCTAGTACGCCAGATCCAGGTTAGGGCCAACCGCTTCACTATTCTGGATGGACGCCTTTATAAAAGATCATTTACTCTCCCATTGTTGAGATGTTTGTGTCCAAGTGAAGCAAGTTATATCCTTCAAGAGATCCATGAAGGTATTGCAGGAGATCACACAGGGGGAAAAGCACTTTGTCATAAAATTCTAAGACAAGGTTATTACTGGCCCACTTTGCTGAAGGATGCAAAAGCATTTGTCCAGAGATGCGATGCGTGTCAGCGCTATTCAAATATCCAGCGACGTCCGGCTTCTCAACTCACCCCCATAGTGAGTACCAGGCCATTTGCACTTTGGGGAATAGATCTCCTTGGCCCTTTTCCGAAAGCAGCTCGGCAGATGAAGTTCTTGATTGTTGCCATAGATTATTTCACCAAATGGGTAGAAGCAGAGCCTCTCTCCTCCATCACTGAAAAGGTGTGTCGGAAATTTCTGTGGAAGTCAGTGATTTGTCGATTTGGGCTTCCGGTAGCATTCATCACGCATAATGGAGATGGGTTTGCGAATCGCCATTCGAAATTTCTGCGAGGAGCTCGGAATTGAACACAGGCTTACTTCAGTCACTCACCCTCAAGCAAATGGGCAGGTGGAAGTAACGAATAGGACCTTGCTTCACACCCTCAAGACTAGAGTGCTCCGGAATCAATCTAATTGGGTGGATGAGGTGCCAGGGGCACTCTGGGCCTACAGAACTACTTGCCGGACTCCTACTGGAGAGACTCCGTTTGCTCTTGCATTTGGAGTAGAAGCAGTCCTCCCTGCCGAAATTGAGGTCCCAACTCCACGAATCCAGGCCTTTGATCCGACAAGCAACGAAGAGGTACTTCGAGCTGAACTCGATTTGCTGGAAGAAAGAAGGGAAGAAGCTGCCCTCCGAGCTGCTGCATATCGCCAGAAGGTCAAACGTCACTACGACGTCAAGGCGAAAGAGGTAACATTCCAAGTAGGAGATTTGGTCTTGAGGGAGAACATTTTTGAAGGCAACAAAAGTAGAACAGGGAAGCTTAATCCTAATTGGGAAGGCCCTTATGTTGTAACCAAGATTGTAAGGCCTGGCACCTATTGGCTCTCCAAGATGGACGGAAAAAGACTCAAACGCCCTTACTGATTCAGACATCTTAGGAGGTATTATCAATAAAGCTTCCTGCTCTACAAATGTGACTAAGCATAACACAAAGGACTTCTTGCTAACTCACACGTGTGGGTCAAGGCTCATTTGTAATGAAAATAGCAAACAACCTAGAAAATCCCCACAAAGTACTTAGTTACTACACAGCAGCGGGTCTAGGCTCGAGCTGTGACATAATAGCAACTAGCCAGTGAGAACAGTTCCATTAACGAGCCAATTTATCAAAGATCCCCTCGGCAATTAGTCCAACAAATCCGAACTCCTTCTGGTGGACCTCGGAAACCGAAGTCAAAGAATTCTTGTGCGATTCTCCAAATAAGATGATAGCGGGTCTAGGCTCGAATCATCTTAAGTGAGGACGCACACTAAGGAAACCAAATGACAAACACATTTCTCCAAACAAGGTGATAGCGGGTCTAGGCTCGAATCACCTTGAGTGAGAACACACAACAAAGAACTCGATCGTTGGCAACTAAGGAACGGAAGAATAAGAAGCGCGGAATATAAGCATGACAGAGAATTCAAAATGTTTTCCCTCCATAGGTAAAAGTGAATTTCATTTATCAAAATAATACTAAAATTTGTAACAGGAGAAGACAAACAAAGCTACACGTTTTCAACAAGGGGCAAGTATAAAGCGAACGAAACACATCAAAAATTGAGCTACTCGCTCCCTTTCAGAAAAGCTGTGGTGACACCATCACTGTTACCTAGCTCCTCCTCCATGTTGGTATCACGTGCCCCACCAGCAAGAGCTTCAAGTGCCTCAATATAAGTAAGATTGGCGAAATCTGCATTCGGAAATTTCCGAACAAACTCTTTCAAAACAGGAAAACTTTCCTCCCTCCCTTCGTCGTGTGTCTCCTCAAGAGCTGATTCAGTCACTTGACAAGCTTCAGAGCAAACCATTTCCAACTCCTCCACTTTCTGCTTACTTTCAGACAAAGATTTCCGACAAGCTTCGACCTCCTCCGAAATGCTTTCATGATCTTTCCTTAAAGCATCCCTTTCTGAAGTGATAGCTACCAAGGTGGAGTTATTGTCTTTTAATTGCCTGAGAAGCTCGCCATTCTCTTTCTCCAGAAACTCCGCGACGCCTCGCAAGGAAGTTATTTCCAAGGATACAGCTTTAACTTCCTCCTTGGCCTCTGAAAGTTTTTTCTCTGCAAAGGAACGCTCCGACTCGGCAGACTTCGAATTCTTGAGAAGCTCGGAATTATTTGCATTCAGAGCAGCAATCTCTTTCTCCAAAGATAAAATCTTCTCCTTGGCCTTAAGCTCTTTCTCCAAATGTCTCTGGGCCTTCTCATTGGATTGTTTCAATATCGCATCTAACTTACTCTTCCCAACCAGAGCCAAGTTCTTCTCCTCGGAAGCCTTCTTCAACGCCGTGTTCAAACGACCGACCTCCGCTTCCAAGTCTCTGTTCCTCCGGATATATTCAGTTAACAAGGACATCCGGCTCTCCTCCTCTTCTTCCAAAATACTTGCGGCACGATGGCTAAGAAACAAGTTCTACAAACAAAGATACAATAAGTTCAAAATTGGCCCAAGTATGAAATGGGTTCAAGATAAAAAAAACACTTACTGAAAGCCCTTGGAGGCGAAGGAGCTCGGTAAGATCAAGCCGTGATAAACGTCCAAGTCTAGATTCAATTTCTTCTGGCAAAGCGGACTTGATTACAGAAGCAGCAACTTTAGGATCATCAACCAAGATCCCTTCCCTTGGGTCCACATGAGATGATCCCTTAGAACCCTCAGAAAAACTGGGGCCACAAGCTCGGAAACTTGAGGAAGGGCGGGTTGGTCGAGTAACTCGAATCCGGACCGGATCAAAGTTGATAGTAGGGTCAGTATTCACCCTTTCAGAGACCCCAATGACCTCAACCTCGTCCTCCCCAAAATCTCTGAGAATCTCTGGAAGATCTGGAATGTGCCCAAAAATGTCTTCTTCAGTGGGGACAGAAGGGAAAGGATCACCCGAATTCCTCTGTCCATGTGAATCTCCTCCTTCACTACCGCGATGAGATTCAGTATTAACGTCGCTCGCGGAAGTGTCCTTTTCAGTAGGAACACGCGCGGATAAGGGAGAGATGGCCAACGCCCTCTCGGTGTTAAGTGGATGAGATGGCTCAGACTATCTCTTCTTTCCTTTGGAGACCACATGTTTCTTCCTGCTAGCCATCTTCCGAGCTGGTTCATCTTCGACAACCTCTTCAGAATCCCGGGGTTTTTTTCTTGAAACAGTTTCAGAATGTGTAGGCGGTCCAACCTCAACCTCTTGTGGGGGATGAAGTTCGTCATCTCCTTGTGGTGTGGATGATTCTTCAATAGCCACAGGTTCATTAGCACTCTCAGTTCCGGGCTCCTCTGCAGCCACTTTCTTCCAGAGCTCAGCCTTCTTTTGCTTCTCTAGGCGTGCAGTGTTGAGCTTCTCAGCACGAGCTCGAGCTTTGTTCAGCAGAGACCTAGCGCATTGAGAAGGATCCATACCTTCACCTGGGATACCAAAAGAAGAGCTCAATCAGCAATGACAGAAAGTAACTCGGAAAAGAATGACAAAAATATAACAATTCCTACCCTTCACTAGGAACAGTCCACTTCTCCGTAAAATTTTGTTAGTCAAGAAGAGGTCAGGAGGAATCTGGGAGCAACTTCGCAATTTCTCGAGATAATTTGCTTCTTTTTTGGAGAGCTTCTCCCTACTTAGCACTTGAGTCCGAGGAGCACCCCATTCGGTTCGGACTCCAAATCCCCCTTCTTTAGAAATGAAGAAATATCTCTCCTTCCATCTCTTAATGGAGGTCAAGACGTAACCTAAAAAGCGTCGATCAGGCCTGGCTCCAAAAAAATACCAATCTGTGTTGGATTCTCTATTGAGGCAAAATAATGCCTCGAACAGGGACAGTGTAGGAGGAACTCGGCGATCTAAACATACAACTATGAACCCACAAAGACACCTCCAAGAATTGGGGGTTAATTGAGATGGGCAAATATTGAAAGACTGGAAAATTTCGAGGAAAAGAGGAGGAAAAGGAAGTCGAAGTCCTCCCAACAAAGCATCCACATACATCGCGATTTCGTCATCTCTACCAGAACATGCTCTATCAGATGATTCAGGCAATCTAATTTCATGCTGGAAATCCCTATATTTGATTCTATAGTACTTAACTACAGCATCTACTTCTTCTTGACGAAGGATAATGGTGTAGAAATCCGAACAAGGAAATTGTCGTTTACTACGTTTGGTCCCTATATTGCTAGTAGAAGGAACAGCGTGAGAAGGAGGTCCCATACCTTAAGATTTTTCTCAGGAAACAGAGGATGTGCGAGGAAAAAAAGTGCGACTTCGGCCGTCAGAGCTTGAAGATGAAGAAGAAGATGAACAGATGCGTTGGAAAATCCAACGCAATACTTGGTAATACTTGGAGGGCACGCAAGAATCCAACGGCCAAAGAAGATCCATTCAAAATCAGTACAATATCCAAGGGACACCTGTCCATCTCATCTAACGGACAGAGATCACTACTTGCGAAGCCACCGTGGATGGACGCCACGTAGACCATGAAGAACGAGCCCATCATTACGCATTGTTGCACACCATACCGTCACTAGAGAAAAAGGTTATTGAAAACCGTGCAGGCGGCTAACCATAAATGCAGTTGCTGTTCATCGAAGATAACACTTGTTACTGTTTCACTTGGAGCATCTCGGAAAACATCAGCGAAAAAAAATAGATCCTCCAGCCATCCAGTATGCTTAGCTAACTTCCTCGGAAGATTCGCAAAGCTATTCGCTCATCTTCCGAGCTCATCGCAAGCATACTTGAGGGGGGACTGATGATAGGGAGGTTATAAACAAGGACACGTGGCACACAGGTATCCAGGCGTGTGCATGTCACGTGACAGTCCTTGTGGGGAGAGACTCACTTTCTCTCTATGGCCGAGCTCCTCCACCTCGGAAATTATGACAAATTCCGAGGTCCTCATGGAGGAGCTCAGAAATTCGTATGAAGGCGTGCCACCTTCGATTCCTCTTCCAGCAGTTCTCGACGCACGGTGACTTGAGACCTACTAGAGGCCCAGTCAATTGCAGAGATAGTTGAACAATTCGAAAACGGTTAAACGGTTGAGGAGCCAACCTGGAGTCTAGAAGCTTTTAGAAGCATGCTGAGCTGGATTCGCTGAGTTGGCATGCTGAGTAGGCACCCACGTGCTTGAATTAGAAAGCTTACTCTCCAAGCAACACCTTAGCTTCCCAACCCTATAAATACCCCCTTCCTCCAATTCAACAGCAAGAAATTGAGATCTAGCGAAGCCCTGCCTCTCTGGCAACTGAAGTTCCTCTCTCTCCCTCCAATTTCTCCATCTTCATTTCTCTCATTCTAGAGTTCAATCTTGGAGCTTTGAGCTGTAATACTGGAAGAAGTTTAGTGGATTCATCCTCAGAGAAGAGGATCGTGGTTTTTTCCCCTTCATTTGGGGTTTTCCACGTATATTCTTGTGTGCTCTACTTTGATCCTGGTTTTCTTTTTTGATCTTCTGATTCTTGTTCTTCCCTCTCAAATACAAATTTAAAGTGTTTGCTCGAAATTGGGGCTTGATCCAATTTTGGAGTTAACAATTCCTATTCAAAAATAACAAATCCAGCAACCGACTTTTTTTTCATATTTGAATTCATATGGCTTTAAATTTCAAAACATAATCTTATCCGAATCATTTACAAATATTAAACTATATCCATCCCATCCATCAAATCACACACACACACATATATATATGATATAGATATTTATATATACATATTAATATATATCTCTTTTAAACCGATTTTCATATTTAACCAAATAACGGTAATAATTATATATATAGATATTTATATATACTGTTGATGCCAAAAACAAGTCCCCCTCGCACCTTGGCTACTGTCGCCTCATGATCTGGCCTCAGCCTTCGACAAACGGTTAGAATTTATAGTTAGTGTGGACGCTTACTTCTGCTTATGAATAGGGAACGAAGGGAACACCCTGGAAGTCCGATCGGAATTACCCATTAACGAACGTGTAAAAAAGGAGAGGGCAGTGATCGGAATTGGGCCTTTCTGCCCGGATTTAACTCCGATACTTAAGTCATAAAACTTGAGTCAGGGTTCTTAAATTAGACATTTCTTTGTATCTTGAGGTTTTTTTCTCCTCCTCCCTTCTTCCACTACCGTTCTCCTTTTATAGCACCCTAGAGGCGGTTTAGGAAAGGCGGTGGAGTAAGGCGGTGGGTTAAAATATCTCCTAAGGCGGTAGAAAAATATCTACTGCCTAATGTATAGGTGCCACGTGGGTAAAAATAGAGTGAATATCTGCCTACTGTAGTGGGTGGATAAGGCCTACCCACTGTAGAGGCGTTAGATATTTATTTCTCTCTTTCCACCTCACGTCTTGTATAAGAGGGTTGCTATAATTCTAACGGACTTGTTTGTAGGATTGAATCCTCATAATGTTTGCCGAACGGAATTGTATAAATATTGCCATGTGGCCAGAGAGACATGATCTTGTGTGTGACAGGTGGTCCTTTAGGTTAATGACACGTGTCTGACCAAATATATCCGTAACACTAGTCCCCCAAAGTGTAGTTGTTCGAAAAATCTGAGCGAGGGGTGAGCTAATCGCACGTTTCGCTTGGTTCGAGAACAAGTATCTTTCACCGTGTCTATGTAGGCGTAGGCTCTGTCTATGTCTACGATGTCTAAAGTACATGTGCCTTAATAGGCTTAATCGACGTTCTTGTGTTATCCTTTCACAAGTATCGAGGTAGATTTTTTCGGAATTCTCGCCTATAGTGTCGATAGGTTCTTCTATTTAAGGGCTTGTATGGATAGTGTGTTTGGCCAGAAGTCTTTTGTAAATCTTTTGTCTTTGCATCATGGTCCAACGCTTGTCCTTTTACAAATTTTTTACTTTTTCTCAGTGTTCTCGACACTTACGAATTCCCAGTTCTTTTTACAAGCATCTATCGGAATTAAGGACTGGAGTGATCCATTTGGTAAGTCTGAACGGCTGTGTATGGCCGTCTATTCTGTTGATTGACAGGGGTGTGGGCGAGATGAGCATCGATGCAGGGTGGGAAGCTTTCTATGTTGATCACGATGTGGAGGCGGGGGACCTCTTAATTTTTACTTATGCAGGGGTATGCGTTTCGAAGTTGAGATGTTTGAAGATGACTCCTGCCGTAGAGAGGTGGGCCCCCACCTTCGCCCCCGCGCCGAACCAGGTTCCCCCAATAATAATGAGGATGATGATGGTTGCGGAAGTCCGTGCGTCTCTTCTGAGTCTTATCCGTGCGTGTCTTCTGATGGGTCCGCGGATGTTTAGCTAGGGGAGTCCGTTGGAAAACATGTTTAGGGTTTGCTATGCTGTTTGTTTTGTTTGTTTGTTTTTATTATTTTTATTATTATTATTATTATTTTTTTTTTTTGATCGTCCTGTAACATGAATAAATGATCATTTGTCGTTTTGCTTCTAAATTCTTTGGTGTTTTTATGGGGCCATCACTGATGATCCTATGTTGGGGTGTGTGCCTTGTCTTCTACAGCACAGGCTCCACTTCCCATATAACGCTCATTGCTCCCTGAGAAGACACGTGTCCCTTCTACTATTTTGCTTTAAAGCCCTGAGAAGACACGTGTCCTTTCTACTATTTGGCTTTAAAGGGAGATAGTGATGCGACGTGCGCGGCGTGCGCATTTGTCAACATCATGATGGGTGATGAGCGTGGTTTTCTATGTGTGTCAGGCGGCGTTTGGTGTGCTGACGTGGACGGAATTTTGAACTGTTTGAGGAGGTGTAATGATGGTTATTTGGACGGTCCTGATTCGAGGGCTTTTGGTTCGACGGTTCGATAGTGGTGTCGCTTTGTGATCCAACGGTGAAGGATCCATCTTCTTTGCTTATAAGCGGAATCGTACAGGCAGAATAAAAGGTTTTATCTCGAAATTGGAAGCGTGTCGTCTTCTTCCTAAGATTTCTTCTTCTCCGACGAACCTTGGTCTAAGCTTTCTGTGTCTTTTTCTTGTCTTTTTTCCTTCTAAGGTAATTGCTAGTGCGACATCTTCTTCCTCTAGCTCTTCCTCTAGTTCTTCTCATGGGCCTCTGATCCCTTCACCGTCCAACCCCGTGATTTCTGGTGCGGCTCCAGGCGAACCTAGGGATGTTCTAGTTCAAGGTCCGCGAATTCATCCTGCATCTAGGGCAATGGGTAGGGGGTCGGGTATGTTCATAAGTCTCCTTGGGCAAAAGGATGTAGATAGCCTGGTGGAAAGATATGAAATAGACCCCTCTCTGTTTGAGGTTAGGGTTCCCTGTTCTGGGGAGGGGGCAAGTTCTCCCAAGGAAGGGGAGATAGCCATCTATCAGGATGCGCTATCGGGTGGCCTTAGGCTTCCCTTTTCTAACTTTGCCAAGGCGATCCTAGAGGAATATCACTTGTGTCCTTTGCAGTTGACCCCGAATTCTTGGAGATTACTGAACGGTTTTGTTGTTATTTTCAAGAATTACGGAGTAAATCCGACTGTCCGCTGGTTCCGTATGTTATTTAGTCTATGCTTAGAGTCCAATGCCGACTGGTATTACTTTTCGGCTCGTTCTGGGAGGAAGTTTTTAGGGAAAGTTCCCTCTTTCATTAAGCGATGGAAGAGTAAATTTTTCTTTGTTAAGAGTAAATCCGAGTGGGATGTCCGAACCAAGTGGGAGGTTCCCTGAACGGATATTGCCTGTGAGGAAATGACGAAAGAAGAGGAGGTTCTTCTTAAGTCGGTGACGGGGCTATCCAAAGTGTATATGGATGAGTTCTTGACAAAAGAAAATCTTGTTAAATGTCGTTTAATAGTGTCTGCAGGTAGGACTTACTCGTGTTTCTGATTTAGCTTAACTTATAACTATGATAGCTAACTTGCTTCGGAATTCCCCTTGCAGAAAATCGGATGGAGGACGAGGACCTAAGCTATGTTAAGGGCCTTTTGGCTTCTTTTGAAGGTGATGTTCACCCGCCTTTGCCTCGCCGGCGGAAGAAGAAGGAGGCGGTGTCTAGCACAGGCGCTGATACCTCCAAGGAGGAAAAGAGGAAGAGGAAGAGAAAAGAAGTTGACTCTTCCAAGAAGAGGGTCAAAAGTGACCTTAATGCAGGGTCCTCACAGGAGAAGAGTACAAAGAGAAAGAATTCCGAGGACGCATTGGGTCCTGGAATTGTAGGAGGAGAACAAGCGGAGGTGCCTTCGGGAGAAGTCTGTGCGGAAGAAGTCCGCCCGACCTTGTCTCCAATTTCCGAAGGTCCTTCTTCCAGTCGGCTGGAGGATATCCTTCTTATGGAGGTGAGAATCTCGATGTATACATTTTCTATGAGTATGCTTCGTTCAGAATCTTGAACCTAGGGTCTATTTTATAGGCGGAGGCAGGAGAGGCGGCTCTCCTGGACAAATTAAGGGTGGCAGATTCGGTTTTAAGGGGATCGGCACCTCAAGGGAAGGAGATGCCCTCCGAAGATGTCCCCTTTCGGGATGTCGCTGCTACAAAGACTGTTTTGATGGCCATGAGACCCGAACAGCTCTCGTCTAAACTTCGTGGAGCTGGAAGGGAAGAAGCCACCTCTCAATTATTCGGCTCGGTCATGTTGGTAAGAACTATTCTTATTTTACCTTATAGTTCTTTCTGGTTCGGTGTTAACGTCGATGACTTATCTATTATTTTGTAGGCTGCGCACTAGGCGGATCGAGTTGGTAATCTTTGCCAAGAAGATTTGGCAAAGATGGAAACGAGCAAGGCAGACATCGCCCAGTTAAGCTCTAGGGTGGTGGCCTTAGAAGAAAAGGAGAAAGAGCAGCTTGAGGCTATCCAGGCCCTTGAGCGAGATAAAGCAAAGCGGCTGCAATAGCTGGCTGCTATGGAAAAGGAGAAGAACGATCTAGCGGCCCAGTTATCTATTTCCAAGGGTTCTCTTCTTACTGCTGAGGAGAATATCAAACAGTTACAAAATGAATCCAGCAGTTTGAAGAAGGAACTTAAATCTACTCAGGATGAGCGGGCCGCAGCTTGATGGGACTTAAAGATGAAGGCTGCTGAGTTTGCCGTCGTTCAAGCTGAGTTGGCGGAAGTAAAGGGGGGGCGCGACACACTCAAGGAAGACTTAGCTTCCTACTTGAAAGCTCCTAAATCCGACTCGCAAGAAATCAAGGATTTGATAGAACGAGCGGATAAACTAGAGAAGGAGGTTGCCCGGCTTAGGGCGAAAGCTAAAGAAGGCGCCACCCGTATATATTCGGTGGTGCAGCAGGTGGGTCACCATGTTCCTCCGGCGGAAGTGTTGTCTATGGGGCTTGCTGAGGTTTTAAAGACTTATATGGAACTAAAAGAGCAACAACTTATTAAGGCCCCAGAGGCTTCTGCTCTCGCCCCCTCGGAGACTTCAACTCAAGTTCCTTTAGAAGTAGCTGGTTTCCAAGAGGGTCCTAGTTCTTAGGGATACTTTAGCATTTTTGTGAACTGTTCTTCTAAATCTTTAGTTATTTGGAATGTATCTTCTATTCATATGAATGAAATGCAATCCTTTATTTTGGTGAAGATTTATTCCCGAGTAATGGCTGTTCTAACCATGTAAGAAAGAAGTGTTTGTGAAGTCCTTCGTAAAGTCTTTCCTTCTTCATTTGGTTTGTAAGATAAGCTTCGTAGCGAGTTCTTTTCTTCTTAGCCTAGTCATGGGACCACTCGCCTTCGTAAATGAGATTGTTGCCTTATATTTCGATCAGGATTTTTGCCCCTTGTTTTTGGATGAGAGTTATCGCTTATCCTTGTAGGATAATTCCGACTTATCTCTTAGGAATGGGATTTTCACCGCATTTTTGTTAGAATGGGAATTTCACCACATTTTTGTAGAATGGGAATTTCACCGCATTTTTGTAGAATGGGAAAGACTTGAGCTTTATTCCATGAGACTTTAATAGATAGCTACGGAATTTACTGATAGTAGCGTCGCAAGCGTTCAGCATGGAATGGACGTTTGAGTGTTTTTCCGTCCATATTCACTAGGTAATAAGTGCCCGTTCGGACAATTCTTTGTATGACGTAAGGGCCTTCCCAGTTAGGAGTTAGCTTCCCAGTTCGGCTTTTATTTCCTTGAAATTCATTTTCTCTCAGGACCAAATCGCCGATTTGGAAGAAAACTCTTTTCACCTTTGTGTCGTAGAACCTTTTTACTCTTTGGCGATAGATAGCTGCTCTTGTTTCCGCAGCTTCTCTTTGTTCGTCGAGCAAATCAAGTTCTACTCGGAGATTTTTCTCGTTTTCCTCTAATGAGAAATCTGTTGTGTTCGTAAGGTAGGCATTCCAATTTCTGCGGGGGTGACGGCTTCGGCCCCATAAGTGAGGGAAAACGGGCTCTCCTGTGGGAGTTCTTGCAGTCGTCCTGTAGGCCCAAAGGGCGTTCGGAATTTCTTCTACCCAATTGGTTCCATTTTTGGACACCCGGGTTTTCAGAGTTTGGAGCAAGGTACGGTTGGTCACCTCTACCTGGCCATTGGCTTGAGGATGCGTTACAGAAGTCAATCTGGATTCGATTCCGAGCTCGGAGCAGAAACTTTTGAAAGCCTTGTTATCAAATTGTCGCCCATTATCGGAGATGAAGGCGACCGAATTCGAATCGCATGTAATGACCGCCATAAGAATCCTTGACACGCTTTTTTCGTGATCTTGGCCAAGGGCTCGACCTCTACCCATTTGGTGAAGTAGTCTATAGCAACTATTAGAAATTTCATCTGTCGAGGGCTGATAATTGGTGTAAGCATCGTAGGCGGTCGTCTTTGGATCTTGGAATGCCGTTGGCAGGCGTCACACTTACGGGCGAATGCCATTGCATCTTGAGTTAATGTTGGCCAATAATAGCCTTGTCGCAGGACTTTGTAACTCAAGGCTTTGCCTCCTATATGGCCTCCTCCGATGCCCTCGTGAATTTCTTGTAGAATATAGTTGGCTTCCTTGGGACGTACGCATCGTAAGAAGGGTTGTATATAGGACCTTTTGTATAAGTTTTCGCCAATAATGGTGTACTGCGCAGATCTATACGAAATCCGTCTGGCTTCCGTTTTGTTGGATGGTGGAGGTCCACCTTGCAGGTAGTTTCTAATGGGATCAATCCAACTTGTCTCTTCAGCCGTATTTTGTACTTCCTCTTCGAGCATTCCAATAGTTCTTGTGGGAAGGTACTGTAGGTTGAAAGAGGATTCTGTATTTCCGTTGGAAGTTGTGGCCCTTTTAGATAAGGCGTCTGCTTCTTCATTTTGTGCTCGACCGATTTTTTCAATCTGGAAGTGAACGAAGTATGAAACTATCTTCTTTACCACAGCTTGGTACTTAACCATGTTTTCCTCTTTTGCTTCGAAACTACCCAAGGTGTGGTTTACGACTAACTGTGAGTCGGAATACACATGCAGGTTCTAAATTCCGAGCCCCCTGGCCAAGTGTAATCCTGCGATTAGGGCTTCAGTATTCAAATTTCATTATTAGCTGCTCGAATTGGAACTTGAGTATCGTTGCCATCTTCAACTTAGAGCGGGAATAAAGGACGAAACCGGCTCCTGACTTTTCTTCTGTCGCTGATCCATCGACATATAGGAGCCATGGGATGCTAGGGTTTTCTTACGGATTTCTTTGATGGGATCTCATCTCCACTTGTGGGCATGGTTAACTCTGCTATAAAGTCCGCTAGCACTTGAGCCTTGATGGCCGTTCGGGGTTTATAAGTGAGATCGAACTCACCCAATTCTATTACCCACTTGGCTAGACGTCCTAAATTTTCAGGTTTATGGAGAACTTGCCTTAGTGGTTGATCGGTTAGCACAGTGACTTTGTGGGCTTGGAAATAAGGCCTCAATTTTAGATGCGGATGTGATGAGGGCAAGGCCAACTTTTCAAGCAGCGTATACCTTGACTCAAGGCCGTTAAGGATTTTACTTGGTGTAATAAACTGGTTTACGAACTCCCTTGTCTTCTCTTAAGAGAATAGCCACATGGCCCGCTAATCAGCAAATGCCAGTAGATGTAGAGCTCTTCTCCTACACCGCGGCTTAGCTAACAAATTGAGGCGATCGGAGATAATCTTTAAGTCCTTGAAAGGCTTTCTCACATTCTTACATCCACTCCATTTTTGGCGCTTTTAAGTAAGGCTTGAAAAAGTGGGAGGTTCTTCTCGCCACTTTAGAAATGAACCTTCCCAGAGCCGCCAGCGTCAGATTAAGTCATTTGTATTTCTTGAAGAGTTTTGGGTGACCCCATATCAAGAATGGCTCTGATTTTTTCCGGATTTGCCTCTATTCCTCTTTGTGTCAATACAAACCCCAGAAATTTCCCTGAGCGAACACCGAAAGAACACTTATTCGGATTTAAGCGCATGTCGTAAATCCGAAGGGATAGAAAGGCCTCCTGTAAATCCGGTAGATGTTCGTCGATTTTTTGGCTTTTTACCAAAATATCATCTACGTAAGCTTCAATGTTTCTGCAGATTTGTTCTTTGAAGACTGTATTTATAAGTCTCTGGAAGGTGGCTCCTGCGTTCTTTAATCCGAACGGCATTACTTTATAGCAATAAGTCCCAGTGCTTGTAATGAAGGATGTTTTTTCCTCTTCCTTTTCGGCCATTCGGATTTGATTATAGCCTGAGAAGGCGTCTAGAAAACTCAACATCTCATGCCCCGTCGTAGAATCAACTAAACCATCGATGGAAGGCAGGGGGAACGAATCCTTTGGACAAGCTTTATTTAGGTCCGTAAAATCTACGCACATTCTCCATTTTCCGGACGGCTTTTTTACAAGAACCACATTAGCTAGCCAGTCGGGATAGTTCACCTCTCGGATAAATCCAGCCTTCAAGAGGGTTGATACTTCTTCTTCTGCGGCCTTCTGTCTTTCTGGTGCCAAATTTCTCCTTTTCTGTTTAATAGGTTTGAATGATTGGTCTATGTTGAGGCGGTGTTCGATGACGTTGCGTTTTACACCTGGCATATCTTCTGGTGACCAGGCGAAAAGGTCAGAATTTGTCCTTAGTACCACCATGAGATTTTCTCGCTGTACTCTTGTTAAATTCGCACCAATTCGCACCGTACGTTCCATCCTGGTTGTATCTAGAGGAACTGTAAGCAACTCTTCAACGGGTATTGGCCGGAATTCCTCTTCTTCCTGCTCGGCTATTCTATTGACTAGCATGGCTTCCGAAACTTTTGTTTTGCCCCCATTTATGACTTTTCCTTTAAGGGTTGCAATGTAGCACTGTCGTACGAGAGGTTGGTCTCCTCCTACTTCTCCGCTGCCACTTTCAGTTGGAAATTTTAAGAGAAGATGGTAGGTAGAAATTACGGCTTTCAAGGCGTTGAGGGTTGGCCTACCAAGAATAACGTTGTAGCTCAAAGCACAACGTACAACCAGAAAGTTTGCCGTTACTGTTGATGATCTTGGCGATTTTCCTACCATAACCGGCAAGGAGATCATTCCTTCTGGTTGTATAACTCCTCCGGAAAATCCTACTAAGGATGATTTTACGGGGAGCAAGTTATCCGCATCATATCTCATTCTCTCGAAAGCACTCCAAAAGAGAATGTCAACTGAAATTCCACTGTCTATCAGAACTCTCTTCATTTGGAAGCTGGAAACCATGATGGCAATGACTAGAGCATCATCATGGGGGTGACGAACTCTGCTGACATCGTTATCATAAAATATGATGGGAGTCATAGTTCGAGACCTCCTTTGAGGTGTTTCCGTTTCCTGCGCGACTCCTATCATTCGGGCGTAACTTTTCCGAGAGGCAGAACTTTCACCGCCACAACCGGGTCCACCACTAATGAACCCCACCATTTCTCCTTCTTCTTCTTCTTCAGGTTGTGAAATGTCAGGTTCCTCTTGAATCTCAAGGTTGATGTATTGCTCCAGTTGCCCTCTTCGAACGACATCTTCTATGGCGTTCATCAAATGGGTGCACTTCTCCGTATCGTGTCCTTTAGATCGATGAAACTGACAATATCTCTTACTGTTCTTTTGCCGTTCGGGATTTCTTGCGGGCTCTGGCCATGTTAGGAGTTTTTGCTCTTTGATTTGCATAAGGATATGGCTTCTAGTTTGATTTAGTGGGGTATGGTGGTCATATCTGACGATTTTCTTTTCCTTTGAAGGTTCTCTAGGCTGTGGTACATGCCGTTGAGGTCGTGTTGGGATTTCCAGACCTCTATTTCCACCCTTACTGTACCTGCGTGACTCTCCCTCCTTTCGTATGTCCGGAGGTCTTCTGTTGACATTTTGGTAGGTTTTTCCTCTTTGAATTTCCACCGGTTCGCGTCGGGCCTCTTCCTCCCAACCCGTATAGATCTCATCGGAATTGATGTACTTTTGGGCATGGATCATAAGGGCGAGGATGGTTTTTGGTGGATCTAGGGTGAGGGAAAAACGAAAAGGGGATTCTAGCAATCCTTCTATTAAAAAGGTCACAGCCATTCGCGGAAGGAGGTCCGCAACGTTAACTGTTTCGTCTATGTAACGATTTAAATAGGCCTGGAGCGTTTCCCCCTCTCGCTGCTTAACGCGCAAAAGGGTAGACGGGGTCTTCTTTTGTTTTGAGTAATTTGCAAAGTAAGCTAGGAAGCGATCTGCTAGAATTTGAAAAGAAGGAACTGTGCTAGAAGGAAGATCGACAAACCAGTCTTGCACTTTTCCTTCTAAGGTGGCGGGAAAAGCTCGACACATGCGAGCGTCGGTAATTCCTGTGACAAGCATCTTCGATCGAAAAGACTTCAGGTGAGGACGGTTCGGTTCTCGCTTCAGTATGCAACCATAGCGAGTGGGTCTCAAATTATCGTGAACTTGCTCTTCCAATATTTCCTTGATAAAAGGTGAACACATCGAGAACGTGTCGCTCGGACTTCTTGTTTCCTCGCGAGGGATCACATCATTTGTGTTCTTCTCTCGGCCGTTGGAATAGATGGGCTATTCCGTTCGGTCCTTGTCCGCTTCCGCCTCGCTTGTTGTTCGGGTTCTGTGGCAAAAGCCTTTGCTCTCGACGCCGATCGGGAGGGGGGTTCCGAGCCAGCGAGAAAGCTGTTCTCTCTCTCTTCGCCTCCTCGAAAGTGCGGTCCTTGTCCTCCCTCTGCTTTGAATTGGTGGTGGGATTGTTGGCGATTTGGTGGAATTTGTGTGGGAGGAATCGGCGGGTGAGCTAAAGCATGAACTTGAGTTAAGCTGCTCCAAATCGGCCGGGCCAGACGTTGAGGTAAAACTCCGGAATGGGGTCTTGGGGTGGGACGGGAGGATTTTCCTATGGAGGTAAGATCAGTGGATTATTTAACGGAATCTCCTCCGCCCGGACTTCTCCGTGTTCTTCGTGGTTACTTGGTGCTCCTTTTTCTTGAATCCGCTTTTGACCTTCGTAGTAATCATTTGGCTTTTTGTAAGGGTCCCCACGGGCGGCCAAGCTGTTGATGCCAAAAAGCGGTCCACCTCACACCTTGGCTCACCGTAAGCCTCGTGATCCGCCTCGACCTTTCGACAAACGGTTAGAATTTATAGTTGGTGTGGACGCTTACTTCTGCTTATGAACAGGGAACAAAGGGAACACCCTGGAAGTCCGACCGGAATTACCTATTGACGAACCTGTAAAGAAGGAGAGGGCAGTGATCGGAATTGGGCCTTTTTGCCCGGATTTAACTCCGATGCTTAAGTCATAAAACTTGAGTCAGGGGTCTTAAATTAGACAGTTCTTTGTATCTTGAGGTTTTTTTCTCCTCCTCCCTTCTTCCACTACCGTTCTCCTTTTATAGCACCCTAGAGGCGGTTTAGGAAAGGCGGTGGGTTAAAATATCTCCTAAGGCGGTAGAAAAATATCTACTGCCTAATGTGTAGGTGCCACGTGGGTAAAAATAGAGTGAATATCTGCCTATTGTAGTGGGTGGATAAGGCCTACCCACTGTAGAGGCGTTAGATATTTATTTCTCTCTTTCCACCTCACGTCTTGTATAAGAGGGTTGCTATAATTCCGACGGACTTGTTTGTAAGATTGAATCCTCATAATGTTTGCCGAACGGAATTGTATAAATATTGCCATGTGGCCAGAGAGACATGGTCTTGTGTGTGACAGGTGGTCCTTTAGGTTAATGACACGTGTCTGACCAAATATATCCGTAACATATACATATTAATATATATCCCTTTTAAACCGATTTTCATCTTTACCCAAATAACGGTAATAATTAAATATTTTTTTACACTTATATATATATATATATATATATATATATATATATATATATATATATATATATTTGCATAAATAAATCCTACTAATTCTATGTTTGGGGAATTCATTCAATTGAATGATTAATTACATAATACTAAGAATACATTTATTCCCTACTTAATTAAAGAGGGATTAAGAGACTTTTTATTCCAATAAAAACTTCAATTAAACCAAACCTTGGGGATTTTTCTATTTTAACCAAAGAATTAAAGAAAATAACTAATTGGAAAAACAAAAACAAATAACTCCCTAAAATCCTTGGATTTTACAGACGCTAATAATCAGATGTTCCCGTAAGCTGGGTGAACATGTTGTGGAGGTGGAGAACAGAGATCGGTGGCATTGGTTCCTCGAAGTTTTGAGGGGCTTACTTGGGAATCGTAGAATGTGTGGCGGACTTGGATACACATTTATGTCGCACTCAACACAAGGTTATGCGGATTGGAGTATATGTTCATATTGGTTGTTTACTTAATTATTATTATTTTTGTAGGGACTCATGCAAGCAATAGAACAGTTAATGCCCATGGCAGAACACAGAAGATGTGCAAGCCACATCTTCTGTAACTTGAAGAAAGTACACAAAGTCTTGCACCTTCAGAGGTTGTTTTGGAAGATAGTTAAGGCTATTAACGTGCCTGAATTTGAGACAGTGCTACAGACTATTGGAGAAACTAGTGAACAAACGTCAGCAGATCTACTCAAGATCCCTCCTACAACATGGACAAAAGCAATTTTCAACACCAAAGGCAAGTGTGGTATTGTGGAAAATAACATGTCGGAGACTTTCAATGTTCTTATCTTAAAGGCAAGGCATAAGTCTATAATTACAATGTTAGAGGAGATCATAGTACTTGTGATGCGAAGGATAGTGGCGAGGGAATACTCTGGAAAATTCAAGGATGGTTTGGGGCCAAGGGTTTGGGCTAAGATTGGTGAAAACAAAGAGAAAAGCGCTTACTGCCGCATAGAATAGAATGCTGAAAGTGGATATGAAGTATACCAAGAGCAAGACATGTATGTCTTAAATATTGAACACCAACATGTCGTAAATATTGTGTGTGATATTGTACCGCAAAGAATACATTGAAGACTATGTGTCTATATGGTACAAGAAAAGTTTGTTTGATAGATCATATGCTTACGTTCTTCAGCCAGTTAATGGAAAGAACCTATGGCCCAGGACAGGCTTTGAACCAATACAGCCACCCCCAGCAAGGGTTATGCCAGGGAGACCTAAGAAGCTACGAAGAAAGGAAACTTGGGAGTCCGCAAGTGCTTTAAGAGTTACTAGAATGGGACGGAAAAAGTCTTGCAGAACCTTTCATGGCAGTGGTCACAATTCAAGGAAGTGTCCTACAAAGGTAATAAAATTTAATTGAGGTGCTGCTTTGTAGCTATGATCTGACCACATTGTTTCAGGCTGCTGCTGCGAAGGGCAAGGGGACAACAAGTTAGGCTGCATTAGTTCAAGGAGAGAATATTGACAGTGGATCCACAAACAAGAAGAAGAAAGCACAGGGAAAGGGTAAACACGACACTACTGCCTTTGACACTGCATAAGTAACACATAAGAAGTGAGATATTTTTTTTTTATTTCTATTAAACTAACTAAATGCCACTGTTGTATAATTTCCCATTGTTCTATAATTTTTTTCCTGTTGTTCTATAATTTTTTTTTTTAAGTTCTATTGAACTAACTAAATGCCATTGCTGCCTCTCAGGCTCCTGTTGTTGCCAAGGGCAATGGTAAAGAGAAAATAGGTATTACTGCAACAAGGCTAGGATTGCAAGAAAAAGGGATGCCACGGGTAAATAGGGAAAACATACAAATTCTTTCTTTTGGTCTGATTTTTAAGTGTTGATATGACAACATTCTTCAAGTGGCTGGTGCTGGCAAAGATAAAGAGAAAACAGATCACCTTAAGCCCTGTGATAAGGGTAAACAGGCCCTGCTTCTACTGAAGTTAATAGCATCCAAGACCAGGACAATGCACAGGTAAAGTATATTATGAAAATATGTTAAATTTTTTTTCTTTTTGGTTGATAAGCAGCTTCTGTGTCAGGTCCCTGTTGTTGATGAAGGTGCACCCATACAAAACTAGGACAGTGCAGAGGTAGTATATATCATAGAAATTTTGAAATTGCTTTTTCTTTTCTGTTGATACAACCTTCTGTTATAGGCCCCTATTGCTGCTGAATTTCTACCCGTCCAAGGCCAGGACAATGCTGGGGTAATACATATAAGAAGTTATATAAATTTTTCTATTAGTTCTATTGAACTAACTAAATTTGTCAGGTTGTTTCTACTGCGAAGGTCAAAAGTAAAAGGAAAGCATCAACTGCTGCTAAAATGACTGAATTAGTGAAAGGTAAATTTGATAGTGGGCTCAAATTGAAGGAAAGGGATAAATCACAGGTAAATCTGAACAATTAATACTTATGGATTTTATTTTTGTATGTGTTTATCCAAAATATTTATATTGTGTCTTGCTACTGCCAATGGTAAACAGGTCCATGAGAATAGACTGACAGAGCATATAGGAGTCCAAACTAGGAGGAGTAAAATCCTATTAGAAGCTAGTAGCACAAGTAATTACAAGGTAATCACATACTTCAATCTTAGAATTTTTTTTTTAAAAAAAAAAAAATCTTCTTGTGGGTTAACATTAATCACAGTCACTATCTATTTGTTATGCTCCTACAGATTAACACCACTGCAAAGGATTTTGAAATCTCGAAGAAACGACAATGGAATATTGAGGTTAATTTATAACCTTCAGAGTATTACAAATTTCAATTTTTTAATATTTGTTTGATCATCCTAACTATTTCCATGTTTTTTATTTAGAGTGGTGGAGAGAGAAATTTGAGGTTCAGAACAACTGATCCCACATCAAACTTTGATGCAGGAGGCTCAAGTCAAATATTGCTGGGTTGGCAGGTCAATGTAAAGACGCGACGTTATCGAGTCAATTCCAAGATTGGGTCGGTTTTGGGTGTGGTTCGGTATTTTGGCCATAACTTTGGCTACTGATATCAGAATCGCGCGTTCGACCCCAATTCGGAAAGCTCTTTGCGGTACGCACGACAAGGGGACATCCTAGTTGAGAGAATTTTAGCTATTTTTTTCTATTTTTAGAAATATTTTATCCGTTGAATTAAGGTTGTCGGCCTTTTTTCTATTTTTGGTAATATTTCATATGCCAAATTAGGATAGGATTTGAATCCGATTTGATCTCGTCTTTTTAGGATTTATCTGATTTATTTAGAGTTTTAAATTTAGATAATTTTAGTTTTAAATAATAATTTATCAATTTTAGAAAATTTAGATTAGATGATAAGGTTTTAGGTTAATCTTTTGAGGCTATTTAACCTGGCATGTGGGTTGATTTTTCATTATTTAATTTTGATTAATAATATTTTCCTCAATTTCAGAGTATTTTCTCTGGTTCTTTTGGTTCTTCGTTTCTTCTTCCTTACAGTCCTTGGATCCGGCTAGCCCGCGGGATAATCACTACCATGCCCGGCGTCAATTGGTACCAGAACTCATCATCTCCCTCGAAAGCATTATCATCGACATCAATGACTGGTGGTCGTGGTCGTCGGGTTGGACAGGTTCCGGCTGAGGAAGTCCAGTACTGTGACCTGAGCGCCCTGGAGGCGCAAGTCAAGAAATTATCAAGGCGTCTGGCGGCGATCGATTTTGATTGTGATTATCGTGGGCAGTTTCCGATTAAGGAAGTCCAGCACCATAATCATAATGATCAGTGGTTTGGCCAACCCATTTACTATGATGATGATGAGGAGACCTTGCCCATCTTCAACGATGATGCGGAGGAGGAGATCTTGCCGATCTATGATGACTATGAGGAGGAAATTGGAGAGCCCGAGGAGGAGATTGGTAAGCCTATCTATAACGATGATGGGGCTAGTGTTGTGTTGGTATCCCAATGGCCAGAAAACCCTCAATGCCTGGTAACCAATACTACTAACCTACTTTCTGTCTCTAGGGTTTTGAGCGAGATCAAGCATAGAGATCCAGACCTACCAACAAAGGTGCAGTCGAACTCAGGGTCAAGTTCTTTCCAACCCGGGGTGACTAATGCAGGAGGCTCAACTCAAATATTGCTGGGCTGGCGGGTCAACATAAAGACGTGAAGTTATCGAGTCAATTACAAGATTGGGTCGGTTTTGGGTGTGGCTCAGTATTTCGGCCATAACTTTGGCTACCGATATCAGAATCGCGCGTTCGACCCCAATTGAGCTCTTTCATGCGGCATTACGACATGGAGACGTCCTATTTGAGAGAATTTTAGATATTTTTCTATTTTTAGAAATATTTTATCCGCCGAATTAGGGTTATCAGTCTTTTTTCTATTTTTGGTAATATTTCATATGCCAAATTAGGATAGGATTTGAATCCGATTTAATCTTGATTTTTTAAGAGCTATCTGATTTGTTTAGATTTTTAAATTTAGATAAGTTTAATTTTAAATAATAATTTATCAATTTTAGAAAATTTAGATTAGATGATAAGGTTTTAGGTTAATCTTTTGAGGCTATTTAACTCGGCTTGTGGGTTGATTTTTCATTATTGAATTTTGAGTAATAATATTTTTCTGAACTTCAGAGTATTTTTTCTAGTTCTTTTGGTTCTTCGTTTGTTCTTCCTTACAGTCCTTGGAACCGGCTAGCCCGCGGAATAATCGTTACCCCGCCCGACGTCAAACTTGCTTTGATTGACAAAATCAGACTTACTATATTTTGGATAAAAAATTATGAAACAGATGTGAATGTTGTAAGTATTGTGATTGTTGTGCCAGTGCATGACTATCTGTGTGTTTTTTGGTTTTGTTTTGTAAGACAATTAATTAGTTTGGTTGTACTCTTTCATATATGTTTTATTAAATTAGGCCCAAATAACGTATGTTAGAGATTGCAAGTTGTAATTTGTTTAGTTGTCTTAAAGATTGCAAGTTGTAATCTCTTAAGTTGTAATTTGTTTAGTTGTCTTAGAGGATTATGGTTAGCATTTTAATTTTAGAAGAAAAAATTTATTTTCACAAAAAGTTTATATTTTTTTGTAATGACTTATGTATACAGACTTCCAAGTCTTCCATCGGTTTGAACCTCTCAGTTGGAAGAACCTAGTTGAGTAGGTGTTTATCGGTATAGTGACCATCATTAAGTCGATGAGGACATCTCAAAGCTAGTGGGTGAGCCCACCGAGGCCAAAGAGGCCAAAGAGGCCAAGAAGGAGGAGAAAGAGAGAGCTCTCTCTCTTGAAGACCTACTCTTCAAACCTAAGAAGAAGGAAGAGGAGGCACAGCTAACTCAAATGAGTACTCTCTCCCTTGAAGATCTCCCCTTCACGCATAAGAAGGCTGCAAGATAGCTCTCTCTAATAACAATTCTTTCCTTCAAAAGATCTTTACTTAACACTTATTAAGAAGAAGATGAAGAAGGATGCTACATAAATATGAACAGGATGAAAAAGAGGAGGAGAACTATGATGGGACAAAAAACAAATATACTTTTTCATATAAAGTTCAGACTTGATGGGTAAAGGCAAGACAAAATGAGGTTATCAGTAAAAAGGTGATTGGTTTGTCACGGGATGGATTAAAATCTCACTCCACAAAAGGAAAAGTTATCCTGACTATTTGAAAAAAATTCAAGGTCTAGAAAATTAGGAAAATCAAATTAAAATCAAATTTATTTTTATATTTTAACCAAATGTTCATTTCTATTCCTATTCAATCAAATTGTTTGTTACGACTCGACTCCTGTACATTAATTAGTTTTATTCATTTTTATTCATATTTTTGATGTGGCAACTGACTGATATATGATTAGAAATAAAGATAATTTTTTTATTAGGTTTCATTGCTTGTATTGTAGTTTTGGCGGACTTGGTGGCATTGTGGCTTGTTAAAATTGATTGGTATCCCATGTCAACATAAAAATTTTTTTAAAAATTTTCTACCATGTTAATGTGGATTGACGTGCCATGCTAACGTGAGGTATTAAAAAAAATGAAAAATCACCAAAAATATCCCAAAATATCGGATGATCTTTTTTCTCTAAAAACATTACTTTAGTATACCTGAAAATTTGCAAATAAACCAAACAAATTTATACTTCTTTAACACTAATGTGTTGGAGAAGTATTAACTTTTCTGATTTGTTTGCAATTTTTCAGGTTTACAAAAAGAGAAAAAATAAATATATTTGGGAGAAGAATATCAAAGTCGATCAAAGGGTATATATTAAAAAAATATATATCAATTATTATAATACAATTATATCAATTTTATATCGAAGACAATTTCTTCTCATAATTTAGCTTTGCCGCCAAAAGGAATCCTTTTGATTTAAACGACCATTATATATATAGCTTCGTGACTTCGTCCCTTCCCGCATTCTAACCGATCGAATCCCACTCCCTCTCCCATTGAAGAACACCGGCAATGGCAGAGAACCTGCGTCAAAGAGGAGATCGGGGTTCTCTACACCGGAGTTCCTACGATGATCCGAATCCCGACGACCGCGATCATGGCGGCAGCCACCGTCGCTGGTCTAACCTCTTCCGTTCCAAGCGCCATCATGTCACCGCGGGCTACATCTTCTTCCTAGTTGGTCTATGTATAATCTTGCCACTTCTCTACCATAACTTCAAGAGCATGGTGATCTCTCTCTGCAATTGTCTCTTCTCATTGTTTTCTCGATCTTTTCTTGTTGGGCATTGTTTTATCCATGGGGGGTTTTAATGCTGGAAATGGATATCATCAGTTTTCTTTAGAGGTTGTATTTCGGTTTCTTGGATCTTTTCTTGTTTCCGCTGTTGTGTGTGTGGTTGCATGCTTGAGTTGTCTATGCTGGAGTTTGAGTTGTTCTTTGGTTTGTTTATGGGATTTGGTTTCTTGAGTCATAATCTTGAAAGTGGCTCTCTTTGAGCGTATTGACTAGTATGAATGTTATTGTCTTCATTATCTATAATTCAGCAGATTAAAAGTAAAACTAATTTGGCTTTAATAAATTTGTACTTTTTTTTATCATCTTCATTGATATTGATTTCCATTGCCCCCACAATATATCCAGTAATTGAGATGCCAAAAGTCATTATGTCATTCAAATTGGCCTATTTTTATGTTCTCCCTTATTTCACTTTTTCAGAGCAAGCCATATCTATGCACAAGAGATGAGAGACAAGCTATTCACTGTCCCAAAGTGAGTTTCATTACATGGTTTAATGTTCATTTGATATGTTATAGGAAAAATACATTGCAAATGTGTTGTTTCATTTTCATATATTAATGATTCTACTCAATTTGGTAGGCTTCAGGCACTCTATATGGACCCTCACTTTGGCAGAATCCCTTCTATGCTGCTACCTCATGGAAGCATTGCGCTGACCACAGCAAAAGTGAGCCATCAAGTAAAGCCTCATCTCAAGTGACTTTTTTTTTCTTCTTACAGTTTTTAGTTATTTGTTTATTAATTTCTGCATCATGTGATGAATGTTCTGAAAATATTATTGAGTTATTGCAACCTTGATACTAAATTCAGTCTTAAATTTGTTATATGCAGTATTCAAAAGCATTTGATGGTTTCTGAAGGATCTATGTTCTGTTTATTAGCTGTCTAGATGGAAATGATTCCCTTTATCTGTTTTTCCACAATCTAATCTTTAAGACTAATTCTTAACATTTTGTTTTGTTTTTTTTTTTTTTTTTATGATAAATATGGACAAGCTGGTAGAGGCACATGATACGCATTGTTCAAACCCTCAACCTCTCTTTGTTAGAGGGAATGGGTTAGCCAACTTTCCTTGTGAAAGTTGACCTAATTCTTAACATTTTTAATCTCAAAATTTTATCAGGTGTTCATAGGCATCTCTTGGTTCGATAATATTCTTTCTTCCATTTTACAGCTATAAAAAGGCGCTGATTTATATGGTGAATAATATGGCAGGTCTTCATCCAGAAAATGAGACTACAGGATACATTCTCATCCATGCTGAGGGAGGTTTAAATCAACAGCGGGTGGCTGTAAGATTTTTTCCATTGATTGCAACTTCGCAGAAGATATACTTATTTTCTTCTGTTCATGTTTCATCCAGAAATGAGACTATAATATATATTTTCAATTTCTTAAGTTTCTCTCTTCTTTGATTTAAGTTCTAACTTCCTACAAATTGTTTTGGATAACCTAACCTAAACCACATGATTCTGAAGTAACCAGAGCACATTGACAGTTAAGTATCAACACATATCAATCCTGTTATGATAACATTGGGGGAGATATTTGTAGCTGATAACCTTTAAGATTGAAAAATCCTGTTACTTGTTTTAATCATCATGATAGAAGAACCAAATAGCATGCAAGGTTTATATACTTTATTATTATTATTTTTCATCTTTTACCTTTTTTGTTATTGAGAATAGGAGAATCTGTTTTTTATTGGACATTATTACTCTTTAAATCTTAGACACTCCATTGGGGAAATGGAGAGAAAATGTCTTTAAAACTCTATGGAGTAGAAGATATGCTCTATTTAAAGGTACCTTTCTCATTTGCTTTGTACCCCGAAACAACTGATATAGAGCTATCTGGACTTAGCTATTAAATGTAGATTTTCCCATATGAATTGGATAGAATTGTTAATATAGGTGATTATTACTACCCAGCTCTTGTTTCTTACAGATATGCAATGCTGTTGCTGTTGCACGATTGTTGAATGCTACTCTAATTTTGCCAGTTCTTGTTCAAGATTTAGTCTGGAAAGATGAGACGTGAGTATGATTCATCAAGATTATATGACTGTTGCTGGTCTTTCATTATTCTGTGGCTTCCTGACTTCATCATTAACATAATGAAAATAAACTCGTAGGCCTTGATTTAAGAGAGGCTTTGGTTTTATTTGATAACGTAATACTAAGTGGCTGATATCCATGCATCTCATTGTAACTCAATTGATATATGATTATAGGAAGTTTGAAGATGTATATGATGTTGGCCATTTCATTGATTACTTGAAAGATGACGTGCGCATTATACGAGAAATCCCTGGCTGGATTGTTAAAAAGGATGCGCTATACGGAAGCCAAAGGTGTGTGAATTATTATGTCTTCATCCGTAACTTCTACTGTTTGATTTATTCAGAATGCATACTGCGTTTTTCGTTTCTGTTCCATTCCTTAATGCAGGGTAACTTCTATGGAGCCATTGCTCTTGTTATTTTAACCAATAGATGTCGTTATCACTATGCATCTGAACTGTTTTGTTGGTAATGAGAAGAATGAAAAGCCATTCAAAAGGCTTTTTGACATGTTGTCACAGATGGTGGCCAAGGGATGATTGACCCTGGTTGCTGTATGGTTGTTGCTTGTTATGTTTCATATGAATAATAGAACTGCTGCTAAGAAACAAATATCTCCACCCAAGAATATATTAAAAAGGCAATTTGTTATTTTGATATATGTATATATAATGTGATACTGGAATGTTTGTTTGCAGAATTGTCAGAAACATCCCAAAGTATGCGTCATCACAATACTATATTGACAATGTATTACCAATGATCAAGACAAAGAAAATACTGTCCCTAAAGCCCTTCACAGACAGGCTGGGGTATTGTTATTTATAGTTAATCTTATGGTTAAATTCTATTAAGTATTGTTTATTCTCATTCTTATTGCTAAGAACATGCATTTCAAATTTACGAACTTTCAGTCACTCGAATGTTCCACAAGAAATCAACAGGCTGAGATGCAGGGTGAACTATCATGCTTTGAGATTTATACCCGAAGTTGAAAAAATGGCAAATACTTTGGTATCAAGAATGAGGATGCGCACTGGCAGACGGATACCCTTCTTGTAAACCTCTCTTTTTGAACATAGAGTACAAGAAATTATGTTTTCCTATGAAAGGTATGTAATTCCTTCATCTCTTACAACAGAGCGCTTCACTTGAGATATGAGAAGGGCATGATTGGTCTTTCATTCTGTGATTTTGTTGGGACAAGAGAAGAGAAAGAGATGATGGATGCATACAGAAAGAAACTATGGCCCCGTCGTTACAATGTGAGTGAATCTTCTGCATTGACGGTTATATTCTTCCAGTGGAGAACTCGGAACTGAGAATAAGTCACTTAGCACTACTACCCTGGGATTATTTGCAGAATGGTTCTCATCTTTGGAAACTCGCACTTGAAAAAAGAAAGTCAGGTAAGTGCCCACTTGAGCCTGGGGAAATAGCCATGCTCCTTCGAGCACTTGGCTACGAAAGCAACACTCAAATTTACATTGCTTCCGGCCCTATCTACGGAGGGGACAACAAATTGGCTCCTCTGCGTAACATGTTCCCTAATCAGGTAAAACCTTTCTCTTTGTTTTTCCTTCTGAGTGTGACTTGGAACTGAAATGAAACATCTCCTTGTTCTCATGTTTTGCAGGTTAGAAAGGAAGAGCTAGTGGCCAAAGGGGAGCTAGATAGTTTGAAGAAGCATGTAACAAACCTGGCAGCGTTGGACTTCTTGGTGTGCTTGAAGTCAGACGTGTTTGTGTCGACCCATGGCGGTAACTTCGCAAAGCTCATCACTGGAGCTCACGTAGGTACATGGGGCACAACCTCAGAGTCCATAAAGCCGGCCAAAAGCCACATGTTCAGGATACTTGGGAATCCCTACATGTACTGGGAGCAGTTAAAAAACGAGACCATCTCTGCGCACACGTATCGCACTGGACTCCCAGAAGACACATTCCCAATCTATGACATCTGGGAGAACCCTCTCACCCCATGTATGTGTAGAACATTCAATTGAATGGGTCAAATACTTGTACATACTAATCTCCATTCTTTCCTACTGATCTTAGTTTCTTCGTCTATGGCTCTATGTTCTTCACAATCTCTTCACAGAAGGAACCATAGCTTGATCACTGCACAGACATTCCATTTTTTCAGCATCAAGTATAGAGAAACTAGGATGACCACCATACAATCACTTGTTTTGATTCCTCTCCAATATCCACACTGGTATCCCTGAGAGGCAGGCAAAAACCTGGACTTTCAAGTACCAGCTGAAAATAAAACAAAGACTAATTTTGCAGGCTGATATTCTCCAAAAGAGACCGATGAAGCCACCACTGAACCCCATAGACAGCAAGACGCCGGTATGAAGAAGAAGGGCCATGTGGAGTCCACGCCAAGAGGGGGTCAGCTATGCGGATGTGGTAGCCGAACCTGCCTGTTCATTCCTTGTTGCAACATTTTAGAACGGTGTTGACTCGTGACCAAACACCAACTCCAACGAGGAGGGAAGCGAGGATGATGGATGGACTAAGGTCCATTTCAAAAGACGGTGTTGAACACCGACAGGAGAAGGCACAATGCCAGCTAAGAGGGAGTTATAGCACGGTGACGTTCACCACTGAATTGCCCGACCTAGAAAGGGGTGGAGGTGTGCGGAATGTGCTTAATGCCTGACCACCTTTTGGATGACTGTAGACACATTGACACTTGGAGAAGGTGCAGAGGAGTAGGTCACCGGAGTCCCAAAGCCCCGTTGAAGCTCTAGCGTGAGCAACATAAGAGGTGCAAAGAGGGGGAAGTGACCACGAGCTTCAAAGAAAGGGGGAAAAGTCCATTGTGAGCCAACAAGGTCCATAGAGACACTTGGAACTGGAAAGGAAGCATAGAAGCACCAACCATCACTGGACCATAGATGTTGTTATGGGGGAAATCTGATCATCTACTTAGCATGATCTAAGGGCCTAAGAGCAACGAAGCTTAACCAACAAGGCTTCTTGAAGGTGCTCGATGGTCATGGCAAACAGGCAGTGGACTAGCACCAGTTGGGCCAGCGAGACACACGAGTAATCGCCTAGCGAGCGATTACTTATGATGCAAGCTAACAACTTAACAACCTCGTTTGAAGTTATAAAAGGCGCAAAGGAGAAAAAAAGGGGGATCCTGAATCCTTTCCACGAGCTCACACCCTATGAGACTGTCTTCGATTCCTCTCTCACTTTTTCACTCTTTTTTTCTCCTAATCCGTCTAAGAATCTCTTCTCTCTTTGATTGATCTTCTTCTTCTCCAATCACCCTACTGACTTGATCGTCGGAGAGTCCCGGAAAGAGCCCTTAGACGTCCTTTATAGGAGCGCGACTGCGATTCAAAGGCCTATGGCCTCTCAAGACGGTGATCGGACAGCAAGCCGGCAACCCTATCTCTTTTCCCCGATCAATCCCCCAAAAGTTCATCATCTCCACCAAGATTTCGTTCGTTGATAAGGATCCATCCTCGATCCCAAGGACACTCAGATTCACAACATCAACGGTTGGCACCATCTGTGGGAAAATCGAGCAAGAAACTATATAGCTCTACGATGGCGAGAGGCAAGCAAAACCAGACGCAATACGGTCACTAATGATATCATGGGACAAGGCTCAGTCCCTGAGGCTACTGCGACTCCTCAAGAATAGCCAATGATCCTAGAAGAAGATCGCAAGGATGTCCAGATCTGGCTACTCTAAACTTAACTCGAGGAGCTCACGGAGCCCTCCAAAGACAAGATTAGGCCCCTCAACCTTCACAACCATGGGAAGATTTTTGTGGCCGGATTCAATTGAGGCGAGTAGGTGCTCTTCTACACCTCTCTCAGAACCGGACAAGAAGGAGATAAGCGTTTGATCACCCTACAGCATTGGATCATCCTAGCCTCTATCTCGATCAACACAACCCCCACGGCCTTAACATAAGGTCGCTCATCGGTTGGCCAAGGAACAATCAAGGTACCCTCCCTAGCTACTTTTCCTTTCATTCCTGAAATTCTTGAAGCTCTTCTACAAGCTGGATTTCAGATGCTACCTATAATAGCACCTCGGATCTAATAGACCACTTGGAGTCTTTTAAGGCCATGGTGTCCTCCATTGAATTCCCAACGAGATCATGTGTCTAACTTTCCTAACAATGCTGAGAGGAGCGCCTCAAACTTGGGTTTCTCACCTATCCTCGGAGTCGATCTCATAGTTTAAGGAATTATCCGACCTCTTCGTCAGATACTTCATAAGTTGCAAGAAGTAGAGAAAGACCTCGATAATGCTGATGAGAGTGAAATAGGGAGAAGGAGAAAGTCTTCACAATTATATTCACATGTTCAACATGGAGAACTTGGAAGTACCAACCCTCAATCAAGCCTTTGCAGTTGTTGCTCTTATGGAAGGCTTGAAGAGGTCGCCTCTCCAGTTCTTATTATTCAAAAAACAACCAAAGGATTTGGCCGGCCTCCTTGCTAGGGCAAAGAAATACATAAATGCTGAAAAAAAATCTACTCAACCCGAAAAGAAGAGGTCAGGCAAGACAGGCCCAAAATAGACCGAAATCAGGTGCACGAGTTACAAGGGTTGCACAAGAAACAAAAGCCCCTACCTCCAGAAAGTGCTCATAAAGCTGAACCGACTAGATTGAGGAACCATGGTCCTCTCAATATAAGTCGGACACAAATTCTGATGAATATAGAAGATCCAAAGATGTTTAAATGGTGTTAGCTCTCTATAGAGAGCTATTTTACAGGACATAAATATGTGTGTTAATAGATGAGTTTTATGCATGTTTAGTTCTATTTCTTATAAAATGTACAACTTGTGTTTACTCGCTTGAATTGTGCAAGTTATATAGGAATATGGTACTTTTGGGTACTAATTCGAGTATTTATGTTTGTATTAGGAAAAGCCGATTTTCGGCCATCATTCAGAGCAACACAAGGAAAGTAAAACCCTAGAGCAAAGCAAATCGAGCTATGGTTAGAGCAAAGCTTCACCGAGAAGGGATGGAATTTTGCGACACATCGCTAAGACTCAAGTAACACGTCACTCAATCTGCTGAAGGCGACTGACAGAGACTAGGAATTTGCAATGCGTCGCTATCGGGAAGCAGCTCGAGCGATAAGCATTTGAGACTGTTTCAGGGTGCAAAGACCGCTCTCTCACACAAGTGTGTGTGTCCCTATAGTAATAAAACTATTCAGTACCAAGTCGAATCCACAAGGACTAGTGAAGACTCTGACTAAGTACCAACTACTCTTAAGCCTTAGTTCATCCAATCAATCCAAACAAAGTTGACTTATACTAATTCTAAACTAGAAAGCGAGTAAAGGAAAATAGGTGGGTTCGGGAGATTCAAGCACTAATACTAGGGTTTGGATGTCTTGCTTAGCACTATACAAATAATCAATCTTGACGCTTTCTTTGAACAGTTGTTGCCATGAATGTAGTTGTATGAAGAATAGGCTTCGAATCTTAATTCTAGGCACTAATTATAATTCATGCTCTCACATGGATACCACTAATGTCACCATATCATATATCTCTATGTATAACACTAAGGTTAACGGACCCTACTTCCTATCTGCACTATAGTCTTCTACTCTTGTTACCTCATATACCCAGATTGGCCCTTATTCCATTCTTATGGCAACGGGGACTAAGATTGTCATTTCCTCTTAGACAATGGGTAATAAACTCAAGCATATAACCCGTAGTATCCAACTTGCAAACATACATCGACTTCTCTCTCGTTCTCACGTAGAGAAGTAGGATGTGCCACTTCCTCTAGTACAATAGTTAAATTGATACATGTTTATAAGCACATTCACCTTAACAACAATTCATCAAAGTCAAGAACTCAATTGATTCTCATGCTAAGGAGTCCATACAAACCCTAGAAGAAGGGCTTAGCCTAAATAAATGGTGCTAAATAATAAAGATGACATTAAAACCCAAGCATCCATGGTCAATATAAATCACAAGTAATAGAGGGTAAAAAATGTTGAAATAAATAAATACTGCCCTTCTATTGATGGCTCCACACCCTCCTCAAGGGGCTTGAAGCTCCCTTTCATCTTAGGGACCCTGGGATGATCATGCGAGGATTGTTCCATTAACTGTTGACAGCCTCACATGATCTTCACCCAAAATCTAGTCCAAGACTTAAAATGGCGAACCCTAGAAACTTGCAACAGTTTATATAGACAACATAGAGTGTCATGACGCAAATGAAAGCACCGTCATAACGACAAAGCCCTGATCTGCACTTCCCAATACTCGCCGCATCGTTGAGGATCACCATCTTGACGCTCACTCTCTGTCTTTCCTTCTGCGTACAGCATCATGACTCTGCACCAACAGCATCGCGACACTGCTTCTCTGCACTCCTGGGTTTGCTTCGTCGCGATGCTTCCATACGTTGTCGCGACGCTAGCTCCTATGGAGAGTGTTCAAGACGCCTTCTTTCTTTTCAACGATCCAACTCTCCTGTACAATCATTTTTACTTGAATTAGTGCATGTATAAACATAGCAGATACTGAAAAATGCACTAAATCAAGCAGAGCTAATCTACACATAAAACTTCTTCAACTAAAACCAAAAAGCTTAATCTATGCTCAATTCACATCCTCTTTTGTTCTATAGTACCATGTTTCTACCCCTAAATTAGCTCTCTTCCAAGAGCTAACAGCAAGGCGTCGTTCAGCTTTGAGCGATGCATCGCTGACTGCGATTATAAAAGGACTTGTGCTACTTTTAGTGTTTCCCATCTCAGTTTTGAAAGCAGCAACCTCGACTTGGAGGCAATTGTGGCGAGAAGATGACTAAATCTAGTGCTTCTACCGACTATCTGGAGGGCCTCAAGCTATCTTGAGGAAGGGGAACCACAAATATGGGCTAAGATCCGCATCCTTTGTCATTTTTATTGATTTTAGATCTTGTTTGTGAACATGAATGTTTTATTATTTTGAATACTTGAGTCTTTGATTGTAAACTTTATGTTATTTGGCTAGAACATTTGTTCTAGGGTTGTATGACGTTTTAGAGATGACTATATGTATTATCTTTTGATTGTATGGATCGTAGCTATGAAGAGTAATTTTGTGATATGGTTTTTAAGTAGTCGTTGAACCGGAAGGCAAGGATAGACTATTGTGCTAAAAATGCATATTAATGTTAGTGTAGGAGAACTGTGCATCATAAAGTAGAAGGTCGGTGTGACGGACTGGTATTTGTTGCAATGTAGAAATACATTATAAATCATCCATGCTCAGGGAATTTGATTAAGAATGATAGTGCTTCACTCTATGTGATAAGTGGAGGTAGTTAGGCATTTTCCTTAGAAGTAAGGAATAATTGTCTACGCCCTTGTGCGTATTTAGTTCCCTAGCAAGCCACTTAATAACTCTTGCCCTCTAGCTTGATATCCATCACCAATCAAAGGAGAAAATACTTATCATGTCTATATGACTTACACGAAAAGCCTTATCATGTCTATATGTCATACAACCTTAGATTCTTATATATGAGTGTTTACCTCTGAACTTTCCATCATTTTACTAATTTTCTAGATTTTAGATTAGTTTAGCCCAACTTTCTTCTTATCAATTATTGAAGGTTCGGAGTACCTTAATTGGTAGGCTCCTGTTCAATTGTCCTTCACACTACTCATTGTGGAAATCGAACTCAGTACTCACCGAGTTTTATTACTTTCACCACGTACGCTTGCGTGCGGAGGCATAGTCCTTGCACTTGCCGCCTATCAAATGGCCAGGCACAATGACGAGTGCCATTAAAAGGAGTGAGATAGTAAGAAGTATTGTCGGTTCCATAAAGACCGCAAGCACAATACGGATGAGTGCACCCATTTGAAAGAGGAGACTGAGAAGATGCATCAAGATCCCGTCTTGCAGTACTTGAATAAGGATAAGCAAAATGAAGGCTCATCTGCCCCATAGAAAAACTAAGCTCCAAGCGAGGGGCGATTCATATAATTGTTGGGGACGGATAGTGAAGGTAAAAAGCAATTCAGCTCGGAGAAGCTATGCCGAGAATGTCGGCGGGGGCCAGCACATCGAGGAATAGGCCTAATGTTGACCCTCACATCACTTTTTCGGATGATGATATGGAATAAGTTCATACATGCTCGCTCGTAAGTGTACGGGTCGATCAAGTAGTAAAGTACCCAAAGGTAGGGTAGTCGAATCCACAGAGACTGGTGTTTCCTAGTACTAATTTATCTTCAATTATCTAGCCTAAAATATGGTTGATGCTTTTGTGATCATAACTAAGTAATCTAAAGAATAACTAAAACTAAAGTAAATAGTTGACAAATCTAGGGTAAGCGATCAAGAGATATGGCACCCTAGATCTCTATCCCCTAAGAATCCCTTGTTCGACTAATTTTCTAATATTGGCTATCAAGTTGATATATTTTTGAACAGTGAGAAACCCTAAATCAGCCTAAATTTGATCTCTCATACAGCCAAACCATAGTCCTATACCGCGACTTCGTAGTTCGACTACATTATACTTATTATTAGGTTCTCAGGTTCCCACTATTAGGTTTTACCCTAATCTTGAGAGTGTGTTGTGTGACACCATACACCCGATCTCTCGGTGTGTACGCACCCCCTATCATCTATGCCTAGATCTAGCTTGACTGAGATTTCTCTTCATGTATCAAACAACTAAATTTGATCCTTCTCTATATCGCTCCTTGGGCAGCACAAACATTAAGCACACATAGACAATCCATAAGAACTATCAAATAAAAGAAAAGCCAATATAAAATAAAAAGAAATAAGTCATAAGTTTATCCAAGGATTTAAGAATCCGAGGCACCACAGAAGATTTAGTCTTTCATACTATGGGAAACCTTAACAAGATCTAAAAAAGAAGACATAATTAAAGAAAATAAACTCCCTTGATCGATGTCTTCTTAACCTTTAATCTCCTCCCTAGCTGACGGCAAAAGAATCGCCCAAAGTCAATCTGCCAAAAGTCCCCTCAAAAGTTGCATTAGGCGCCCTTTTATAAACTTCAAAAATCCAAAACCATGGTCATGTTGATCTAAGCATGCCTGTGTTAAGTTCTTCAATGCCTTTTGAAAAAAATCCCAAGAGTTGCGCGGGCATCAACACACCTGTGCTCATAAACACGCCCGTGTATCTGGTCTTTCTCTTTTCAGCTTTGTACAATCTTCATCAAAAGTTTGATCAGATGACTATTTCACCTAGTATTGACCACTGCTTTTAACTGGGTGTTCCTGACTCCTTATTCTTCAATTTGAATGGTGGAGATCAGCTTTGGAGCTCTATAGCTCTTGTAATAAATTTTTAACCTTTGTAGCTCATTCATAATGCTTACAACCCTATTAACTTCTCTCTTTTTGCTCTTTTGTCAAAAAACATCCGTTCAAATTTCTACTTGATCAATCCTAACTTGGTCACCATCTTTGAGAGCTAACACTCTTTTTTGAAATATATCTTTACAGCTTTTTTTGCTCCGAATTGATTGATTTCTATTTCTTTTGTCCCAAGTGCTTGTTTTCCTGTTCAATCATAACAAAATACCCAACAACGCACAAAATAGATAAATCTATGCTAAAAGACAAGCAAAGTGCATGTAAAGGTAGTGTAAAATCCAGAATTTTATGGAATAAATTGTAAAATCCAAGGAATTTTGGGAAATAAATATGTTGAAATTATTCTTTAAAATTATTTATTAATTAAATAATTTCCCCAAAGTATTAGACAAAGGATTTAATAGCAGGAAAATCAAGTTTAAAAGGGTTAAAACCTTAATTTGGGTTTATTAATGGCCAGAAGGACTAATTTGTAATTTGGAAAATTACAAAGGACTATTGGAAAATAGTCCCCTCTCACAAGCTTGGACTCAAATGTAACCTAAAAACATTCCAGGGATCTCTAGTTAATTTTCTGAGAGAAAACTCTATTAGTAAAGGTATGAGCAATTTGAGATGCGATTATCTCGGATCATGAAGATCTCGAGAAGCATTATAGCGGTTCTTAAGAAGCCGCGTGTAGCTCTTAAAGCAGTCCATCGGATGGAATCACGGATCCGGCGTTAGGATATTCTCGCGTGAGAATAACCTCACGGTGAGGACGGCTGTGAATCGTCCATCTTTGATTGTCTCTGGTTCGAAGCGATGTGAGGGAATCAGGCCGTTGGTTGAGATTTAATCTCGGTCGGTCATCTTTGAAGATGACGGATTCGAGGCACATTGTTTTAAATCGGGACTGTAGGTATCAATGGAGTGATCTTTGGCGTCCATCCGCGAGAATGGCGATCTCGAGGCAGTTTTTTTTTTTTCTTTCTCCTCTTTAACTTGTACGCTGGCGCCACGAAGTCTCGCCCGTCTCCTCCGAGGCGTTACAGCGTGGAAGAAGCCGTTGGCCCGTGGCGAAGGCCGCTCACGTTAGCGGACGATTACTGGGTGTCGAGAGGCTATAAATAGAGCCCCTCCCACAGCCTCAAGGCACCATCGAACGTGTGAAATTTGTGTATGCACTGCGGGAGTCGCGGCCAGGAGAACATCGGAGTTCGCCAGAGTACTGACTTGAGGGCTGCTTTCGGTCTCTTGGTAAGTACCCTATTTCGCGTTGTTTAGTTTTCCATCTTTGCATGCCTACTCCATCGAGTGAACCTCGCCGGAGATGACGCTAAGGCCGGCCGAGGACAAAGGCTCCATGGAGGTATTCGGGAAGCCACGGTCGTCGTGGGGGAGGTCAAGGTGCGCCGGAAAAACCTTCGGGAAGGTGGAACGGAGCTTGGGCGAAGTCTCGGCCGCCCGGAGGCTCGTCGGGACACACTCTCGAGAGCTCTGATAGAGCTCGGTCACGGGTGATGCGCTATCGCGTGAGAGGGAGAGAAAATAACGAAGGAGAAGAGGAAGAGTGGATAAAAAGAAAATAATTAATTTATTAATTATTTAAGTAAATGGATAATAGAAACAAGAAAATGAAATAATAATTGTTTGATTAATTCGTTTCTAACATTAGAAGTGTGACAAAAATTATTCTTTGTGACATAATTAATTTGATTAATTAACTATAATGATTTAAGGAACTTGATAAGATTTTTAAACCTTAGTAGTATGACAAATTGTTAGAATAATTGATTGTATGGTATGACTATTTTATGTGTGACATGAATAAGTTGATTAAATATTTTTATAGGGTTTTAAACTTAGGTGGTGACACCTATTAAAACATTCAAAGTTTGGGTTTAACTATTCAAGTCAAACCCGTTTTCCGTTAATCAAGTAATGGGTTAGACTAATTGACCTAGTTGGGTCCGTTGGCTTTGAGGCCCAATGGGCTGGGCTCCAATAAATCAAATTTTATTATTAAGTTATTAAGAATAAGAATTAGGGGTAATGGGAGGGAACTAAACCCTAAACATGGTAGGACCTTACACCCTAAGGGTCATTGCTTCCCGAATGACTAAAATGCCCTTCCTTAGTTATAAAAGACTAAGGTAAAGCTAAGTTGTTCTATTGGGCTTAGCAAGTTGGCCCAACCTAAATAAAATGACAAAAGTTGATCAAGTAGGGTTTAGACTCGACAAGTAGAGTAAGGTTGACTCGGTTTGACCAAGATAGGGACTTAGTCAACTAAAGGACATGAAAACAAGGGAAAAGGACCAGAAACCCTAGAGAAGGTCTTTAGGACCCGTTAGTGGGCCTAGGCCCAACAAGAACGATAGGCATACATGTGGGATTAGAGACATAGGGATTTGTTGAAATCTTGACTCTAATAGAGCCTGTTTATGCCAGATATTCTCGAGGAGACGTAAGGCATTCAAGGGGATATTAGGAAGACTTCTAGTTTCACCAAGAGGTAAGTACACTTGCCTCGTTCCAACCCGGTTTCGGGTTTTTCTTTGGACTTGCTTATGCCTTGATTGCTTATGCTTCATTGTTGTCATACATGCGTCATTATTTATTTTTGAATCCTATTGAGCATGTATGTTGTTTTGGGATATTTGGTATCCACATTTGATGTAGTCTCTTTGCGGGACTCGGTGGGCGTGGGGGCTCCAGATAGGGAAATGTTGAGGGGCGGGACCCCGGCATTTACATGCACTTGCTTGCTAGAGAAGCAATTCTCACGGTGGTCTTACGATGGGTGGGCATGATGCGTTGGCCGTGTTAACTGCGTATGAGAGGTAGTTCTACCAATATCGACCCGGAGGGTTGGCGACGGAAGGTGGTGCTACGACAAGTATTTGGACATATTGGTAGGGAGTGATTCTTGAGTTTTCTTTGAAACTCATCCACTGAGCTTCGAGGGCTTACATTGCTCAGTGTCGTACTTTTGGATTTATACGGATTTGACTCCTAGGATTGTGTTTTCTTGGGATTGTGACCTCATTATTTGACATATTGTTTTCTTATGTCTTTGTGACCCCGCAGGGGTACTTACTGGGCTTCAATTCGAAAGCTCATGCGTTTTTCTCTTTCTCTCTTTTACAGATTCCGAGGTCTAGGGGTGGCTTTGGAGAGAAATTGACTAGGAAAGATCATTGGGAGGTCTGAGGTCTGGGAGTCTCCCTTATCTTTTTTATTTTGTGGTACATTGCTTACTGTGTGTAGGACCCGCATAGGGACAGTTGTTTATAGGGCCTATGGACCCTTATGACTCTATGTTCCTTGAAGCTTGAGTTTGTTTTATATTATGGATTGTTATCTGCTTATCACATTTAGGCCTTGTATTTGAGTGGAGCTTGTCTCTGCTTGAGTCTGACGGTCTGATTGGCGATGCTTTCGAGGTCAGGGATCACGGTGCGTGATCGAGAGATAGAGGTTAAGTTAGAGGCACAGATTTCCTGACCTTCCATCCTTTCCCTTTGATATAGAATAATTTGAGATGTTTATCTCAGAGGAATACTTAAGTTCGAGGCACAAGATCTACGACATCCAAGCCATTCGTCTAATCTCAACACACAAGCGATGATCCAGGCCGTTCATCAAGAGAAACCTATTAAGTTTGAGGTAGTAACTACGTATCCGGCCGTCAATCACCAATTGGCCATTGTCATCCATCCGACCGCGAGGCAGAATGGTGAGATGACCAGCGTTAGATGCCATGAAGGTGATCTGCCACTTGACGTCAAAGAAATGCCGTCACCACCGTCAATTTTCTCCGTCATTCTAATCTCAGAGCACGAGAGGGGTGCGTCCGTCTCTCCGCTAACTGCGACCGCGCAATCCCGACACTTGATCAACGCACCAGCCAAAAGGGGAGACGATCCGATCTCGTCCATCAGCTGTGATTGACGGGATTACAGAATACACCCCTTCTCCGCCCGGTACTTTATAAGAGCGAGAGGTTATTGGAACCCTAAGAGCACTCTGGGAGAGCGGCCAGTATTATCCTCCAAGTGAGGCCGAGAAGGTGGTGGCGGCGTGGTTTTATTCGAGCACGCGGAGAAGGCGGGCTTGGCCCGTGACATAACCTTCTAAGCTTCACGAACGGCTCATTGGAGTCGAACGGTAAAGGCGAGCCACCACCGGCGGAGCTTGAACACCTTTTGTTGCCCAGCTTTCTTCTCGAGGATACTAGGTGCTACTACAAGCTCGATCCAGCACTAGGGGACTAAGATCGGACAGGAAAGGCGTAGTGGACCCCGGGGTAGCAACCATCACCAGAACTCCATCGCAGGCGCACCAAGAGTAACCATTGTCCGGTGAGTCCTCTTCTCTTTGTCCTTAGTCAGCGTTACGCATGCATAGTAGAGAGTAGGTGTAGGGCAGAACTTTGGGGACCCCCATCAACTTACAGCCCAGGTGGGGTGAGCAACATGGAAGTAGAAGCCAACGGAGAGCCGGTGCGCCCCGGTGAGTGAAGCATGGAAACCCAAAGGACCACTGTCCAGAAGACACTCTCAGCGTGCAAGGCGCCTCCGACCAGCGAGGACCTTGAAGCAGAGACGACTCTGGCCACCCAAACACCGTTGGTACCGCCGGGTAGGGCTGGAGCTCCTCCGTTGTGCCGATAAGGTTCTGGTGGGAGAGATGGTCACGGGCTGAGTTTAAATAGGGCTAATGGATTAGGCTTAGTCAATTTGATTAATCGGTTGAATCAAGTTAGTTTAAGTGAACCCAAATATTAGTTGGCTGTTTAAAACAAAGTGGTTAGGTCTAACCAACTTATGTTGGGCTGGGGTTGGGTTCCTTTAAAATACAAGCTAATTTGATCAAGTTAAATGGGATTAAAGGGTTAAGCGATTAGCCTTACTCAGGTTACAATGAACAAGCTAGGTCAAATCAAGTAGAGTAATCAAATTGACCAAATAAAAGGGTTGGATCAAATTGATATGAACCGGGTCGAGTCTAACCAAGTATGTGATAAATGGTTTGGCTCAACCAAGTCTCAATTCGGTCAAATGAATTAGGCCCAAACACAAATCAGGTTATTAAAAAAAATAGCTAGAATGGTAAGTGATGGGAATAGAACCCATGACCCCCAAAGCAATATAGTGGGCCTTAACAGCCAGGGTACCTAGTCACGTTTGAGTAAATGGTCAAGTTTAATTAATTAAGGAAGAAGACACCTATAATAAAGGCTAGAAAGAAATGAAGGGAAAGAGTGGGATTCAAACCTGAGACCCCATGACTATAATGGGACACCCTAACCACTAAGTGCATTATATTTTTGGTTAAAGGGAAGGGGCCGGACTTTTAAAAAGGGAAAGTGACATAGAGGGAATAAGTAGAGGCCCATTAAGTTGGACTGAGGCCCAATTAATTAATAGTCATGTGCATCTAAGGTTTATGAAATATTGCAATTCTTGACGTAGTTTTCCATTATTAGATTTAGTAGAGGAGACGCGATAGGAGGAATTCCCCAGTGATTCCAGATATCCCTAGTAGATATAAGTACACATGCCTAGTGCCTACTCTTCGGAGTATTCTTTGGTATTATTATTATCATGTTTGATGATTCATGATATTTCCTTTGGCTTGACCTGTTGAGTTTATACATGCATATATGTTTTCTTGGTTCTTTGAAATCTTGTTGAGCATGTATGATTGTTTTCGTGATGTTGGTATCCCTGGTTGATTGTTAGTCTTTCGCTCGGATTCAGTGGAGCGTGGGGGCTCCATTGGGGAGTGTCGGGGATGGGACACCGTGACATTACGGCTTGCCATGCAAGAGGCGATACTACTGGTTGTCCTTCCTGGTCGATTAGGGTGATTCTTTGGCCAGTGGCGAATATCAGAGGTGGCGCTACCGATATACGATACGAGGGTTGTATGTTGGAGGTTGAGTTATTCGGCGGATCTGTTGTTATTCTTTGGGGAGATGTTTGTCGAGCTTCCTTTGGAACTCTCTTTAGAGCCTGAGGGCTGCTGTAGATAGGAGTCGTTACCGTTGTGTTGTTTGTGGTAGACTCCTAGGTTCTTGATCTTCTTGCAGGCGTGTCCCATTTGTTTGATTGATGATTATTGGATATGATCACATTATTGTTATCTATGATGGATTTATGATCCCGTGGGGTACTACTGGGCTTTCCATTGAAACATACTTTTTTTCCTCTCTCTTTGGATCCTTAGAGGAGTAGGTAACCGGGCTTAGATGTGGAGTGCGAGGGGCCGAGGGGTGAAACTGCTTTAAGAGAGGTCGAGGACTTCATTTATTTTATTATGTGTGAGACATTATAGGACCCTTGTAGGGCCGAGGTTATTGTAGGGTACATAAGAAACCTTGATTTTTATTTCCATTGTGACTCGACTATTTATTTATGTTATTTTGTTATTATATATATTTATCCGCTATAGTCACCACGGGCCAAGTATCCGAGTTGGGGTGCGCCTCCACTTGATTCTGACCCCGATTTAATACGCGATGTTTGAGGCACTGGGGATGTCACGGGTTGAGGCGTGATATGTAGTATGAAAATCCTACATTTGCATGTAATATAAGGCTTGAGGTATGGACTTCCCTTCGGTGCATGTGTGGAGAGGATGGCGGTGGTTGGGGAGTTCTACCCCAATCACCATGGAGATGTTGTGGGCGATGGGGATGTTACGGTACACGCACCTCACAAGGCATTGTCTACATGGTGCTGACCCCTAACGAGCCACGTGGACCCGAAGCGGCACTGGCCTAGCATAGCACCGCGCCTACCAGCTCCATCTCGAACTCTCAGGCCGTGAGGATGCTCTCCTCTACTAACTGGCGGGAGTGGTGCAGCAGCTCCTCGACCACCACGAGATTCAGCATTCACCCAAACTATTTGCTGCAGCACCGACCATGAGGGACTCGAGGGTGGATGCCAAGGACTCTTCCCACGGAGACGACGATGAGGAGCCTTACGCATAAGGACCATCATCATCACTATCTTTTCTTTTTAATCACTTTTGTATTTTATATTTTTTTTAGTATTCCATATGTAACAAAAGAGTTAGTCATCTATATGTACTTTTGAGATTTTACTTGTGTGCCTTCAATGCTCTAGGAGAAATTGAATTTGAAACATGAACAGGGACCCATAACAAGACCTGCTGCATCACCCCATATTCTTGAGTAAAGTTCCAAAATCTCTTCCCTTTTTGATTTACAAGTCATATTCTTTCAATGCATATATTGTGTATGCATTGGGAAAATGTACAATTTAAGTGTGAGGAAGGGTTAATCATTGATTACATTGTTTCATCATAAGTGTTGATTTAGGATGATCTATGATAGTAATGATTGGCGGATCCTCTCTATATCTAAGCGAACATTAGTGTTGTGTGCCAAAATTTTTCAAAAATATGTTATATATTTAGTTTTGTGCTGCTTGACACCCCACTAAAGATTTTCAAGCACAAATATTGACTTAGTTGCCACTTATCCACTTAGGTTTGGATTCCAGCTAGTTTGACCAATAATGAGGATTTTCTTTTATATTAGGATTAATTACACTTTTCGTCCCTGAAAATGGTGTCATTGTTCACTTTTATCCTTATATTTTAAAAATGTTCAATACGGTCCTTGTATAATGCGCAAAACAATGTTAGGGACCAAAATAGAAGGCGAGAATCACTTATTATACAAGAATTTGTATTGAACATTTTTAAAAAATACAAGGATAAAAGTGAACAATGACACTATTTTACCTAGAGGGAAAAAACAAAATTCCCTAATACACAAGGTACATATTGAACATTTTAAAATACAAGGATAAAAGTGAACAATGACACCATTTTCGGGGGCCGAAAAGTGTAATTAATCCTTTATATTATATATATATATCCAGATTCGGATCCATTAGGGATACCCGATTAGAAGAAAGATAGAAAATAAATCTTGAAAGTTGAGATCCATTAAGATGCCCTACGGCTAGAAAAGTTGGATCCATTAAGGGATGCCTTACCGAGAAAAAGTAGAAAAAATGGTAGAAAGAACTATCACCTTTGAAGAGTGAAAGCTGGCTCTTGAGTAGTGCGATAATGTGCATCACAAATATTCACTTGATGTCCTCTGAGGGAAAAGGCTACCTCATTGGATGTTTGAAGCTACTACCCAAATGAAAGAGTAGCAAGGTTTAGTTAGTAAATAAGGTCTAAAACTAGCCGGGTCGGCACGGAGTCAGGTAAGGGCACTATAGAAGGGGTTACACACACACACACACACACACACCGTGGGAGTTGTGAGTACAAAGGTGGAACCTATTTTCTATATAAAATTTTTTAGATAAATCTACTATTCATCCACCGTACTTTACCCTAAAGTTCTTTTCATTCCTCTATTTTGAAAATGTTCAATACGGTCTTTATATTTTACGTAATTTGTTCAATACCATCCTTGATGTTAGCATTGGCATCACATGAAGGAATACATATGAAATCGACCTTTTTTTTTGAATTTTTATTTACACGTGACCTCCTTTTGCTTGGTAGCATTTTTTTAAATTATAAAATACTTTTTTAAATGGAAATTTAATACATGCCGACGTGGCAATTTTTTAAAATTAATAATATAACTAAATTTTTTAAAAAAATATTTAACAAAAATATTTTGAAAAACTTATTAATAATATTTTAGAAAATTTTAAATTTTTTAAAAAAAAATATTTAAAATTTTAATTTTTTAAAAATTACATTTTAAGAATTTTAATTTTAAAAAATAAAAATTATTTTTGTAAAAGTATTTTTAAAAAGAATATTTTTAAAAATGATTTTTAATTTTAAAAATTAAAAATGGCAATGTCACATGCTCAGTACGTACACGTCATTAAATATGGCTTAACATGTAAATAAAAATTTTTAAAAAATAGGTCATATTGGCCCATATGTATCTACCACTATCTTTTTTGTACGTCGACTATTAAAACCATAAAATAAAGCAAAAGTACACTGGGCCAAGTATTAAACATTTTCAAACCGCTGAGAGATGGGGAAATAAGCGTTGGGGTAAAGTATAAAGAAACGATTAGGTGTTGTTTGTTTTAACGTGATTTGAAGAAGTTATTGCGTTACCAAATCCCTCAATCCTTTTAAATCCACATTTGTTTGTTTTGGATGAATTTGAAATGCATTTCACTTTTCAAATCCGGTATTGATAGGATTTGGCCTAAAACCAAATCAAAGCTTTTCAAATCCCTCGACGTCGCTACTTAGAGGATTCACGTTCAATGAGGATTCAGCTTTAAAAAAATTTATATGTATATATTGGCTTTTATATATATATCACATAGAATGATAATCACCTGTTATTTGGTAGCCAATTTGGAGAATGTTATTTAAAGATTTTCAATTACTCTGGGATGGAAAGATCATTTGAAAAATATAAAGCTAGCAATGTGGATTTTTATATATAATTTGGTGAGAGTATTGATCACTCCTACTTAAAGGTTAAAATTACGAACCCGTTAAAATTTCTATAAAAATAAGAGCAACCCGTTAAGTGGGAGGATGAAAATGCACCTCAGTTAAATTCGACATACTAAGCTTATTTTTAGGTCGATGATAGTTTTCATCCCATCTGATTTGGAAATCTTTAAAACTACTTTCTACCCGAGAATAGCCAAAATGGGTATATTATTCCAATATAACATATATATATATATATATATATATATATATATATATATCTGGGCATAATGATATTATCGCATTTGGCCTTGGCTATCATTTGTGCTGAAAAGTCGCGGTGCGCATGCCGTTTGACCCAACTTTTGCACATTTGTTTTGAAAAATCAACCAAGTATGGATGGAAGGGAACATCCGAAAAAATAAGCTAGCATGTCAATTTTCATATACAACTTGGGAACTTGGCAAGGGATTGTTACATCCTGCTTAGCGGGTGAAATTAAGACCGATAGGATTTACATAAATTTTCACCCGTTAAGACAGAGATACTATGAGTTCTGGTGTACTGACAATTGACATGCTAGCTTATTTTTGGATGTTCTTTCCATCAAATACGGTTAGAAATCTTTAAAACATGCTCCAAGAGCCAAAAATAGGAGGCGACCTTGGTACGGAGAGCTAGTGTATCAGAGCCCGGCCTTGTGTCAGCAGCTGTTATATATATATATATATATATATATATATATATATATAACATATTTTTTAAAAGAAAATAATCTTTAAATTTATTTACAATAATATAAATTATTCATATAACTATCATCAAAATATTATTATGTTAAATGCATCCATAATAATCAAGTATTATAACTTGTAAATATTATTATAATTATATATTCTTAAAAAAATTTATATTATACATATATATAATTATATAAATTTTTTTAAGAAAATAATCGATATAAAAAATAATTATATATTTATATTTATATTTAAGTATGTATTAATTAAGAAAAATTTTATGTGGCTTTTATTGTGTAAAATCTACTAATAGCCTAGAGGTGGGTAAACCACACCTTTGAGTAGCTACGTATACAAGGATTCCATAGTCCAACACTCTAAATACATCAAACCAAAACACATACTTTCTAAATCCAAATTTACGCATCCCTCTAACAAAACCTTGGATTTGACTTTCTTGTATTTTCAAATCCATAGATTTACAACTACAATGTAACTCAAAATCCATAGGTTTCAAAACTACCTCCAACCAAACCCCACCTTAGTGGATTTATCCCTAAAAATATTTCACTGTAACACTTAGCACCATATTTTCTGCAGAACATTAGAGGGACTCCCAACTATTTTGAGATCGGAGGATGCGTAATGCAACACATCTATTTTTCAATTCCATATTCTCTTTTAGCTTGAGAACAAGCAAGCGTTCAGAGAATGTGGGGGTATTTGGTAGAGTGCATAATTATACCCAATATTTTATTTCATTTGCAAGTACTTTGCTTGTGCTTCTCATAGATTTCTTTATTTTTGTATACATTTACGACATGGTATTTTGTTTTGATTGAGCGAGGGGAAGAAATTGGCACTTAGGACAAAAGAAGTAGAAATCGATCAATTTGGAGCAAAAGGAGCTAAAAAACACATTGTTCAAAAAAGCCCAGTGTTAGCTCTCAAGGCGGTGACCAAGTTAGGATTGATCCAAGTGGAAATGCCTGGAAGGAGTGTTCTATGACAAAGGGCAAAGAGAGAAAGAGATAGGGTTGTGAGCATTATGGATGATTTTGTCAGAGAGGGCCAAGAATTTATTACAAGAGATATAGGACTTCAAAGTTCATCCTCCACCATTCAGATTGAAGAACAAGGAGTTAGAACACCCATTTTAAAAGCTCAAAAGCCAATCCGAGGGTGGAAATGTGATCGCATCGGATTGAACTTTTAAATGAAGAGATTGCACAAAAGTTGAAAAAAGAGCACTTCCAGGCTCAAACACGCAGGCGTCTTTGATGCCCGATGCAAGTAATCTCGGGGATTTTTTATAAAAAAGTGTTTGAGGATATAACACGGGCATGCTTAGATCAACACACACTGTACTTTTTGGGATTTTTGAATTCCTATAAAAAGGGGCAATGATGCAACTTTTAAAGGTGGCTTTTTGGTGGATTCCCAACTTTGGCCGACTCTTGACCGCCCGGCCCATGCGTATGGTTTTGAGAAGAAATTGAAGGCAAAGGCGACATTGATTGAGGGAGTTTATATTCTTTAAATTGTATATGTCTTCTTCTTTTAGATCTTAGATAGGGTTTCAAATAGTAATGTAGAGGGAGGCTAAAACCTTACGTAGTGCCTCAGGTTTTTTGAACTTAGATGGGATGAACTTGCTTGACTCTTTTTCTTTTTTCTTCAATACTAGGCTTTTTATTTTTGATACGTTCTTGTAGATTGTCTATATTGTGTGCTTAATAGCTTGTGATTTGTTGAGCTAAAAGCACCAATCGGTCTCTGTAGTTGCCGTTGTGATGTATGAAGAGAAATCTTCGGTCAAGTTAGATCACGGGCATAGATGTGTTAGGAAGTCGCGTGCACCCAGCGAGAGATCGAGAAGCGTCTTTGTGATTACACAACACACTTTCTCCAGGATTAGAGTAAAACCTAATAATAAGGACCCTGACGTAACCTAAATAATAATGATAAATATAGTCATATGGCCTGAAGTCGATTTAATGTGACTAAGGTATGGTACTGCGAGGATCGGGGAGTCAAACTAATTTTGGGTTCCTCGCGGTTCAAGCACAATTAGATAGCCGATTATTACTAAATTAGTTAAACAAAGGGATTCTTAGGGATAGAGATCCGAAAGGTGCCACATGTCTTTCTTGGCAGTACATTAACCCTAGATTTGCCAACTATTCACTTGGTTCTAGTTCTTCTTTATATTATTTAGTTAGTATACATGAAACCACCAACCCATATTTTAGGCTAAATAATAGAAGATAAATTGAGAGTATCAAACAGCTCCAAACCCAATCCATAGAAAACCGTTAAGTTTTTCAGAACCGTTTAGAAACCAAAAATAAATTTGGTTTGATTTGGTTTTGAAATCAAATAAATATTTTGTTTGGCGGTTAGATTTGAAATTTCCGAAATCTGGGTTTGAACCGAATCTGGACCTCATATTCCTACTTTTAAATGTGGTTTGAATTAACATATGTCATCAGACACTGGTTAACCTTGTAGGGATTGGTATGAGATAAAAGGAGATAATCATAATTTAATTATGATTTAATATTTGAATGTGAATTTGATCAAGATTCATCTCATAGGGATAATTATAAAAGTTTATGATTTATCCTCACGCTCCACATCTATATAAGGGGAGATATGATGAGTGGGAGAATAGATATATACAATTATGATTTATTTTCAAACCACGCTGAGGTTCCAAACCAAACGAGCTGAAACATAAACCGAACAGGGTATTTTGGTTTTCATTTTCAAACTGTTAGTACCGTGAGCTTGGTTTCCCTTTTTTTCAAACCCAAAAAATACTAGTTTAGTTTGGAAATTTGTTCAATAGATCCAAACCGAACCGATTTCACCCCTATTTTGCGGTCCATGTGGATTCGACTACCCTACCTTTAGGGCACTTAACTACTTATCGGCAGGTAACCTTATGCACTTGTAGAAGCTGAGCATACATCACTCATCATAAATCAACTACCCTCTCACTGTGATGTTCATTGGTAGTCTTTGTAGAAACATTACCAATTCACGAGGGAGTCGAGGGTCCCTCATTGACAGTAGATGGGAGGAGTTCATTTGGCGTTATCCTCACAGGATGCCTACAAGTTGGGCCTTAGACCTAACTTATTTATGACCCAGTGAGGTCTCGATTGAGTACCGGCTTCATAGGGGGTACCATACAAAATCTAGAAGGGATGATAAGCCTTGGGCTCTGCGCCGGCAAGGACCTATCACTTGCCAATCAGCTGTGACCTCGAACTTCCCTGGTAGTCAAGTGTCCTTATTTCTGACAATGCCAAGTATTAGGAAGAGGGTACGACAAGACACACCCTATGGAGTTGTTGTCTCTAGCTTATCAACTAATAAACTTCCCGTAGAGCATGGGTGTGTGGGGAGAGAGCTTAAGAAGGGAGATCGACAAATGACTAGGTAATAGTTATTTTACGCTCTCGCTTGGAAGGGGAAAAACTCAAAAGGGAATCCTATGAGTCCATAGAGAACTTCCAGGGAGGAGCTACGATAACAACGGGGTGGAAACGCAAGCCAGAGAGAGCAAGCTGCCTGTTGGATAGATTATCCCTAGTTTCCCTATCGAGGATAAACTCGATTGATGCAATACAGATTAGTACTAGTTAACTTGAGGAGGAGCAAAGGGAAAGAAATCTAAACTTCTTGAGAGGAAATGTTTGATGTCTCTTTGCCACGGGGACCACAAGACATGCCACAGATTGGATAGGGGAGTGATAGAGCACCATCAAAAATGTGACCCTACTTTTCAAACCAAGCCAAAATTGAGAAATAAAGACATTTTGCATACCTTGAGAAATGGGTATGGAATTTAAAGAAGAGGTAGACAAATTACTAAAGGCACAAATCCATCTAAGAAAGGTATATTTACACCCACCGAGAGTGGTAGCTGTGTGTATTCTAGTGAAGAAAGCCCAGCTGTGAAATGGGAGAATACTGGCCTCAATAAGGGGCCTATCCAGATAATGACTCTCAGATGATCGAGCAAGTAAGTTGGTTGGCCTCCACTCTAGGTTAAGCCAGGTTACTAAGTTTTTCTTGATGTGTTTTGGTTTATAAACTATATCAAGATGGCAAAAGGAAAATGAAGAAAAGACCTTGTTTGTCACTACAGAGACAAATTCAGTCACCATAAAAGAGACATGCTAACAAGCATAAAGCTTTTGGCCATACATGATTCTTACTCAAACCCAAATAACTAATCTTTTTATTTCCCCTCTTACATTAATTTACATTTTTAACGGAAATAAAAGAAAAATTATAACTTAATGTATTGCTCATGATGAACACATTTTATTCTCTTTCAAAAAATCTCAAGTTTAGAAAAAATTATTTATGATGCTTTTGTCCCAAATATAAAGGTTTCCTAACAATGCTATTTAAGGGAAATAGCATTTTTCAATTTATAATGAATAATTGTCAAAACGTGACTTGGCTCTTGGAGGGGGAGATCATGAAGGGGTGACTTTGGGGAAGTCACACAGAGGTAGCATACATCAATAGAGTAGATACACAATTACCTTTGTATGCAGGGGGATGCACTCAGGAGGATGCGTGAATAGCCACTACGATGGCTTTTCACTCCAAGTAGCCACCCCTCTTTTACGCGATCCAACTGTGGTGGTATGTTGTTTATCCACTTTTTTCCTATATATATATATATATATATATATATATATATATATATATACTCTAAAAAATTAAATATGGAAAATTTAGCATGATTTATCTAATACTTTCTTCAAAAATTTGTACTTCACTTCGATATTTGGACTTTCAAATTATTGTACAAGTTATATTTGTGTCACTGTGCAGGCTATATTGTGAAATAATTGGAGTTTAGCAGAAACATATTTTGAGTGCCAATTGGGATATAGGCACACTAGTAGTGTCTTTGTCGGATTATTATTATATGAACATAATTTTTAATTATAGGTTAAAAATTCTATTTTTTTCTATTACTCTTATTAATACTTTAAGTAATACCTCTACAATTGAACTTTCAAAGAACCGTTTTAAAGGTTATATTTTTTTTGGAAGATTGGTACATATGGGATAATGCGTCTCATATTTTAAATTTATGTATGGCAAAGATGGCCACAAAAATAATTGAACCTCACAAAATTAAAAAGTTTTATTTGTGTGTGATTTATTTGTAGTAGAAACTCATCAAATAAAAGACAATAATTTAAAATATTTTATAACCGTTACTTGTGAATTCCTATAAAAAATTTGTATTGATGTTGAG